>CM064568.1:47647037-47649537 GCA_032716605.1 Paralithodes platypus | reverse complement strand
TCTCTCTCTCTCTCTCTCTCTCTCTCTCTCTCCATTCTTCCTTCCTTATTAATTTCTTCCTCTCTTCCACCCTATCTATTTTGTTCTCTACTCTCTCTCTCTCTCTCTCTATTCTTCCTTTCTCATTAATTTCTTCCTCTCTTCCACCCTATACTGTATATGTCTCTCTCTCTCTCTCTCTCTCTCTCTCTCTCTCTCTCTCTCTCTCTCTCTCTCTCTCCTGATGACGTCATTATCTTACTCCCACCCACTCCTCCAGATGAAATTGAATTCCCTGTAGATTAGAGAGAGAGAGAGAGAGAGAAAGAGAGAGAGAGAGAGAGAGAGAAGGGGGGGGGGGGGGTAAGAGGAGAAGGTAGGGGATGGAAGGGAGGCGAAGAATAAAGGAAATTAAGGATAATTAGATGATGATATTGATAATTGTATTAATTGATTTAGATTTGTATTAATTGATGGATATATGCATATATAGTTATCTATCATATATCCATGAGGATGTCTGTGCTAACTGTGGCCCCTAGCCTTGTGTTAACTCAGGAAGGGCAGGAGCAAACGGGCTGTAAATGTCCACACCTTTTTTACGGGATGACTCTTCCTAAATGGTAGAAATATTTGCTTGATAGATTTTATTTGTACTGTTAATTTGTACTGTGCATCACCACAAAGTCTACATACGCGCCATTAAGAATAACCTTGCTGTTTCCAATATACATTAACTTTGTATAAGTATTCCCGTAACCAAAATATGCTATGGGGAGCAGTGCTAAGTGAGTGCAATAAATGGTGTTTGAGTGTGTTGTGTGTGAGAGAGAGAGAGAGAGAGAGAGAGAGAGAGAGAGAGAGAGAGAGAGAGAGAGAGAGAGAGAGAGAGAGAGAGAGAGAGAGAGAGAGAGAGATTGTCCTTACTACATCTGGCCAATGAGAGAGATCCAGGCACCTCAGTAGATCTACGATGGTAAGATAGCGAACAAGCCGACTGCCACACTCACCTGTCTCGTTGCTTCACTCGTTATCTGAACCACCTGGCTTCTTCATTCTAAACCATTGAATATACAGGCTATAATATTATTCAGGAGGTACAGTTGAAATATAGGAAAACAAATGTACGGGTATAATAGTATGGACACTTTTATTGCCCCTTGCATGCCCATCATTTCTAACAGTGTATAGATTTTTTTTTTTTGGGGGGGCATGAAGGAGACAAAAGACAGGATGTTAGGGAAAGAGAAGACATAACATGAATAGAAAGCCATGATACGTAGACACGGATATGAACACATAAATGTCGGAGAACCTAGGTCGAGATAGCTTTTAAAGAGAGAGAGAGAGAAAGAGAGAGAGAGAGAGAGAAATTGTGTGTGTATGTGAGAGAGAGTGAGTGAGTGAGAGAGAGAGAGAGAGTGAGTGAGTGAGAGATACAGATAGAATAAATGTAAGAGAGAGAGAGAGAGAGAGAATTATATATATTTGCATAGATACATTGTCCACACACACCTTACGATACAAATGACGTGATCAGGACTGAATTTATAGTAGATAGCAAAACCCCAAATATAGTGGAACATGGAGAGATTAAATGCAGATATAATAAATATGAGAGAGAGAGAGAGAGAGAGAGAGAGAGAGAGAGAGAGAAGGACGGGGGGGGGGGGGCAGAGAATAAAATAGATAGAGAGGAAGAAATTAATAAGAGAGAGAGAGTACGTCAGGGTTAAGGGGAGGTTTCCACTTGATGGATTTTTTTCTTGAACTTCCTTCTCCCTCATGATTAGCCCCATTGCTTTTGAGATTTTAAGACGTTTGCCCCATTAGTTTGGCGATTTTATTAACTTTCGCCCCATTTCTGTCAATTTTAAGACCTTTCGTGCCATTTAGGTGTCGATTTTTTTCCTGGCGAGCGATAGCGAGCCTGTAACTTAAGAGGAATCGGCCTTTGGCCGGGACATTTTTCTACCGAAAAATGTACATATTTATCTTGTAAGGGGGTCTAGGGGATGTAATTTTAAGCTTGATGGAGGTCTAAGCAACACACTAGAAACCTCCCCTTCAAGGTTAGTGAGAGGGATGGAGAGCGGGGGTGAACTATGTAAAAAGGTTAGGGCGATATGGAGTTACAAAGGCCTAGTTACTATCTCAAATGTCTCGCGGTCCATTCCGGGGAGATAGGCTACTCTATAGGTGGATAGGGAGAGAGTGGGTGGTGCACTCAGAGTCATTTCAGAGTGGGCTAAATACTATATCTACTCTCGTCTTTAAAGGCGGGTCACCTGGGGTTTTTTCTCCTCTTTCTCTCCTTTTCTCTCTTTCTCTGGCTTGTATCCATTCGGCCCCATTCAGCCAACTGTTTGAAGACGTTTAACCCCATTTAGGTGTTGATTTCTTTCTGGCGAGCGATAGCGAGCCAGCATTGTATGGAGAAATCCGGCTTCGCCGGAGACATTTTCCTATCGAAAAATTTACAATTTTAGCTTGCTGTAAAAAATATTTTTATGCTGGCTCG
>CM064568.1:47632037-47642037 GCA_032716605.1 Paralithodes platypus | reverse complement strand
TCTGTGTGTGTGTGTTTATAGAATTTTCCCGCGCAAATGCGTTTATGGCCTTGTCGGGATGGTCAAAGGAAACGGTGCACGGGGAAGGATGGATAAATAAAATATATATAGTGGGAAATGTTTATTGTTTGTTGAATATTTTGTGATGCAGATAGATTAAATATAAAATGTATATAGTGGAAAATATAGTACTGTACTACAGTGTTTGTATAAAATGTACAGTATAGAGTGGAATATAAATATTATTTTAAGAATATTTAGAGATACAGATAGATTGATAGCTAAATTAAATTAATATGCATTTTGATATACTATTGTATATATATATATATATATATATATATATATATATATATATATATATATATATATATATAGTGGTATCTAAATTTAAATTAATATGTAGATTGATAGTAGTATATATATATCTATATAGATAAAATTAATAGCTAGAAGAGAAACAATAGATTCATAGGTTAGTAACTGAGAATACATACAAATAATGGCGCGTGAATCTAAAAAGATTGAATTGTTTGCTATAATATTGTTGTTGTTGTTCCCTAAGCTGCCTGGCCGAACAGCCCCGAGTCCCTGAGGAAGGCCATGGCCACGATATTGTTCCATAGATACAGTGGTAGTTGAAGATACATAGACAGCCAAAAACTAGGTGAAGAGATAATTCAATAAATAGGAGACTGCGAGATATCTATCTATTTATCCATGTATGTATCTATCTATCTATATATCTATATATATTGATTGATAGATATAGATATTTTAGATATTTTAATTTAAGGCATATACTTTAGAGTACTGTTTGCCTCGGGGCTCATCCCCGTGTTTTAGTTCTAGACCCCCTTCTTCATATTTAGCCCCATTAGTTTTTGAGATTTTAAGACGTTCGTTCCATTACTTAAGTACAAAGGAGTACAAAGGAAATCAAGCAACAACAGGTCTAGTGACCCTTCTAGGTTGCTTGTCCTCCAAAACACTGAGGATCAAGTGTCCAAACAGTGGTTTAGAGTGGGTAAGGGAACATTGGAAAGGGAACTACTGCCCTGCCACTAACGTGGCAGGACTAGGAAGTTAGTAGGGGACATATGGGTTAGTAACTGAGGGGAGGATAAAGTTATTCATTTACAAACGCAGTCAGTCGCGGGTTTGATGCGAGATATTTGTCTAGGCGGAATTTAAATGAATCAACGGTGCTGCAGTCTATAACGTCTCGGGGAAGCCCATTCCACAAGTTGACAACTCGATTGAAGAAGAAATTCTTAGATTCGTGCGAGTTAAAAGATTTACCAATAATTTTGCAACCGTTTCCCCGCGTGTAATTAGATTGGTCGATAGTGAAGTACTTACTACAGTTCATATTGTCGATGCCTTTGATGATTTTGAACACTTGAATTAAGTCGCCTCTTAATCTGCGCTGGGTTAAAGGAAATAGATTTAATTCTCTAAGACGCTCTTCGTATGGTTTGTTCTTTACTTGGGCGATTTGAAGACCTTTCACCCCATTTCTTTGGCAATATTAGAACCTTTCGTGCGATTTAGGTGTCAATGTTATCCTGGCGACCGATAGCGAGACTAATTTTAGGAGGAATGCCCTCGACGTAGCAGAGGAATTTACCACTACCACTCAGCTGGACATGACTATAACAAACTTATTTCCCTTCTTCTCTCTCCTTTCTCTCTTCCTCTTCCTCCCTCTCTCTCTCTCTCTCTCTCTCTCTCTCTCTCTCTTTCTCTTTCTCTTTCTCTCTCTCTCTCTCTCTCTCTCTCATTTATTGGAAGGCTTCATTTGCAACTGGCCTAGGCACTTCGTTTGTGACTGTTAAGGCGGTGTCACACGAGCGATTGTTCCGTAAATTTTTACGAGCAATTGTGGTGTGGCAGCTGCAAAATACAAGTTCCGTAAGAATTAAACTACCCAACATAATCTAACTTCGATCTAGTTTCCGATTACAATGCAAAAATATCCCTAAATATTACCAGAAAAAACTTTCTCATGGAAAATTGACGGAAAAAACGCTCGTGTGACACCGGCTTTACCCTCGTCCCTTCATCTGTGTCTGAGGTCAACATCGCTCAGCCTCCACTGGCAGAATAAGGACAACTTTATCCGTGTCTGCAACTTGGACACATTGCACAATATCTTCGGCTGTGAATGAGGTCGACATTGCTCTGTCTCTACTGGCAGAATGAGGACAACTTTATCCGTGTCTGCAAGTTTGACACATCGTACAATACCATTCGTCCGTGACTGGCTATTGTACTTCATTTGTAACTGGGACATCTACATAAAACACTTCATGATTGTTGTGTAGTGCAAGAGCAGCTGCAAATCATCAGCAAGAGGGAACCCCTGACACCAGAGCTAGCATTCCGCCACAAAGAAGATGATGGCCTTGTCTGCATCCGCCCTGCTGTACTCTGTTCGCTGTAAGTAGGCGAAAAATCATGACCTCTAACCTCTGTAACTCAAAAACGACTAGAGTAATCAAGCTAATATTTCTACCATTTAGGAAGAGTCCGTCAAGAAATAGATGTGGAAATTTATAGCCAATTTGCTCTAGCCCTTTTTGAGTTACAGAGGATAGAGGTAATGATTTTTTGCCTACTTACAGCAAATAGACTATAGGCATCCGTTACTTCAGAGACCACGGAATCGGGTATGGGCCATCTCGTCCTCGCTCCTCAAAGCCTGGGGTGCCAAGAGGATGTAGCAGTCGGGGGACACCTCGACGACGTATACAGACTAATAACACATATAACAAAGCCACTCCAACAGCTTCTTCTCTCTCCAACACCCCTTCTCCCCTCTCTACACTCTTCAGAAAAATAGGAAAAGTAGAATGTAGATACGAGGTGCCGTTGTAAAGGCTTATCCCTCAATACCTTCACCTGACCTGTAGCTACCAAGCGGAGTATCTGTAATTTAAGCTAATAAGTACATATATATTGACTCGGTGTAAGTTATTCAAACCAATTATAATACCCTTGGTTTATATAATTATAGGATAGCATAATACAGATAGACGAAGTTAACCCTCTCCGACATATGACGCGATTGTGAGCCTATTGGGGATACTTTAAAGCCTTTGTTACCATCAGGGGTATTTAGAAACCTTTAGTTTAGTTACTTCAACCTCTGCAGTTGTCTTTGAGTTAGCTGTGGGCAGAAAACTAATTTTGGAGAGGTAATTATAAGAGTGAGAGAACTCTTTATTTCTTATTGCTAATCTGGCAACCTCTGCGTCATAAATGTGTGAAAGGGGTAAGGGAAGACAGACCGTTTTTCTGGACCCCCTTCTCCCTAATGTTTAGCCCCACTAGTTTTGAGATTTTAAGACGTTGGTTCCATTAGTTTGGGGATTTTATGACCTTTCACCCCATTTTGTTGTCAATATTAGGACTCTTCGTGCCATTTAGGTGTCGATTTGTTTCTGGCGAGCGATAGCGAGCCTATAATTTTAAGAGGAATCGGCCTTTGGCCGGGATATTTATCTACCGAAAAATGTACAAATCTATCTTGAAGGGGGTGTTTTTCTAAGTTTGATGGAGGTCTAGGGTGGAAACTAAAAATATATATGAATAAATGAATTACTAGACCAAACAAACAGCCACTGTCCCCTTAAAAACAATAACCCCGAACAAATAACATGTACGTTTTCAGTGACCCCTGTGTTGCCAGAGAAGCCGGAAGTGAATAATGGGCGGAAAAGTCTGAAAGGTCGGGAGAGATAGGGCAGACATTGAAGGGAAGAGAGTTAGGCAGAGAGAGAGAGAGAGAGAGAGAGAGAGAGAGAAAAGAGAAAGAGAGAGAGAGAGAGAGAGAGAGAGGAAGAAATACAAAAAGTAGAGCTTGGAAGACTAAATGAAGTAACAGGAAATTGTAATAAAGGCAATATTACCCAAATTCCCATATATATATATATATATATATCTTTCATTCTCTCTCTCTCTCTCTCTCTCTCTCTCTCTCTCTCTCTCTCTCTCTCTCTCTCTCTCTCTCTCTCTCTCTCAACATTAACATACATATAGGCCCATACGTAACAACACTAAGAATATCACCCATTTTCTTTCACCAGGTTTATATGTAGAAAACGAGGGGGTCCTTGTCTACATTATCATATTATTTTACGCCATCATTTTGCTTTTGTATGTTCGTGTTTAGGCATGACTGTCAAACACACACACGGACACACACACACACACACACACACACACACACACACACACACACACACACACACACACACACACACACACACACACACACACACACACACACACACACACACACACACACACACAATTTAAACAACAGTAATAGGCTATATAGTAATAATATGAAAATAATTTTCTTTAACATTTATAGGACCCGCACAAACCTAATAATAATCACTTAAAGGGGAAGGGTATATTTGTTAGTCGATTTATTTATATATATATATATATATATATATATATATATATATATATATATATATATATATATATACATATATATATATATATATATATATATATACTGTATATATTTGATTTGTTTAGTTTTCTTCCTAGACCTCCAGGAAGCTTAAAAAAGCATCCCCAAGATCACCCTTCTAGATAAATTTGTACATTTTTCTGTAGAAAATGTCCAGATCGATGACCGATTGCTCCTAAATTACAAGTTCGCTATTGCTCGCAATGAAAAAATGTAAACCTAAATTTCACGTAAGGTCTTAATATTGACAGGGAAGTTGGGAAAAAATCTGGTTGAAATGGTGTACTGGTTGAAATGGTCTACTGGTTGGAATGGTGTACTGGTTGGAATGGTGTACTGGTTGGAATGGTGTACTGGTTGAGATCTACTGGTTATAATGGTTACTGGTTGGAATGGTGTACTGGTTGAAATGGTGTATGGTGTACTGGTTGGAATGGTGTACTGGTTGGAATGGTGTACTGGTTGGAATGGTCTACTGGTTGGAATGGTGTACTGGTTGGAATGGTTTACTGGTTGGAATGGTGTACTGATTGAAATGGTGTACTGGTTGAAATGATGTACTGGTTGAAATGGTGTACTGGTTGGAATAATGTACTGGTGGGAATGGTGTACTGGTTGGAATGTCTGGGAGCCAATAATTATCTTCATTATCATCAAAGCCCTCACCCTCTTCATCCCTTTCGTCATTTACATCACCATTATCATCACTATAATTATCATTGCAATCACCATCATCATCATCATCATCACTGCAACCACCATCATCATCATCATCATCATCACTAGCACTGTCACTATCATCACTAGCACTGTCATCACCACCACCATCACCATCACCACCATCATCACCATTCTAATACACCTTCAGCACCACCACTATCACCATTACCATCATCACCACCACCACCACCACCATCACCATTTTAATCCATCTCATCACCATCATCATTATCACCACCATCTACATCACTACCATCATCACCATTCTAATCCACCTTATCACCATCACCATCACCACCACCATCATCATCACAACTCCATAAAGCCGAAACACACTCCGCCAAAAAGAATCTAATACATTACCTTTCATATGCCTTTTAAAATCACATTGGCCCACCCCAAAATCCATCGTCCGTTTGCTTTGCCTTTCGCCCTTTTCCCCGCCACTGCCATTCCCATTAATCTTCGTTCAAACCAAGATTTCATTCCCGTTTTTTCCGGCCAATCTCGATTTTTTTTTTTTTTTCATTCTCTTTCGGACAGGTTGGATAAAAGGCCATTGGTGAGTTACGTTGTGAGCGAAGAAGAGTGACAGGGAGAGAAAAAAGATGGGGTTTGAACGAAGTGTTTTGGGTCGGGACGTAAGCTTGCAAATATGGTAATGCGTATTGGGTGGGGGGGGGGGGGGGGGGGAGGGGGAGAGAGAGAGAGAGAGAGAGAGAGAGAGAGAGAGAGAACATTATAAGTGATTCATTTTATCACCAACCCACCAATTAACTTACAAATAAACCTAACTAATGGAATCAATGAAACTAATGAATACATGTGATACTCCAAGGATTCCAACTTATAGTGAATGAGAGAGAGAGAGGGTAGGGGAGTGGCTTCCTATGCTGAATCAAATGTCCTGTCAGTAGCAGTAATATTGCTAGAAAGCATTTGCAATTTTGTTACGTTTGAAAGAAAGTCTCCGGATAATTTTTTCTCTCTCTATCTTTCTATCTATGTCTGTCTGTCTATCTATCTACTCCTATCTGGATATCTAACTTTTAATAACGTACCTGTATATACAGTATATATATATATATATATATACATTATATATATTTATTTATTTATTTATAAAATCTGCTTAAAATGGTCTAATATTAACAAAATATACTAATAAGTTTACCTAAGCCAAAGGGTTAACAAGGCAGGTAACTCACCTTAATTGGTCATTATGATCGTATTGCTATTTAACGAGCAGGAAGCTGTCTTGTGATTGGCTCTCTGGTAAAGCTCTTGACCAATAAGAGGGTTGGTTAGCTGGCTCCAGGCGGCAGATTGGGGAGAGAGAGAGAGAGAGTAAAGAGAAAAGAAGGGCGAGAATTGAAGAGAGAAAGAGGTTGTGAGAGAGAGAGAGAGAGAGAGAGAGAGAGAGAGAGAGAGAGAGAGAGAGAGAGAAAAAAAAAACTTTTTGACACACACAAGTTTGAACGTAAAGAAAATTACAGAAAAAAGTAGGAAAGAAGAGAAAAATGGAAAATGTGCCAACACGAAGAGGCAAAGTTTCCATGTCTCGCTTTTTATTCGTCTTGTTCTGTATTATTCGTGTCTTGGTTATTTGTTTTGAAGCTTGTAGTTTGATTTGATATGCATTGTTTGGCTTTATTTTAGTGTTAGTGTTATATTGCTATTGAATATATTAGGTGTTTGTATATCTTGATTGTTTTTCTTGTAATCAAATATATGAAACACCCCCAAGATATCCTCTGGAGATAATTTTGTAAAAAATTTACGTAGACAAATATCCCAGAGGAAGGCCAACTCATCCTAAATTACAGGCTTGTTATCGCTCGCCAAGAAAACATCGACACCTAAATGGCTCAATAGATTGGGCGAAATGTCTTAAAATCGCCAAAGTGGTGGGGCTAAACATGAGAGAGAAGGGGGTCCAGAAAAAGTATATATTTGTGAGGTTCAGTAATACTTGTTATGTGTTTCCATTGATTAGTATTCTTTGTTATGTGTTTATTTGTTTTTTATATATATTTATTTATTTATTTATTTATCTATTGTGTTTGTTTTATACTACATTCCTAATTTCATTTATTTTCATACAAGTTCCATGTTTTTGTTTTGTTCAGTCATATTAAAGTGAGACATATATTTATTGTTGCTTATATATTTATGTTGTTTTGTTTCCTCCCTAACCTTCCATCAAATTATATAATAATACCTCATTTGTGCGGTAGAATAATGTCCCGGCCAAAGGCTGCTTCCTCCTCAATTGTAGGCTCGCTATCACTCACTCGGAAAACTCGAGACCCAAATGACACTAAAGGTCAAACTAAATCGCCAAACTACTGGCTTAAATACTCAAAGATAAAGGGGCTTAACATGAGGGAGAGGGGCATCCATAGCAACCCCCCCCCCTCCTTAATTTGCATTTGTTGTTAGTTTTACTATAGTTCTATTAATTTACCTTTTATTATTTACAATAAACATTTATAGTATCATGTATTAGATATCTTCAAAGTCTTTCACCTTCCACCTCTCTCTCTCTCTCTCTCATACATTCTTCTCCTCCCTCCTCCATTCCTTCCTTCCTTCCTTCCCCCCGTCCTTCCTTCCTTCCTTCCTTCTCTTCCTTACTCCCTTCCTTCCTTCCTTCTCTTCCTCCCTTCCTTCCTTCCTTCCTTCCTCCTTCCTTCTCTTCCTCCCTTCCTTCCTTCCTTCGTTCTATTCCTCCTTCCTTCCTTCTCTTCCCCCCTTCCTTCCTTGTTTCCTTCCTTGTTTCCTTCCTTCCTTCCTTCCATCCTTTCTTCCTTCCTTCCTTCCTTCCTTCATTTATTCTTTTCTTCTCTTTCCTTGCTTCCTCCCTTCCTTTTGTATTCCCCCCCCCCTTCCTTCCTTGTTTCCTTCCTTCCTTTTCTTCCATCCTTCCTTCCTTCCTTCCTTCCTTCCTTGTTTCCTTCATTCCTTCTCTTCTCTTCCCGCTTGCTTCCTTCAATGCCTGCAGCAATCACCATGGCAATATTGGGAGAGAGAGAGAGTGAGTGAGAGAGAGAAGTGTTGGTGTGCGTGTGTGTGTGAGAGAGAGCGCAAGAAGTGTTAGTATGTCTATAATTGTGTGTGTTTTGGTGTGTATGTTTGTGTGTGTGTGTGTGTCTGAGTAACGTAGTATGTGTGTGTGTGAGAGAGAGAGAGAGGGGGGAGGAGGAGAGAGGAGGAATACTTGTTATAGATCCAGATATACATTATACAACATAGGCATATAAAAATATTAATCAAATGTATAGAGTGATTGATTACTCGATAGTTCAATATTAATAACATGACGGATTTATTGGCAGATAGGCGGCTCGGCAGTATTTGATAAGTAGATTATAGACAAATAGATACAATATATATACCTAGATACATAATAATAATAGATACAATATATATACCTAGATACATAATAATAATAATAGATTCGAAGTTATCAACGCCCTAGCCATTCCCGTAGTGACATACAGCTTTAACATCATACACTGGAAAATGAGTGACATTAAAAAACTAGACACCAAAACCAGCAAGATAATGCCCATGGAAAAAATGCACCACCCGAAAACAAACATCGACAAGCGGAAGGAGAACGAGGCCTGGTCTAACTTGAATTGCCCTACAAGACTACCACCATAGGCATAGACACGTACCTGACTGTACCAGATGACCCACTCCTTCGAATAGTAGAACAATATGAAGAGAGAAAGAAGGTCTACTCCATCAAGAAGGTAGCCACAAAGTACAAGCAGGAGCTGAACATCCAAGAAACACCACCAATGGAAAATTAAGCAACAACGAAGTATGCACGCAGAGTCATAGAGAAGGCAAACCACCATGGCCAATTCTCCCTACCAATAAATGCCTACAGTGGCCGATAGAGGCGCTGAACGCAAGGTTTACCGCGGTGCATTGTGGGAAATGGGCGACATCGCGGAGCTATCCACCCTCCCTCTCCTTCAACAATTCTATAATATATGCAGTTAGTCGAAATGGCTGTAGCTGACACATACTTTGGTCTATGCATACTGTTGGTTTATATATTTAAAAATCACCCATATTCATAAATAACCATATACAATACAAAGTCAGCAGGTATTTTTGCGCCAATTTTGTTATGATAATTAATCAGCTTATAATTATGATTGTAGTCATTATCAGCTGTATATGGACTTTCCCTTTATTACTATACTATATAAGCACTTAGTGTAGTCGTATACTGCATAATAGAAACGTGTAGAATCACACAAAAATAGAGATAAACTGTGCATATCCTAGGTGTTGGGTATAGTGATGTCTACAGTCATATCCTAGGTGTTGGGTATAGTGATGTCTACAGTCGTAGCTCTGGCGCTAGTTCAGAAGCGTCCACCAGAGGTCTCAAGGGAATTGTTGGTAGGGAGAATTACAATTGCGGAAACAATGGGAGGAAAATGCAATACCCAAAAAGAATAAAAGAGGCAGATGTAGACAAACAGAAGACGAACCAGTGGCTCAAGAACACTGGTCTGAAAGCAGAGACAGAGGGCCTGATCATCGCTGCACAAGACCAGAGTCTCGCCACCAGATCCTATCACCATCGCATCACCAAGGACCCACAATGCAGGATTTGTGGAAAATATGAGGAGACTATCGACCACATCATCTCTGGCTGCCCGGAATTGGGGAAAAATGAATACATCTACCGACATAACAAAGCAGCGGCGTGCTTGCATTGGAAGATCTGTTGGGAGTACAAGATCAAGACAGCTGACAAGT
>CM064568.1:47433419-47626937 GCA_032716605.1 Paralithodes platypus | reverse complement strand
ACCATTGATTTACCATCCCACTCTGGGATCTACCTGACAGGTACGCCCAAGAAGCAAGAGAGCGGAGTCACGCACACCACAATCATAAAGATCACTCAATAACAACTCTTGATCCACTGTGTCAAAGGCCGCAGAGAGATCAAGCAAGACCAATAGTGAGGCCACACCATTGCAAATGTTCTCAACTAGATCATTATGTACTCTAATCAATGCTGTTTCAGTTGAATGATGCTGTCGGTAAGCAGACTGAAAAATTGGGATAGTTTCATTCTGCTGAAGTAGTGGTTGTAATTGGTCAAGTATTGCACGCTCTAATATCTTTGATATGAAGGACAGGTTGGAGATAGGACGATAGTTCAACATGTTCTCAACATCAAGTCCAGGTTTCTTTAGAGTAGGTCGGAGTAGTGCATGCTTTTCAGAATGTGGGAAGCTACCTTCAGAGAAGCACTTATTAATTATTTTGGAAATAAACTCAACTGTGTGATCATAGACTCTTGGTAGCTTGAACACATTTATGGGATCCAACGGGCAAAATGTTTTATTGAGGTTTCTTATGTAGGAGGAGATCATGTCCACCTCTACTAAGTGAAAGGATGAGAGGACATTATTAGGAATGTGTCGGGGTTGGAGTACAACTGAAAGTTCTTCACCAACAGAAGCATCATCCAGTTCCTGTCTTATGCGAGTTATCTTGCCAACAAAAAATGCCACAAAGTTGGCAGCCAACTCTGCATCGGGTACAGAAGGTCTTACGCTGACTCTTGTTTTTCCAAGTAAACTGTTTACAATTGAAGCCAACCTCCTCTGGTCGTTACCACATGAGTCAACTTTTCCCTGATAATACACTTTCTTTTCATCTTTGATTGTGTGGACCACGGCTCTTCTGGCTGACAGATATTGCAACCATGTAGAGTCTGTTTTATTTTTCCGCCATTCACATTCACCTCTTCTACGCGCTCTTCTAAGACATTTAACTCGAGTGCTATACCAGGGTGAATCATCTCGTACTATGATTTTCTTCTCTACTTCTGGACAGTGATGATCGAACATTAATTTAAGTGCATTTCCATGTACCTCCACCAGCTCATCTGAAGTAAGGTTGGAAGTATCAATACTTCCCAAGTACTGTTTTACTTCACTGCTAGCCAAATTTTGGTCTGTATTTTTATAATTTCTAAATCTGATTACTTTTTCATGTGTGAGTGGCTTAGGGAAATCAAAGATGAAAGTAATCAAAGCATGATCAGAGGTATTAGGGTCAGCATTCTCAACATCAACATCCAGAACACCACCACAACCCACAGGAGAGAAAACCAAGTCAAGGGTGTGTCCTAAGATATGAGTTGGGTGGGACACATGGTTTACAAAATTGTTCTGATCAGTCAACTCAAGGAACTCAGGAGAGAATGGCTTCAGATGAGGGCTGTCAACCCAGTAATTAAAATCTCCACATATCAAAAGTCTTCCGGTTTTAGCAGAAAATTCCTCGAGAAACTGCCCAAACTCTTCCATAAAACCCCTATCTGTGCCACGATGGCCAGGCCTATAGACAACTGCCATTCTTATAATTTGTTGATGGAGTTTTATTTCCACTTCCAACAGTTCATAATAAAGAGGGGCTGGGTTATGGCTTATTTGCAAGATATTCACCAGAGATGTGGAGTAGACAACTGCCACTCCACCACCCGGATGATCTCCCCTAGGCATAGGAACATTTATTATGGAATAGGTTTTAGGCAATGCCGCCTGGATAATATTCAGATCTGACTCGAACAACCAGGTCTCAGTGAGACATAATACATCAAGGTTACGTTCATCCAAGATCTCGCAAATATGATCCATTTTGTTACGCAAGGAACGAACATTCAACAGACCCAGTTTCAACCGGCTCCCGTGTGCATTTTTCAGTTTTTTGAACCTACAAAATTGGTGTTTTCAATTACTTTATTTCTCTGAGCTGTCATTAGAGGACAATTTCTACTTGAGGCGAAATGATTTGGCAGCTCCGTAACTGATGTGGAGCTCATACAATTTATACATTTGGGGGAAGTCTTGTTGGTGCAGTCTTTTGAGTTATGAGTACCGGCACAGAAGTTTCATTTTGGATCCTCATTTTTCCGATAACACCTGTCACTGGTATGGCCAAAGCCCTGGCAATGGTAACATTGTGTTACCCAGAAGCGATCGTATGCACGACATCTCACAAGTCCAACATACACAGAATTGCCATCATCCACAATGGAAGAGCGTATTTCAGGTGACATTTTTACTACCGCAGTCTTTGTGTGTGCATCACTCTTTTGCTTGGTGAATAGCAAATTCATAGCTAAGCCATCGTCGACCAGGGACTTTATTCTTGGGTTCTTGTTGAGGATGCTGGGAATGATCTCATTATCCTCAGCATCATTAGCAATGCCTACCAGAGTCATTTTTGGCATCATCTTCTTTGGTTCGGAGACACTGAAGGCACTGTCCACGCCCAAACACTGATTGATGGCCCTTCCTGCGTCTTCTTTGGCTTTCTTGGATGGAAGTCGTACCACCAGTACACCTGAATCAGTTCTAGTTAACTTGTTAACCGGAACCGAAGCCAAAGCAGTCTCGATTGCCTTTGTATCTGGTGGGCTTACTGGCTCGGAGGATTGGTCTTTTGGCTTCACTACCAGGACCTGATGGTCCCAGACAGTTTTTTTCAACCTCAGTGGTGCGTTTGGTCGGCTCCTTTTTGGTCTCTTCAAATGTTTGCTGAACTATCTTGGCAAATAAGGGAATGTCGGGGGCAGCAACTTTAGTCTCAAGGATATCCATTCTGTTACCAATACTCTCTATCTCCACAGCCACCGCAGCAAGGGCACCCTTCACTTCGTTTACAATGGCAGTCTTCACTTCACCAACTAGGGCAGCCGTCAGGTCATCCAAGGTCTGCTGACTAATTGCTGCGTCCTTTGCAGCCAGGGGGGTGGTATCGCAAACAGTGCAATGCCATTTAAATCCAGGTTTCTTCTTTGCAAGTACTCTGAGGTCCTCATCATCAACATTTATACAGTTAACGTGAAAATAGGTACCACACAAGTAGCAGCCCAGCGATTTGGCCTTGCCCACAACCTTCCCACAACTGCAACTCTGCTTGCTTGCTGCCATTTCAGTGGAAGTAACCAATAATTAAAAACAAAAACACCTATTTATTAGTGGCCCCTCCATCATTGACGAACATGCCTATTACATAAGGCATCCTCTTCAAACACTAATCCGCCGTAGTTTGAATCTACCGCGCAGAGCATTTCAAAACTGAGGAGCCTTCATCATGAGCGCACGCGACCTCACTCATGGCTTCAGTCATTATGAATTGGGTTCTCACTACGAAAAAACTTCGTAAAAAATAAAAACAAAAAGAAAATAAGAATAACTATCTAATAAGCTTTCCATCATATCGTGGATGTACTTGTGTGGATCTTTGACCAGACGCTACTGCAGGCGTCATTCTTCCTTCTCTGCTCTGCGCTCAGCCTGCCCGGACCTGTCTCCCCACGCTCCGCGGGTTCCGCATTTGTTGCGTCCCTAGTGAGTTTTTTCTCATTTGTTTACTCCGGGATGTATCGAGTAAGGTTAGGATATGCGTAGCAGGAGTGTCCTGGGCTGGTTGCCCGCAGTGCAGTGTATTTTGGGTCGTATGTTTGGGGCATCTATTTCGGATGTACAGTACCCTCGTGGTCCTGTTGTGGACAGGTGAACTTTTTCACAGTTAGCTAGCTTTGTGATGCAGGCGGCTTTCATTACACGTTATTGCTTCCTTTTATCTTTCTGATGAGGTAGCGTATTTTTGCTGTCGTTCCCAGCGTATTTTTCTTCACTTAGTGAAGTTTTTTCTGGGTCCCGAGTCAGTTCTTCCCTTTGCCGGAAGTGTTTGCTACAGTGGTGTGTTGGCGGTGGTTCCTGTTGTGATATTATACAGTGCTTTTTGTTTATATTCCGACATGTTACTGTTATCCGTCTGCCTAGGCCTAGCCAGCCTCTCGTAGCTTTATCACATATACAAGTGTTATTGATTTATTTTCTAATATGTACTACTGTGTCATGTGTATCCTGGTTTAGTTGTGTATTGGCTAATTCCACGGACTATTTATGTGTCCTGGGTTAGTTGTGTTTTGGCTAATTCCACGGACTATGTTGGGCCCGGCATTAGTTGTGTTTTAGCTACGCCTCGGTCCGGTGTTGCGTTCAGATGGTATCTGGACGGGGTGGGTTTTTTCCGGCGGGTTTTTCTCGGTTTCACCTTGATAACCCCGGCTGGTTGCCAAGTTTTGGCCACGCGTGGTTTAAAACAGGTTTGTTTCCCCGGCGAGTGGGTGTCTGTGGCTCCCCAGGTCTGCGTCTCTGGGGTGCCTGTTTCAGGCTCCTTCTGATTCCCGGCGGGTTGGCTGTACCCATCTAACAGTGTTCATACGGACACGTGTTGTTTGTAGTTTTTTCGGTTTTGCAAAGCCAATATAAAACTATGCTGTAGTTGTATTTCCTCCCCGGCGATCTGTTTCAAAGAAGTGGGGATAGGAACAATTGGGGTTAACTTTTAAACTTTAAATCACCCGGTGGGTGCAACCTGGAAGGGTGGGGTGACCGAATTTGTAAAATTCAGTTTAGTTGACCAGACAATTGAGGGATGCATTGTGTATCGCCTCCTTCAACATACGGCGCTTTAGGGCACAATTGGGGTTAACGTTTTTTAAACTATTTTTCACACCCGGCGGGTGCTTCTTGCACGGATGAGAATAACGAATTTACAATTCAGTTAGTTAACCAGACATTTGAGGGATACGTTTTGTATCGCCGCCTTCAACATACGGCGATCTAAAAAGATACTTCGGCAGAAGTTAGATCTCGTATATTTGTCAGGCTTCCCAGTTTTTGATCTACGAGATAATTCGGGGGCCGGCGTCTTTTTTAGGGGTTTTTTTTCCAAAATTTAATCTGGAAACAAACACCACCGGAAAGACTTAATCACTTATAAACGCCATGATGGTCTTTATATATTATGTCAGAGGGTATTCATAAATCTTTTGGACAAATTAAGATATTCTGAAATCCTTTACTTAGGAAACCCCACCGCGTAGCGAGCTGTGGTCGTTGAGTATTACGTCTCGTTACCCGGCGGGTTATTTAACACCTGTGTGCGAACATGAGTGGGTTAACCTTATGAGCATTAATTCCTGGAAATTTTATTTTTCCAGAGCTGGGTCCCGGCGGGTCTATGCAGAACCTGGAGTAAGTTTCCCTCCAGTCTCTGTCATGGCTACCTTTGCCCCGGTTTTTGCTTTATGCATTACGCCCTCCTGTTCAGGTATCCCTAATTTTGCGCACACCCTTTGTATAAAATGTGTTAAAATGTCTCGTTTGGTGGGGGTTACCTTTCCGGCGTTTTCCTCGTTGCTCCGAGAACACCGTTTTTGTTTACCGAGTTTTAGTCAGGATGGCTAAAATAGGTAAGTTACCCCGACGAGTTTGGTCGCTTGAGGGCTCATCAGAAACTGCGTTTTCTGTGGTCGAGCCTGGGATCAGGCTTCCTGTGTTATTCATTGCTTTATGCATTACGCCCTCCTGTTATGTCTCGTTTGGTGTGGGTTACCTTTCCGGCGTTTTTTTCTCGTTGCTCCGAGAACACCGTTTTTGTTTACCGAGTTTTAGTCAGGATGGCTAAAATAGGTAAGTTACCCCGACGAGTTTGGTCGCTTGAGGGCTCATCAGAAACTGCGTTTTCTGTGGTCAAGCCTGGGATCAGGCTTCCTGTGTTATTCCCGGCGAGGGGGGCTCCACACAGTTATTTTGTTTGGTCTTTCCCTCCCGGCGACCTTTTTACAAAGAGGTCTGGGGCAGGTATAATTGGTTTGACATTGCATATAAAACCCGGCGGTTGTACCTTCGGGTGGTTATATTAACGGATTTGCGATTCGCGATAATTTGCCAAACAATTGATTGATACAATAGGGTATCACGGCCTTCAAGACGGCGATCTATGAGGGCTTCTGGCAGAAGCCGGATTAGAGATTAAGATAGGCTTAGACTTTTTATGGGATAAAAAGATGCCTGAATCTTACTAGTGTTTCAAGTGTAAAGGGATACTTGAAGGACTTCATCTTTAATAAAGATATGTTTCATATTTATGAGGATTCAGAAGTTATGCTTAATTCTTTCGAACAGGTAAAAGATATGCTGAAATCCTTAATAAACAATTGGAACAATGTTGTTTGTTTGTTTAGTCTTTCCCTCCCGGCGACCTTTTTACAAAAAAGGTCTGGGGCAGGTACAATTGGTTTGACATTGCATATAAAACCCGGCGGTTATACCTTCGGGTGGTTATATTAACTGATTAGCAATTCGCGATCATTTGCCAAACAATTGATTGATACAATAGGGTATCACGGCCTTCAAGACGGCGATCTATGAGGGCTTCTGGGAGAAGCCGGATTAGAGATTAGGATAGGCTTAGACTTTTTATGGGATAAAAAGATGCCGGAATCTTACTAATGTTTCAATTGTAAAGGGATACTTGAAAGACTTCATCTTTAATAAAGATATACTTCATCTTTATGAGGATTCAAAAGATATGCTTAAAATCTTCTGGACAGGTAAATATATCCTGAAATCTTTAATATGAAACTAAAGGAAAACGAAAAGTAGTGGTGGAGTGCTACGGTTCGTTGACCGGCGGTCTTGTGACACATATTTTGTACCATTTTTTGGGTGTAACCCTATGAGCATTAATCCCCGGAAAATTCTCTTTCCAGGGCGGAGTACCGGTGTGACCAGGTAGTTCCCGGGGGCGGGGTAGTTTTCCCCCAGTCTCTGTCATGTCGGCACTTGAACCTCTCATTGCTGTATGTTCAACGCCGTTAAGATCAGGTATCCCTATATTATTTTTATTTGTTAATGAAATAATTTAATCACTGAATAATAATAACCATATATATTTTCTATGATTATATTAGGATAATATTGTGTTTATTTATAGTAATTTATTTTAATACAATTAAATATAAATTAAATTAATTAGTATACTTTATGATTTTGCTCACCAGCTCTGCTTTCAATGTGTTAATGAGCTATGGGAGCTTTTAATTATCATAAACCTTTACAGGGCTCTCTTTCAGAGAGTATATCGAGCTCGCAAGCGAGGGACAGCCACAGCCAAGGTGTATGGCGATACTCACAGTCCTGGCAGGACAGAACACATCCCTTTGTGACTCAACTAGTGCTGACGTCCACGGGATGCCGATGTACCATCTTCTACCCCAGTTTTAACATGGCAACATGTGGAGGTCCCGGCTTCGGCGGGATCTTCCCATGATAAGCCAGACTTAACGGATGAAGAACAACGATCTCTGGTCTCAGAGATGGAGGTTGAAGAGTCCAGTCACCTTCTAGGCGACTCTCAGGGTACTGTCGAATCTCCACGGAGTTCGTCATCGGCTAGGTATGTACCGGCGGAAGAGATTGTTGTTGTTGTTGAAGTTAATCTCTGGCCCGAGGCCGAGGCCCTCATAAGGGAGGCTAGTGTCGGCGGGGGGATAGTCAGTCATATAGGTCACTGGTCAGATTTCACCGTAGAGATTAAGAGCTGCTAAGAAATGACGGATGGCTATGAACGAGAATGAATCTGAGTCAGAAAGGATGTCTTTTAAAGAGGTGTGTCGCAAGAAGCGACGTCTTTCAGGGCCGTACATGGGACAAACGCATAAAATGTGAGGGATAGTAAGAACTGTGTGACAATGGTGACATTCTGGCGGAGGACTACAGGGAGTGGTCATTAGATATCCATGAGTGAGTCTCGTGTGTCCTATGCGTAATCGAGTTAAGAGGGTTTGGTCAGCGCGACAGGGGCTGAGTGAAGAGGGCCACATGTGAATGTCGTCTTTGATGGAACGAAGGTGACCTCCCAAAGGTTGATCCCTCCATTCTGAGTGCCACTTTTCATGAATATGCCGTCGAACTACAGGAATTAGGTCATCCGATCTGAGGACAGTGGATGCCGGAGCACCTAGACAGGCCTGTTTAGCAAGGGCGTCAGCACGTTCATTTCCCGCAATGCCTACATGAGCGGGGATCCAACAGAGGGTGATGGATCGAGAGCTGCATTTTAATTCGTGGATTTTCAGGATAACATCGATGATCAATGGGTCACGTGGGGCGTACTCTCCCAATGCTTGCAACACACTTTTTGAGTCACTGCAGATAACTATGTGAGGAGGATTGTTTGGAAGTGCAGAGATGAGGGTCAGGGCACCATGAATAGCCCACAACTCTGCAGTGAAAACGGTGGAACAAGGATGTAGGGAGCTTTGATGGATACCATGCTCAGAAACCGCTGCACTACCGACGGCATCCGGAACCTTCGAACCATCAGTGTAGATGAAGGCAGCTGGAACATGACTATCAAGATGTTGTAATGCTAAAGTACGGCGTTGGACTGGAGTCACAGCCTCTACTTGGTCAGTCAAATGGAAACAAACGTCAGGGTGTTTAAGGATCCAGGGGGTAATTGAAATACAGGGGAGGGGCGAATGAGGTGTTGGAATATTGTAAGATGCGAGGAATTGGCGGGAGAGGAGGGTAAAAGGCAAGGTAGTAGTAGGAGTAACACAAAAATCTTGGGAACGGAAAAGGTCCTTCAATGTGGGATCCTGTTGGAGACGGATGGCAGTTCGCAGCTGAACCAGCTGACGATGATACGTTAATGGCAGGACCCCAGCCTCACTGAGCACACTGTACACACGAGAGGACCGGAAAGCTCCTGAGCTAATACGTATGCCAAGGTGATGAACGGAGTTAAGTGTCTGCAATGTGGATGCCGAGGCAGTGCCATATACCGGGCAACCATAATCTAGGGCAGATAGAATGGTGGATCTATAAAAGAGTAGTAACGTAGATCGGTCAGCACCCCAATGAACACGTGCCACAGACTTGAGGACATTCATGCGCTGAAGGCACCGAGCCTTCAGAGTGGCAACATGGGATTTCCAATTTAGGTGGGTATCAAAGATAAGGCCAAGGAATTTAGTGGAGGCAAGGAATTTAATCTTGGAAGAACCCATAGAGAGGGTGATGGACTGCTTACGCAAGTGTCTAAGGTCACGATAGAAAACGACAGCATTGGTTTTGTCAGTCGAGAAGCGGAAACCAGTTGAGGACGCCCAAGCTTGTATGGAATGAAGAGCAGTGTTTAGACGACGTTGAATGTGTGTTAAACTAGGAGACGTATAATAAATAGCTAAGTCATCCACATAGAGGCTATGAGAGACATCAGGAGGGAGGCATTGTGTAACACTATTTATTGCAATATCATAGAGTACACTACTTAGGGAACAGCCTTGGGGTATTCCATTAGTTTGAGGTTTTATTGCAGATAATATACCGTTGTTTTTAACCTGAAATGTGCGGTCAGAGAGAAAGTTCTGGAGGAATTGGGGAAGGGAGCCCCGCATACCAGAGCTATGGAGGATTTTTAGAATGCGATAACGCCAAGTGGTATCATAAGCCTTCGCAATGTCGAAGAAAACTGCCACTGTGGGTTGTTTCTTCGAAAATCCTTCACGTATTTGGTGCTCCAGGTGGATGAGAGAGTGTAATGTAGAGTGGCCGGGACGTGAACCATGTTGATACGGGGATAATAAGTCATGCGCCTCTGCATAATGAAGAAGGCGTGGATTGATCATTTTTTCCATAAGTTTACATAAACATGAGGTGAGCACTATGGGCCTATAGTTTGTCGGAAAACTATGATCTTTGCCTGGTTTTGGGACGGGTATGGTATACGCATGTCGCCAATTTGGTGGGAAATAATGTCTATCCCATAATTGATTATAAAGTTGCACAAGATAATTTAGTGCACGTGGATGAAGATGACGAATGAACGCATAGGGAATGGCATCAGGACCCGGGGTGGAATCCGAGCAGTGGTCAATGGCATGTTGAAGTTCAGGTAATGAGAAAGGAGCGTTATAGTCATGAGTGCGACCTCCGGAAAACGTGATCGGGTGGGACTCCTTCTCTTGTTTCAAGCGGAGGAATTGTTGAGGTAAAGATAGGTTAGAGCTAACTTCACTGAAATGGTTTGCATGCATAGCAGTGATGACGTGGGGATCATGGGTTAAAGAGTCCGAATCAGCGTCCCGTAATGGAGAGAGTGGGGACGGACAGTTCGCCCGTCAACACTACGAAATTTTCTCCACAGAGTAGAGATAGGGGTGCGACTAGTGAAGGACGAGATGTATGAGCGCCACGAAAGCACTTTACTTCGGATGATATTGCGTTTGACAATAGCGCAGACTTTATTATAGAAAGTTTTGAGGGCAAGTTTTTCAATGGTGATGGTGATGAAACGGAAGCATTGAGGATGAGTAGCAAGATTGGAGAGGGAGGTTTTAATTCTCCGTTGCTTATCACCCACCCTGGTGAGAAGGCGCTCTACCCGGCGGAAGAGATTGATGGACTACTATTGAATGCACTTAATAGGTTCTTTGGCCCTACTCCGGAAACTCCTTCTGATACGGGAGATCCCGCGATGTCGACGAATGTGCGACCTCTGGCTACATCCTTTGCTTTAGCTAAAATACCTAGCCATCCGCTTGTGTCAGACCCAATTTCCAATGTGCCAGGCACAGCAGCTCTCACTACTTCCACTGTGCGAGTCATATCAGACATATCTCCCCCTCCTTTAGACAAGGCGCCAGTCAAAAAACAGGAGCTATGCCTCTTTTTACGGGCCTGATGAGTCAGGGGTAGCAATGTTACGGAAATGTTTTGGATGTTCATATTAAGGACATTCCAAGTTATTATAACCATGACTTATTCTTACCACCAAATCCCTCCAGAACGCCATTCTTGGTTCTCTCTTCCGGTTTTTGGTGCCGGCGGAGTCCCCTCTGCTTGGCTGCCATTAGCACGCCTTCCCCAGCTTACCTAGACCGCGAGTTTAGGTTAAGAGGAAATAGACCAGTCAAAGTAGGGCTGGACTTAGAACAAATTGCAATAGAAGGTTTTTTGGCTTTAACTTGTTTATTAGGTCCCTCTGATGAACATTATAAAGTCTCCAACTTTTGGACACCGGGAAAGTGGTTAATTTGCATAAATTCAAGATGGCCGCCGTCCAAAGCTTCAATTTACAGATAACTTTTTTCTGGTTGCTCCTAGACCCTATAAATGTATTACAAACAACGTTTTTTGGCTTTAACTTGTTTATTAGGTCCCTCTGATGAACATATAAAAAGTCTCCAACTTTTGGACACCTGGAAAGTGGTTAATTTACAGCCAAAAAACCTTACAGCCAAAAAACCTTACAGCCAAAAAACCTTCTATTGCAATTTGTTCTAGGTCAAGCCCTACCTTTACTGCACATTATTGTCTATTACATTTTACCTAGGCCTATACTAATCCCATCATCTTGTTTCTTGTTTCAACAGATTGGTGCGACATCTACCGAAGCCATGGAAGAAGAGGTGGTGCATAATCCCTGCGGCATTTGCTCAAACACGTTAGACGAAGGAGAAACAGTCAAGCTGAGGGCGAAGGGAGCAGATACTATCAACAAGGCCAGTACTGAACGTGGAACGCCATCAATTACCGTGTCCGAGGGCCAAACGGTGCACATTGATTGCCGAAAGAAGCATGTCAATACGAAGCCAAATAGAATTCCTGGGAAGCAGAAGAAACGTCCTGAAAAACCTGCTCTTCGTGCTCAGACACCAGACTTTTGTTTTACAGAGAACTGCTTTTTTTGTGGTACAAAAATCTATTTGGACACAAAGCATGATTCAGAAGAAGTGTATCCAGTACGCACCTTCAACTTTCAAAGGACAATACTTTCTGCATGTGATGCCAGGGCTGATGAGTGGGCTGACACTGTTAGAGGCCGAATTAACTTTGCACGCGATCTTCCAGCAGCTGACGCAATATATCACAAGCAGTGCAGCTCAAATTTCCAGACACATAGGCAGATCCCCTCCAAATATCGTGATTCCGCAGACAGTGAACCTCCTCGCAAGGGTCGCAAAGTAGATGCCTCACGAGAGGAAGCATTTCTACTCGCAATCGAGGACCTAGTCAGTGGCAATGATGATGAACAGACTACAGTGGTTGATCTCGTTGATAGAATGTCCCAGTTGTGCCCTGATGTTGAAGCGTATAGTGTAAAATACATGAAACAGAAACTTATTTCATATTTTGGGGATGAACTGGTTATTAGTAACGTGCATGGACGCAGCGATGTTGTAACTGTCAAAGAAAGTGCTGCAAAGATTTTGCAACAATTCAAAGACTCACCACAGACTGATGATGAGGAAGCAGAACAAAGAAAGATAGTCAGGGCTGCGGCACGGTTGATCAAAGCAGATATAAAGAACATTGATACTTGTAGAGATTTCTATCCAGATCCTTCTGAACTCCGGTCGCTGGAAAAGAATGTGGCGTACGTTCCGCAGTCCCTTCGTATATTGCTGCAAGAGACGTTCAGTGGCAAGTCATGTGATCTTGAAGTTGCATCAATTGGACAAAGTATCGTGCAACTTACCAGACCAAGGGCCATTGTAGCACCAGTATGGATTGGCGGTTCAAATGCACCAGCACTTTGGTTCCCGCTTTCTTGTGGACAGTTTACACAGCCACGGCTTCTGTCTGCCTTACGCAGAAGTTTTGAGGTTTTCGAAGTGTGCTGCCAATTTCAGGGGCACCAACATATCCACTGCAGGCAGGTTTGGACAGTTCGTTGCAGACAATGTTGATCACAACTTGCGTACGCTTGATGGGCGAGGAACATACCATGGTATGGGTATAATTGTTGCTGTCACCCCTGAAGTAAGAGACACAACATCAATACCAAGATTGCAGTCACCTGAAAACAACTTCACGGCAGCTCAAATTGAAATCAAATACTACCGCAGTGTTCGCAAGAAGGGTGGGCCTCTCGAATTTAGAAAGCTTGACCCCATTTCAGCATCTGACAAGCTTGAAAATCTGGACATACTGTGGAAAACGTCATGGTTGCTTCGACCAAAACGACCAGGCTGGTCCGGCTTAATGCAGAGTGTGTGCCATGGACCACACCCAGGGAAATCATCCGTCCATTTCTTGCCCATGATTGACATGGACCCTACGGACATGAGTTGTATTTACTCAACACTTCACTTCGTTGCTGCGGAAAGCCATCGCCAGGGAACGACGCCAATGCTGATATTCGACCAACCGCTTTATTGGAAAGCGAAGACGATCATTGTTCATGAGAAGGAAGGAAGCGAACTGAAACCCATTGTTTTGAACCTTGGTGGCTTTCACTCTGTGATGAGCTTTTTGGGATGCATGGGCCATGTTATGGAAGCATCTGGGCTTAAGGAGGTTTTGGAACTTATATACGCTGAAAATGCTGTGACCCAAATGCTGAGTGGGAAAGCCTATGCACGAGCAATCAGAGGCCACTTCTTGGTTGACACAGCCTTGAGTTCGATTGTGTTAGGCAGGGCATACGGTGTCAACCTCTCAATGGTAGATGAGGAAAGTGACGCATGCAAGGACTTCCAGGAGGCTGCAGATCTTTTGGATAAGCTGTTGCGTGAAGACGTTTCACCGGATGAAGTCTGCAGTAAAGACGTTTTCAACAGAATTTCTGAAAAACTTAAAGCTAAGAAGAGCTCCTTAGCCTCCTTCCAGAGGCTCCTCATCTTTGCTAATAACAGGGACTTAGGTGTTGAAGAGGTCTTTGCGTATGAGTTGTCTAGCTACCCTACTGCTCTGTTCGATAAGTGGGGGAGGCTCAGGGAAGCCAATAAACCACAGCTAGGAGATGAGATAGCTGCTCTTGTTCCCAAGTCGTCATTGGAATCATTTGAGGAAGAAAGGACTGTGACCCATGTTCTGGATGGTGGTTCCTTATTGCAAAGGATTCCATGGAAGAAGGGTGACACATTTGAGGACATTGCAAGCATGTACATGAAGCATGTTTCCAAAAACTTTCTCAACCCGGTGGTTGTATTCGACGGTTATAAATCAGGACCTACTACCAAGGACATGACACACAATCGACGATCAAAAGGAGTCTTTGGTCAAAAGGTGATGTTCACTCCAACCATGCCCCTTCGGTCAAAAAAGGAAAACTTCTTGTCAAACTCGGACAATAAGCAAAACTTCATTGACTTATTGTGTGAAACATTCAAGGCAAATGGAATTGACTGTGTCAATGCGCCAGCAGATGCAGATGTCATGATTGCGAAGAAGGGAATTGAGCATGCAAGGGAAACCGTGACATATGTGATAGGTGAGGACACAGACTTGTTGGTGCTGTTGTGTCATTATGCGGAACGAGGGATGAATGATTTGTACTTCAAGTCGAGCAAGGAAGGTGGGAAATGTTGGCATATTAACTCAGTAGCAGAAGCTCTCGGTGAAAGCATCTGTCGTGTCCTGCCAGTTGTCCATGCACTCTGTGGATGTGACACAACCTCACGACTGTATGGTATTGGTAAAGGGGCTGCCTTGAGGAAAGTGAGGGAAGACAACGGTTTCTTGAAATGTATAGAAGCATTCTGTTGCCAAAGTGGAAGTAAAGACGCGATATCATCAGCTGGTGAAAAGGCCTTGGTTTATTTGTACGGGGGAAAAGGAAATGACACCCTTGACGGACTGCGAAAGACAAAGTTTTGCAACAAGGTGGCAAAAAGTTCAACTACCGTTGAAGTTCACAGCCTTCCCCCAACAACCGATGCAGCCAAATACCACTCGTTCCGAGTTTATTGTCAGGTCCAGGAATGGATGGGGAACTGTGTGGACCCCGAGAAATGGGGCTGGTGTCTGCGGAAGGGACAGCTTGAACCGAAGACGATGGATTCGCCAGTGGCTCCTGATTCACTACTGAAATTGGTCAGATGTCAGTGTAAGGGCAACTGTGACACTCAACGCTGTAGTTGCAAACGGAATGAGCTTGAATGTTCCAGTGCATGTGGTCAATGTAAAGGACTCTGTCAAAATAGCAACTTTGATGCAAGCACCGATGATCCAAGTGAATACGAACTCCTATCATGAATTACATAATTGGCTCTGAATGACGTCATACTACGTCATGTTTTTTTTTTTTTTTTTTTTTATAAAAAAGAGGGACAACAGGTCAAAAAACCCATACAAGCACAAAGTGCCTGTGTCACCCCTTGTGAAAGAGACAGTTCAGCCTGTCTGTAAGGTTTTTCGGCTGTAAATTAACCACTTTCCAGGTGTCCAAAAGTTGGAGACTTTTTATATGTTCATCAGAGGGACCTAATAAACAAGTTAAAGCCAAAAAACGTTGTTTGTAATACATTTATAGGGTCTAGGAGCAACCAGAAAAAAGTTATCTGTAAATTGAAGCTTTGGACGGTGGCCATCTTGAATTTATGCAAATTAACCACTTTCCCAGTGTCCAAAAGTTGGAGACTTTTTATATGTTCATCAGAGGGACCTAATAAACAAGTTAAAGCCAAAAAACCTTCTATTGCAATTTGTTCTAGGTCCAGTTAAATTATTGCTAGATTTACTGGACTAAAAAGCGTTTAAACTGTTTTCGCAATATATGGTTCCCAGCAAGTAACAAAGTCTCTGTTACGCTCTTCTCAGGCAATAGAAGCCGCGGAAGTCAGGAAAGCCATTGAACTTTCCCGGCGCTTGCTTCTCCAGACTTCCATCCAAGTCTTTAGGAGATATTCGGACGGCCTTATTAGAGGCAGTTCGAGCAAGGCAGGATCTGAGGATGTTCTTAGTGAAGAAACTTCTTGACCGTATTGCAAGCCAAGTAGTTCTGTCTCCAGTTCTAATTCCTTCTTTGATTTCACCAGCAGTTTGGAAGACTGTTTTCAATTTGGCACAAGCATTCAAGCAAGGTCCCCGCAAGCCCTGATGCCCTTGTTAGAACAAGGGATCAGGGTCTGGTGGTATCTGGGTGACTAACTGGTGGTGGCAGAAACAGAAAAGTTACGCATCAGTCATGTCTACGTTACGTTAAACCATCTCATATCTCTAGGATTCAAGGTCAACTTAGTAAAAGTCAAACCCTTGTTCCCCCACGAGTATTTCAGGGGATAGGGCTGGTCGAGGACACAGCTTCTCTCACTCTGAGTCAGAGTGTGGACACTCGAAACAGATTTCGCAAAAACTGTTTATGTTTCTCCACAGTCTGAATGCGACACAGAAACTTTGGGAATCTCTAGTCGGTTCTCTCAACGGGGTTCAGCTAACTGTGAAGTTGGGCCGGTTGAAAGTCTAACGTTTAATCTTGGAGGGCAACAAATTTTTCCCACTATTACCGGCGGGGATAGTATGGCCTATCCCAACGTTATTACACAACTTACTAGCGGTTTGGGCGACGAGAGAAAGGTTGCACGCAGTCATGTCATGAACCTCTCCTCCGCCGTCGGTATGGGTGGACATGGATGCGTCAGGCACGATAGGTTGGGGCTTTTAGTCAAACCTCGGGCATCAGGGTCAAAGGTTTTGGTCCCATTTAGAAATCTTCCACATCAATGTCAAAGACTTACTAGTCCCCTTATCTGTCCTTCAGGCTCACGGCTCTGCTTTACGGGGCTAGTCGGTGGCCTTCAGAATGGACAATCTGAATGTGGTTCACTGTATTCAGAAACAAGGGTCAATAAGATCTCGGAAGTGGCTAAACGTGTCAGAAAAGATTTTTATACTAGCCAACAGGCTGAACATTCATCTTCACGCATCTTATCTCCCAGGCGTTGCAAACGTCTGGGCAGACGCTCTGTCTCAGAGACAAAGCACTTCAGTGGAATGGGCGCTCTTGCGTGTGCGGAGCATTACCATCCACAAGTGGATTTGTTTGCGTCTGAGAAGACTTGCAAACTCCCACTGTACCTCACCCGCCGGACGATAACGCCGGCGGGCGGACCTGACGCTCTGATGACGGACGAGAACAGGTTGAGTTCCATTTATCTATTTTCCGCCGCCAGACGCGTCTCTAATGTGCCACGTAGTCAACAAACTACAGGATTAGCGAGGCGTAGTCTCGCTAATCGCGCCCCTGTGGCCGGTGCAGTTTGGTACCAGCATTTGCACACGTGGTGCCCGCACCCAGTGTCACTCCCGGTCGGGTTGTTCCACTTAGAACACAATTGGCAACCTAGAAACCTCGCGGACTTGTTCATTATGGACATTCAGGAGGCCAAGTGGCTAGCACCATATGGTAGCGACGTGACCAAGATATTCACGAATCAATATACCCAGTCTACAAAGCGACAGTTTCAATCGCATTGGCAAGCTTTTATGTCTTGGATTCTTAGAACAAACCAAACTGTGCCCTCGGTGGCGTTGGTTGTTAATTATTTAATGTATCTGTTCATGCAGAAACATTTATCTGAAATTGATTTATGAGGGCAGGTTTTAAACTCCGCCCACCTCCCCGTCAGCTCAGGCCTACATGGTCTCTGGACAAAGCATCATAGTTATTCTCGTTCCCGTATGTACCAAAGACTGCAGATTTTACAAAAGGGCAGTATTCCTTATGGCTTTGGCTACCGGGAACAGAGTATCTGAGCTGGCGGTGATGAGCAACACACCTATTTGCCTCAGGTTTGATAGGCTTCATGAGTGTATTCACATTGCACCTTCCCCAGGATTCTTAGCCAAGAATGAGCACAGTGAACACGTGTTTTCAGAGTTCACGGTGCCGGTGTTAAAAAGGGGAAAGGTGCACCATCTTTTTTGCCCAGTGCAAGCTCTAACCAAATATTTAAGAGTGGCACCTCTAAATCACCAGGGTGCTTTATGGGTCGCAAGTCCGGGTGAACGCTTGATGGAGCATACACTGGCTTCTCTCTCGGTCAAGGACTTTAAAGAGAAGAATCCCGGCGTTGTGGGTAAGACCCACGATTTACGCAAGGGGACAGCCTCTTTACGTTTCCTTAATAATCTTTCGGTGGAAGTTATTAAGTCCACACAGTTGTGGGCCTCTAATCAGGAGTTTTTTGACGCGATACCTTTCAGTAGCTCTGGACAAACCTTCCTTGCCATGTATAGCTTTACGGCAGAGGGTCTAGGTGGCCCTTTTAGTCACGTTTTGTTTAATTTCAAGAAAAAGGGGGGGGAGGGTGCAGTCAGTGTGACATAGGACACCCTAGACCCTTCCGGAGTATGTGTTCGGAACATACGAGCTGGGATACTGTTTGTAGGCATTGTTTTATAAAATTTCTCTGTAGTATTTATTGCAGGAAATTGTGCTAAAGGCCAATAGTAGTGTTACAACAATTCTTGTTGTAAGTAGCTTTGGCTGTGAAGCAATAGATTTTTGAGAAATCTCGGTAGTTGCAACTACGACTTTTACTTTTGAAGTAATTACTTCTCCATAAGTACACGAGTTCAGTACTTCTATGAATGTACAAGAATTCATTTATGTTTGGTTATATTTTTAGGAATATATCCACTAGTTAATGGGGTTTATATGTGCACATGTAAACTTATAAGTTTTTAGTTTTCACCACTTACTTTAAGTGGGGTGCCTTCTTAACTAGCAGATCTGTGTACAGAGTCTCAGAGTTAACCCTTTTTCAAGCAGGCTTCTTTGAAGCACACTCCTGCTTGTACCCCTTTTTGAAGATTTAGGCTGTATAAAGTTTATGCACCCGAATATGTCTTTTTTACAAGAGTAAGAATACTATGTGGTTGTTTGATTATCTGCTTTTCTAGAGTTATGATATGATTACGAATGTCCCCCTCCAGTCTTAGAAATCAGGCATGTTCGTCAATGATGGAGGGGCCACTAATAAATTATAGGTTTGACTCCTGTAAGGAGATAAAGAAAACCTAATATTTAGTAGTGGCCCCGTAATCATTGACGACTGGGGCCCTCCCGACCATCCCCTTCCCATTCGTTGATGTATTCAGGATTTTGGTTTACTTGATATGTCAGTGAAGGAAGAATGACGCCTGCAGTAGCGTCTGGTCAAAGATCCACACAAGTACATCCACGATATGATGGAAAGCTTATTAGATAGTTATTCTTATTTTATTTTTATTTTTTACAAAGTTTTTTCGTAGTGAGAACCCAATTCATAATGACTGAAGCCATGAGTGAGGTCGCGTGCGCTCATGATGAAGGCTCCTCAGTTTTTAAATGCTCTGCGCGGTAGATTCAAACTACGGCGGATGAGTGTTTGAAGAGGATGCCTTATGTAATAGGCATGTTCGTCAATGATTACGGGGCCACTACTAAATATTAGGTTTTCTTTATCTCCTTACAGGAGTCAAACCTATAGTATTTCGTATCTGATTAAAAATAAGAGAAAACCCTAGTTTAAAAAAAAAAATAAAATAACTACCTGGGACAGACCCCAGGTAGCGCCGTCCCCGTCAGTGCCACCACAATAGATTTTTTTTTAAATGGAAAAGAAAAAAAGGGAAAGTGGTGTCTGCAAGGTCACCACGGGCAGGTGGGGATCGACTTGGCTACCCTTTGGGGGTAGCCCAACCGAGATGCGTGGAAAGACCACGCACAGGATGGCAGATGTGTGTGGTGCAAAAACTTTAACCAATTTTGCACACTGTTTTGAGCTTATAGCAGTGACAATACAATTTCCACGGTACTCAGCAAGACCCTATTGGTTACGATACCGCCACTGCGCAAAGCTAGATAGATAGAGAGTGTATATCGAGGGAAAAAAACAAAACAAAAAATCTATCAAACGTACATCTTCCATCTCTGCTCGCACAAGGGACGGTTGAAATATTGTGTTGACTATCTTATATATTATTTATCTATGTGCTGGAAGGATATATTTTTCAATTCCATCGCATTAGAAATGATCCAAAGATTACAAAAAGTCCAAATAAGACATAGTTATGTTAATGTATAAGGGAGTTAGGTAGATATGCATTAGAGAGATAGATAGATAGAAAGAGAGTTGCAGAGGGGGAGTGAGCGATTTTATGTGGAAAAAAGCTAAAAATACCCTGGCAAAAAACTTCCGAACCATCAGTAAATCTCGGTAAAAAATTTGTAAAGTCGAGCCAAAGTGTTTGTTGTGCGGGCAAGGGGTAGTACTATGCAACCTTCGGTAAAGTGAAAATTCGTTGCAAGAGTGTTCGTTGTGCAGGGGTTTACTGTACTGTGTTTTGTATTACAGATTATAGGGTTCGAATAGGGTTGTCTTCGTTTTCTAGGTTGACGCGGACGTCTCTCTTGAGGTCGGATTTTTTCCGTAGTCTCCGATTTCATTGTTGTCTCCGACGGACATTGGTTAGGTCGGATTTTATCCTCTGTTAGGTCGGACACAAGCCGGACTCCGGACTCTCGGACTGGGTCTCCCCCCAATTAGTCCGAGATAGCGAGGGTTTACTGTATATTATAATTTCCTCAAACATATTAATGTATATTAAAATACAGTAAAGTTATTTATTTTAATGGTATTTTATTACGTAAATGAAAGCGGCAGAGATGAGGGTCCAGTTTACGGTACTCCTTGAAACCGATCAATATTAATAATACATTAGTATACCGGTAAACAAATCACAATAGATCACAATAAGAAAAGGAAATTAATGCTGCACTAGTCTCATCTGCACCTTATGCTGCTAAACATGTGCAGGTGATTAAAGATCATATGTTAAGAAAGAAACACTGGTAAATATATATATTTTTTCTTTAACCCCTACTGTACCATTGGGTACTACCATAAATGTACCCCCCAGTACCAAGCAATGTGGCCAAAATGGCTTCAGAGGCAAGATACAACAACCTCCCACCTCAAAAGTTGATGAAACACTGACCCAGACAGCCTGTGGAAGCTTGCAGCCAACCTAAGTAGTGTTGCCAATTCCTTAGAACAGTGTTTACAAGTCATGGTACCAGCCACTGCCTGATACTGGCAGTTACAAGGACCGTATATTTATCTACTGACGGCTGGCAGCCGTCGCTGGGTACGGGTTAATATGTTATTACATAGACACATTTTATGCATAAATACATTCTTAACCCGGGAAAGGGGAGGGTCCTCATAAAAGGTTTTGTTGGCCGAAGGCAAGGGTCCTCTTAGAAGCCGAGTCATAAAAAAAACTTTCAAAACACCCCACTGGCAATCAAACAAAGGAATATGTGATTAGGAGATAATTCCCCTCCATACCTCCTATCATTCCTCCACATGACCCCCCCCCCCTTCCCCCTCATCGGTGGGTGCCTAACCCCGAATAGGCGGGTGCCCAACCCCGAAAGGAGTTGAAATAGGGGAGCTATCCCCCCCCGCCAAAGGCAGCTTTCTAGGGCCTTTCCTAGCTGATGCTGAGAGGATTGGGTTCTAGTCATGTGGTGATAGGCTGGTCTATCAGAGTGAGAGTTGAGCGATCTCTGCCATACCCATAGGCCGGGCCTTAGCTTACTCTGACTGTTCCTTTCACTTATATATTTTCTAGATCTCAAGTGACGGCGTCTCTTCCGTGGATTGACCTCCCTACTGCCAACCTAGAGGTTGACAGATTGGGAGCCAAAGCATCACATTTTTCCTTTGCCCCTCAACTTTCCCTTCTAATTGCTGAGGGGCATAGGGCCTTGGGTGGGGCTTTGGTTCCCGGGCATTTCCGCACCCTCCTCAGCTTCCCGCCTTGGAGTGGCTTCGGTCACCCAGGCTTTATTAGTGGTAAGCAGGGAGGGTTTTGTGGGGGCGCTCTTTTATGGCCTTGGTCTTGCTCGGGACCTTAGGGCTGTTCGGCCAGACAGCCTGAAGAACAGCAACAACAACAACTAGAGAAAAATGATCTCACCTAATCACATATCCTTTTGTTTTGAGAGCCCCTGGGGCATATGGCAAGTTTTTTTTTATGGTCTTACTTTCGTGAGGCCAATCGCGTTCGCTATAGTGACCCTTCCGTGAGGCTTATCGCGTTTTGTGGGTTAATAATTTATATATACCGGTATGTACATTACTTTATGAAGCACAACGGAAATACAACCCATCAAAATAAGCACTGGCAATAACTCCAACATTACCATCATAAATACATACATCCCCCCCCAAACATCCCCCACAGTACCCAACGACTACAGACCACAATTACAACATATCACAAACACTCCACACATCATCCTGGGTGGTGACTTCAATGTCAAGATGTCGGCCTGGTTTGTTGACAACCATCACACACCCAGAGGGCTGGTCCTACAACGCCAAACATATAACCTTTTCATCCTTAACGACAACCATCAACATACCCATATTCCCCACCAAGCCCTCTTCCAACCATCATCTCCAGATATCACCTTCTGCTCCCCAGAATTCGCCCCCGCAACATCCTGGAGGGTGGTAAAAGCCTTAGGTTCTGACTACCTCCCGATCATTATCACCACCAAAACAAGACTCCCCCCTAGCTAGCCACAAATACACATACTGTATACTAACTATAAAAGAGCCAGAACGCCCCAGCCAGCAATTCCTCAAAAACAAACGTAATGAAGCCATACAACACGTATCTTCTGATCTAACTACTATTTCCAATTGGGGCTGAGAAAACCTAAGCCTTGTTGCCTTTAATGCTTCCAAAACCCAATTTCTCCATCTTACTACCTGTCGGGAACTCCTAGAGGACTATGCCCCATACTTCAACAATACAAAAATCAATCTTTCATCTTCTCTCAGTATTCTCGGCGTCTCTTTTTCTTCTGCTCTCTCTTGGAAGGACCATATTACCAGTCTTGCTAAGGCAGCCTCCCATGAGCTGGATGTGCTCAACTGCCTCAAGGGGTTCTTAACCCCTGTACAGTTACTCTATACAGGGGCACAGTGTGTCCTTGCATTGAGTATATTGTTCACAATCATGTGTGGGAAGGATCCTCTCACACCGCACTCCTAGACAAAGTAGAAAGGAAAGCCTTTCGTATCATTAACTCCCGTCCACTCCCCAATTCTCTGCAATCTCTCTCTATTTGCCACAATGTTGCATCTCTCTCGCTATTCTATTGCTACTACAATAATCAGTGTTCCTCAAAGCTCTCCCAGTGTATTCCACCTCCTCTACGTAGGGTACGTAGTACCTGTCTTGCAACACAATTCCACCCCTACTCTGTGCAACTCTCCAACCCAAGAATGAAACTTTATTCTCAGTCTTCTATTCAACAGCTGAGCTCTGGAACTCTCTCCCAGAATTAGTCTTTCCCTCTTCCTGTGACTTAAATTGCTTCAAACTCTGTGTGTCCAGGCATTTTGGTTCGAACGTTCCTTGATTTTGGCCCTGTCACCCTACAGGCAGTTCTGCCTTTTGTCTCCCTCACTCACATAGAAAAATAAATCTGGAAAGCTTTCACAAATGAGACAGAACAACACTTTAAAACACTAAACAGCACACCCATCACTATCATCAACAATGCTGTTCACACATTCAACACAACTATCCAAAATGCTGACAAGAAACACATTCCAAAAGGTAAAAGAAAAAGACACAACCTCAACTTTACACCAGAAATTCAAAACCTCATCAGACAATGCGACACACTGAAACACTCCCCAGCACCCCACACACAGGACATCGCACAACAAATCCAAGCACTCAACACACAGATTAGCAACAAAATACAAGAACAACAAACACAAAATTGGAAGAACTACCTCCAGACACTTTATCACAAAGCAGACCCCAAAAAACTCTACAAAACACTAAACAGCCTCACACTTTCCAACAGCAACACAACAAAATCACATGCCACAATCACAACAACAGACTCTATTCCTTCATATAAACAACAAGCAAACACTCTCATTAATCACTTCTCTCATGTCAGCCACCTAAACCCCCGTCAAGATGACCGACGTGTCATCCGACGTAAGAGACAATTCCCCACAGATCCTGACTACGCACCCTTCACCAACAACTATACGAAGCACATCATCAACAATCACAAGCACTCACCCGCCTGTGGTCCAGACAACATAAGCAACATAAACCTCATGGCGGGTGCCCAACCCCGAAAGGGGTTAAAATAGGGGAGCTATCCCCCCGCCAAAGGCGGCTTTCTAGGGCCTTTCCTAGCTGATGCTGAGAGGATTGGGTTCTAGTCATATGGTGATGGGCTGGCCTATCAGAGTGAGAACTGAGCGATCTCTGCCATACCCATAGCTTACTCTGACTGTTCCTTTTACTTATATATTTTCTAGATCTCAAGTGACGGCGTCTCTTCCGTGGATCGACCTCCCAATCTACCAAGATTGGAAGCCAAAGCATCACATTTTTCCTTTGCCCCTCAACTTTCTCTTCATAATTGCTGAGGGGCACAGGGCCCTGGGTGGGGCTTTGGTTTCCCGGGCGTTTCCGCGCCCTCCTCAGCTCCCCGCCATGGAGTGGCTTCGGTCACCCAGGCTTTATTGTGGTCGGCAGGGAGGGGTACTGTGAGGGCGCTCGGTTATGGCCTTGGCCTTGCTCGGGGCCTTGGGGCTGTTCGGCCAGGCAGCTTGGGGAACGACAACAACAACAACAACAACATAAACCTCAGACACCTAGGACCACAGGGCATACAAGCACTCACCAACATATCAAACTACAGTTATTCACACAACACAATACCAGACATCTGGAAGCATGGTGTCATCATTACTTTCCCCAAACCCAACAGGTTTTTCTGTTAAAGATCAGACCAAAGGTCTGATCACACGTCTTTCTTAGTATACCCCTTGGTGCAGCTCCCTCCACGTTCACGGACTCGCATCTTCTCACCCAACTTAGTTCATCCATTCTCCTCTCTACATGTCCAAACCATCCAAGTCTACTAGTACGCATCTCATCACTGATACTCTTGATACCTAACTGTCTCCTCAGCTCTTCACTAGGTATCCTATCTTGCACATCCATCTTACCATTATCATCTCATTACGTTCCATTCTGTTGATATCATCCGCTTTGACAAGCCACATTTCTGAAGCATGTCATTGCGCTTCTAACACATGAAGTGTACACCTTTCATTTCAAGGGGAAAGGGAGTCTTCTCATGGTAATTATTGGTAACAGTTGTCTGAACTTTCCCCAGCCTCTTCTTATTCTGGCTATAGTGGCAGCCTCGGCCCCACCACTGGTAGAGATAGTATCTCCCAAGTAACAAACTATCTCATGTGCCTAAGTGTCAAAGTCAACACTCTCAAGCCAGTCATTGAACGAACGAAACACCCCCATGCACCTCTGTCCCCAGTCTGTCGACACCCCTCCCTCAGTTCGCTTAGCTGCCAGATATTCCTCTTTGCTATTATTATTATTATTATTATTATTATTATTATTATTATTATTATTATTTGTTGCCTTCTTCCTTCCATGCTTTGAAGCATCTTATTTTCTCCTTTACAGATATTGCATTTTCAATCTCGTCGCTCCACAACCAGGAAATCTTATGCCTGGGGGGACCTTTAGTTTTGAAACAGACTTTGTCAGTGACAGCAAGAAGGCTACGTTTAAGGAAGTTCTACTGTATATCTATCTATCTATCTATCTATCTATCTATCTATCTATATACTCTGGCACATATCCCATTATTATTTTTGTTTTTAAATTGGGGATGGCCGACTTGAGACAGAGCCCGAACAGGGACAACACAACACAACACAACAAAAAACAAAACAAAAACAATACTGTACACAAAATCACACGCATCTAGGCCGTCCAGGAGAAATACCAGGAGACTCGGGGCCCATTTGGGGTCTCCAGCAAGATTCCCAGGCCCCATTGGCTATTTACCTGGGGGCTGGTTTGGCACCATGCCTGAGTTGGCCATAGTGCTCACATGGTGGGCAGTGCTGTGACAGGACTTCATTCTTCTAGTCTAAGTTGCCTAATGGCGGCACACAGGCAGTGGCTGTCGCCTCCCCCGGACCCGGATCTGTCGCCTTGGGGCCAACCTGGCCGAAACGGATCCAGAGGGTACAGTGCGCAGTGTTTCTCCAGACTGGCACTCCCCGCCTAACAGTATAGGGGCCCGAACTTGGTGGTAGCGCTCCAGGAAGCTGCCCTGTCATTAGGTGAATAATACCAGGCCAGTCGTAGTGCCGTGTACGCGCACAGGGTGTGTCCCTGCGGCTGGTTCTGGTGGTCTGCACCGAGGCCACTGGATCCTACCACCTTGTAATTTTGGGGGAAAGTGTTGGGAATAGTCCCCGGGGCAGTCTGGAGCCGGAGTTCTGGGAGGGTGGGGGGTGATGCCCATTGCCAGCCAACCTACCGATTATGACCATAACTAAAAAAAAAAAAACGTAAAGTCTGATGAACACAAACAACACTGGAGACGGGCTGCAGCCCCCTACAGATTCAGGCTTGCCAGTGTGAATGTTAGAAGTATGAGTGGTAGAGCGAATGAAGTTGTAGAAGTTGTTGTTGTTGTTGTTGTTGTTGTTCCCCAGGCTGTCTGGCCGAACAGCCCCAAGGTCCTGAGCAAGGCCAAGGCCAGAAACGAGCGCCCCCACGAAACCCTCCCTGCTTACCACTAACAAAGCCCGGGTGACCGAAGCCACTCCAAGGCAGGAAGCTGAGGAGGGTGCGGAAACGCCCGGGAAACCAAAGCCCCACCCAAGGCCCTGTGCCCCTCAGCAATTATGAAGGGAAAGTTGAAGGGCAAGGGAAAAATGTGATGCTTTGGCTCCCAATCTGCCAACTTCTAGGTTGGCAGTAGGGAGGTCAATCCACGGAAAAGACGCCGTCACTTGAGATCTAGAGGATATAGAAGTAAAAGGAACAGTCAGAGTAAGCTATGGGTATGGCAGAGATCGCTCAGCTCTCACTCTGATAGACCAGCCCATCACCAATGTAGAAGTACAGTACAGTACTTGAAAGACGGAGAGTGGATGTGTGCTGTGCCCAGGAAACCTGATGGAAGGGGTGTGGTGCACAGTGGACTGTGGTGCGCAGTGGATTGTAGGAAAGAATAAGATATATCGTTTGTATTGGAAGGGGGATGAATCTGGAAAATTGAAAGGAGTGGGTGTACAGTACTGGTATCTGAGGAATGGGAGAAGAGTGTGAATGAGATAAAGAGAGTAGGCCTAAATGGAAGATTGATTGTTCTGAAATTGAAAGTTGGTGAAAGAATTATAAACATGATATCGGCATATACCCGACAGGTTGGATAAAGGAGAGAGCAGAAAGAAGCCATTTGGAACGACTTTCTTAGTGTCGTTGCAGAGTTGATATTGATTAAATCAATTTGATTTAATCACTTGATTAAATCAATGATTTGTTTTACAAAAAAAATCATTATTTTTTTTATTTTTTTTTATTTTTTTTGATCTGTGAATCAAAATAAAAAAAATCTGAAGATTTGTCATGCTTTCATAAGTTTGTGTAGGCATTGGTTCATTTTAAGATACTGGTACATTATGTAGTAACACAAATAACTGATAGCTTTTAAATTTAAAAACAAATATTATGTACAGTATAGGGTAGAGGCACCAAAGGAGACGCAAAAAGTGTGAAAGTTTTCAAGAAAAAAATCAGCGTGTCAAGCTCATTCATTCTTTTAACTTGAAACTCACTTGATATATTACCAAATGGTTATTCTTTTAATGGATGTGTCAATGTTTGATATATTTCAAGTATTTTCCGAGATAAGAGGTCCAATATCAAGTGCGTCTCCTTATGACCACCAAACCCTAAGTAGACGCACCCCAGTCCAGTGCAGACGAACGTCTGTTTTTTTGTATTAATATGAGAGTACAGTAAACTTCCGTTAATCCGAAGGGCAGCGGACCGGCTCTCGTTCGGATTAGTGGATTTTTCGGATTATCGGACTTTACCCCTATGAACCTGTGTATGACGAAAACATTGAGACATTAGGCCACCCAAATGACACAATGGTGCACACACACATATCATATGTTCATGAAATCACTTCAAAAGTTTACCATTGTCATTGTAGCCTATTAACTACTTCAAAACATTCAGATTAATGGTCAAAGGAATCTGCTGATATAAACGTCTTCTTCTTCTTCCGTCTACTAGCGAGTTTGTCTTGCTCTTGAAGATCAGATGTGGTTCGGGAAGTAATGCCTTAACAACGGCACTTCCCTGAGAGGTTCTTGTAATTTTACTTTTGTGATTTTCCTTTTGTGACGTGCTCTGTTATATTATATTGTATTGAAAGCACCCTTGTCTTGTTGTCTTGAAAGCACCCTTGGGATGCTCCGATCACTGAACTATAAATAGTAGCGTATCGGAACATCCAAAGGTGCGTTTTCAAGCTCAAGACTAATACGTCCAAAGGTGCGTTTTCAAGCTCAAGACTGAATGCGCTTGCAGAAAATGCGGTGCAAGCCAGTAGCGCATCGGAGCGTCCCAAGGATCCGTTCAAGAGCAAAACAAACTCTCTAGCAGACGATGTGGAAGAAGAAGAAGACGAAGGTGTTTACGATTATATCAGTAGCTTCCTTTGACCATTAATCTGAATGTTTTGAAGTAGATAATAGGCTACAATGACAATGGTAAACTTTTTAAAGTGAATTCATGAACATATGATATGTGTGTGCTCCATTATGTGTCATTTGAGTGGCCTAATGCCTCAAAAAGGGGACTTTGGGACTTCTTGAAATTCGGACCATCGGGTGAATTCGGATTTGGCCTCAAATTGAAAAATTCGGACTATTGGGAGATTCGAATCATCGGTCGTCGGATTAACGGACTTTTACTGTAATTTGATTATTTAGTAGATAATATTTATACCACTTATACTTCTAGCTTAAACTAAAGTAGTTGCATGCTGATAGTGGGCCTACATTGTACATCTATAGAGAAAATAAATTGTGAAAAACTTTACCCGAATCCTAAGCCATTTTTGTCAACATTTCCAAATATCTACGCTATATCAACGTGTAGTGAATACCAACCAACATCCGACTCTATATATATATTTTCTTTAAAATATCGCGCCGCAGTGAAGTTACAATGGTCGAGAATTGCACATTTGTTGGTAAAAAGCAACCCCGCCACCCTTCCCCTGCCTATAGTCCTACAGACCTAAACAGGCGGTTATGGGCGCGGTCACCTACCCTTACACTGGTGCCACCTGTCCACTTGACCCTTTCCGTACGACAACCTTTCCAAATTACTCTCGCTACCTCCCACCCGTTCAAGGTCAATGTAGGGAGATCGGCTCTCTCTCTATATACTGTATGTGTAAGACTGTAAACATGAATGCATAGATTAGTATTGCTATAATAAATTATATTACTATTTATCTCTCTCTCTCACTCACCCTACACACCTCAACCCCCCCCCCCCACCACACACACACCACACCACTCTACCCCTCTCCCCCCCCCCCCCCCACACCCTGCATACACCACACCACACTTGCATCCACTTTATCCCCCCCCCACCCAGTTTTGTGGCGCTCTCGCTCTCTCTCATATATATATATATATATATATATATATATATATATATATATTGAGAATATATCACAAATACACGTGAGCTTTAATCAATTACACCACGGCAGCCTGCTTTGGTGTACAGTAGTCCCTCGTTATCGACGGGGGTTACGTTCTTAAGACTGCCGTCGATAGCAAAAACCGTCGATACCGCATTACCGTACATTACGGTACCGTACATACACGTACAGTATCCGTGGTCTCTATCCTATGTACTTTTAAGTGTTTCCTTTACACATAACCTAACATATTAGAGTATATTGCAAATAAAATTATCCTATGTACAGTACTTTTAAGTTTTTCCTTTACACATAACCTCGTCAGACATGGCACTTGACTTGACTGTTTTGATGGTCCTGGGGATTCAATTCCTTCATTATTACCACCAGGCACACCGTCTATCACTGAATACATTAGAGGCCATAATAAACGCAAGAGATACAAGGTTCAGGCACAAATAAGCAAGTAAAAGGCGGGTGGACTTAGAGCTTCTGCCTGGTTTTGACAACATTAAAAATGGAGGTCGAAAGTGACGCTCCGATCATCGGTGAATCCGGATTCACTCAAAACCTAGTCTTTAGGCTAATTATTTTTGCTCTCGTTTTCGGTGTATTTTCTTATTGTATGTCTTATTGTTCATCATTTAATCCACTTTTGGTTGGTATATTAGAGTAATATAAATAAACAATTAATCCGTCGATATAACATTAAAAATGGAGGTCGAAAGTGACGCTCCGATCGTCGGTGAATCCGGATTCACTCAAAACCTAAAGTCTTTAGGCTAATTATTTTTGCTCTCGTTTTCGGTGTATTTTCTTATTATTGTATGTCTTATTGTTCATCATTTAATCCACTTTTGGTTGGTATATTAGAGTAATATAAATAAACAATTAATCCGTCGATATATCAGTCGATACTCGAATCAGTCTAAAGTCAGTCGATAGTCGAATCCGTCTATGATAAAACAATCAGTCTATGATCAAATCCGTCTATAAAAAAGCCGTCGAAAACGAGGGACTACTGTAATTGATTAAAGCATCGGCTATCGTCCTGATGGTCGACGGTTCGATATATATATATATATATATATATATATATGTATATGTATGTACGTATGTATGTACTGGTAATATATTACCATTTTATATTTTTACTTTTTTCCACACCACCCAAGAGGTAAAAGTTTTGGCGCATTTTTTTTTAAGAGGTTTCCCCTCTGTACCATCTGTACCATCTGTTTTGTCTGACTATGCAAGTGGTGGGGCGATTTGGAGCGGCTTCCATTGTGGATGGTGTCAAAGTCAGGAATGAAATGAAGTGAGAGTATCAATTTCGTGCGCCTGGCAGCGCGCCATCACGTGAAATTTGTGATGAGTTTTTTTGGCCGACGTCTGACAACGTCGCAGTAGCCTTGTTGCCAAGCTGTATACAATGTCCATTGAATTTACTAATAAGCGAATTAATTATAAAAACAATAAAGCTTTTTTGTACCTGTAGAAATAGCCTGAGCATTTCAAACCGACTTAGGTACTTAATACCGAAAATAATATATTTTCGTTGTTAGGGATTATACATGTGGCACCAATGTAAAGGGAGTAACTGCGGGTAGGACCGCCTGTTAAGATCTGTTTGACTATAGCTAGTTTGCGAGGGAGGGGGGAGGAAAGGAGGGGGAAAATACGCAATAGCGCTTATATCTCTCATATATATCAATATTATATCACCACAAAGCACATGAATGCATATAAGATGCATAGTAACAAAGAAATATGCGAAATAACCCACAAATTACCGATTCGCGAAGTGGGGGAGGAGAGAGAAATAAAGGAGTGTCGATTTCCCTCTCTCCTTCGCCCCCCACTGGCACAACCCACTACTAAAGGGTTGTGCCACTGGCCCCACCGCACGGCAGCACGAGTCACTCCAGTGAGGGAGTCAGAGGGACGTCCAAACAAGTAGACCTATGTCTCGTTGATGTTCAGTCACGGTCAATGAAAAAGTGCAATTTGGCCACATTTAGACCCCTGAGTGTGTGTGTGTGTGTGTGTATGTGTGTTGTGAAGCTGGGTATCGAAAGCTCACACTTAGACCTACGTGACAAAAACAAATTGTACGATTATTTCTGTCATTATTTAGTCTTTATTCGATAGTTCATACACTATTTATTTCTATTTTCCATTTCTGTTAGTTTGTAGTTGTAGTTCATGCACTATTAATTCAATATTCTTGCAACTGAAATAAGATATAATATTATAAATAGGGCAGATAACTTTGATAAATAACACTAAACCAATGGAGACGCACACCACCACCCCATCCAGACGCGTCTCTATATGGCCCGCACGTGTGCGTCTCCATTGGGCCTCGAAGTCAAATGAAGGTAGCTCCACCACCATCAAAGGATACTCGACCATGAATACAGGAGGAGGTGGGGCGAGATTGGGGTGTACCATGCATGCGGTTTATGCCCTTCTAAACCCAGTTTGAAAAAATGCGTCTCCATTGGTTTTGGACCATATCATGAACCAATGGGGACGCACCCACTTTCACGAGCATTCGTTCATGCAAGAGTCATGAAACCATGCAGGAGTATAGTTCAAGACGAAACTGTAAGAAGACATGCTCTTTCCATTTGAAACAAAAGAAAAACGATCTGAGTTAGAGAAGTAGGAAAAAAATGAGCTGTGAAAAAATTGCTTTCTTAGGTTTGGGCTAAGAGATACCCCGAAAATCTCATTTTTATTTTTGTTTATTTTTTCTCAAGATAAATGTGTGTCCTATTAGGCTGGTAGTCTTTGAGAACATCACTAATAGCATAAAGTATTTTTTTATGTATTTGTTTTCTTTTCAGGTACTTTAGTTTTTTGCATGGCAGTTTTTTTACATGAAGTGCGTCTCTACTGGACAATTCGTCTCCTTTGGTATCTCTACCCTTCATATATTTAAAAAAAAATCAAATAAATAAAAAAATAAAATAAATAAAATAAATAAAAACAATCAAATAAATCAATGATTTTTTTATTTTTTTTATTTTTTTTTTAAAATCAACACAATCAACAACCCTGCGTTTCAGGCCTCTCGGAGTATGATACTACAGTCGTAGGTGGTGACCAAATGCGTGTGTGGGAGCATGTGCTGATGGATACAAGGGTGTGAATGGTGGGAAAGGGTTTAGAAGAAGAAATCTAGAAGGCGAGTATATTCTTACAGTTTCTTACAGTTTCTTACAGTAGATCCTCTGGAAAAAGGCAAACTATGCCTGTGTATCCAGCTCAGTACCAGTACTTGCACTGCTGCGGTCGTTCACGGTGTATATACTGGAGTCCTGTGATGCACTCAACATGGTTGTGTGTAATACTAAGTTCAAGAAAATCCTGAGTCATCTGATCACATGTAGTTCTTGGGGCACCAGTAGCCAGATAGATTACTTCTTAGTGAACAGGAAAGACTGGAAGTTTGTTCAGGATGTAAAGGTCATCCCGAGCGAAGAATGTATCTCCCAACATACACTGTAAGCTCCTAATTTATTAGTGGCCCCTCCATCATTGACGAACATGCCTATTACATAAGGCATCCTCTTCAAACACTAATCCGCCGTAGTTTTGGAATCTACCGCGCAGAGCATTTAAAAACTGAGGAGCCTTCATCATGAGCGCACGCGACCTCACTCATGGCTTCAGTCATTATGAATTGGGTTCTCACTACGAAAAAACTTCGTAAAAAATAAAAACAAAAACAAAATAAGAATAACTATCCAATAAGCTTTCCATCATATCGTGGATGTACTTGTGTGGATCTCTGACCAGACGCTGATTCAGGCGTCATTCTTCCTTCTCTGCTCTGCGTTCAGCCTGCCCGGACGTGCCTCCCCACGCTCCGCTAGTTCCGCATTCGTGGCGTCCCTAGTGAGTTTTTTCTCATTTGTTTACTCCAGGATGTATCGAGTAAGGTTAGGATAGGCGTAGCAGGAGTGTCCTGGGCTGGTTGCCCGCAGTGCAGTGTATTTTGGGTCGAGTGTATGGGGCATCTATTTCGGATGTACCCTCGTGGTCCCGTTGTGGACATGTGAACTTTTTCACAGCTGTGTTAGTTTGTGATGCAGGCGGCTTTCACTACGCGTTAGTTAGTGCTGCCTTTTATCTTTCTGATGAGGTAAGCTTTGTTTCTGACGTTCCCAGCGTATTTTTCTTCACTTAGTGAAGTTTTTTCTGGGTCCCGAGTCAGTCTTCCCTTGGTCGGAAGTTTGTGCTACGGTGGTGTGTTGGCGGTGGTTCCTGTTGTGATATTTCCAGTGTTTGTGTATATTTCAACTTTTATTATGCCGTCTACCTAGGCCTAGCCAGCCGCTCGTAGCTTTGCCACATGTACTAGTGTTATTGTTTATTATTTATAAATATGCCCTACTGTGTCATGTGTATCCGGGTTTTAGTTGTGTATTGGCTAATTCCTCGGACTATAATTGTTTCCTGGTTTAGTTGTGTATTGGCTAATTCCACGGATTATTGAGTGACCTTGGGGTTGTCGTGCGTGGCTCTCCTCGTGTCTCTTGTTGTTCAGATGGTGTCTGTTCAGGGTGGGTTGCCTTCCGGCGGGGTTTTCTCGGTTTCACCATGAAAATCCCGGCCGCGAGCCGTGTTGGGCCACACGTGGTTGTTAACACTGGCTTGTTTCCCCGGCGTTGGGGTGTCTGTGGCTCTCCAGGACTGCGTCTCTGTGGGTGCCTGGTTTCAGGCCTCCTTTGATTCCCGGCGGGATGGCTGTTCCCATCTATAAAACGTTGTTCATGCGGACATACGTTATGTAGTTTTTCTACCCGGTTTTACAAAAACCACTTGAAAAACCTAGCTGTTGTTTTAGGCTTTCCTCCCCGGCGATCTTTTACAAAGAAGTGGGGACAGGAACTTATGGGGTTAACGTTTGGACATCTCACCCGGCGGGTACACCTGGGTAGGGTGGGATGAACGACTTATGTCTTTCAGTTAGTTAACCAATCCATTTTAGTGATACTATGTGTATCGCCGCCTTTACTCTTACGGCGATTGAAGGTTCAAATTAGGTTAATTTATCGATTCTTCTCACCCGGCGGGTGCTCCTAGGTGGAGGAACTAAGGAATTTACAAAATTCGATTTCGATTTAACCACTTAATTTAGTGATACAAGTAGGTATCGCCGCCTTCAAACTTACGGCGATCTTTTGTGACAATTCGTTAGACATCAGATCTCGTATCATCCTGCCCTGTGCTATTCTACTAAAATATTTCAAGGGCCGGCGTCTTTATGGGGGGTTGCTTTGTTACAAAATTGAATCTTGAGACAGTCACCACCACCAAGAGACTATAAGCGCCATGCTGGACCGTTATATTATATCAGAGGGTATTCTTCACTTTCTTTAACAAAAGATTTGTTTAGATTTTCTGAACCCCGCCGCGTAGCGAGCTGTGTTTGTGTCAATTACATCTCGTTACCCGGCGGGTTATTAACACTTGTGTGCGAACATGTTGGGTTAACCTTATGAGCATTAATTCCTGGAAATTTTCTTTTTTTTCCAGAGCTGAGCTCCGGCGGACCAATACAGACCCGGCGGTAGTTTCCTCCCACCAGTCTCTGTCATGGCTACCGTGGTCCCAGTTTTTGCTTTGTGCACTACCCCTGCTTGTGCTGGTATCCCTATTTTTGCGCATACCCGTTGCATAAGGTGTGTTAAATGTCTAGACCGTTCAAGGGGTCTCTGGGTTATGCGTAATTGTTCTTTTTGCTCCCAATTAGCTTTAAAGGTCCTTTGTGATAATGATAAGACCGCGGCGGTAGCGTTGAGAGAGGTTAGGCAACAGATGTCAGCCTACACTACCATTGTTGCGCATAAATCACTTCAATGTGACAACGTCCCACTTTGGGATAGATTGCTCTCCGAACACCCTCCCCCTAAACGTTCCTCTAGAGTCACGAGTATTAAGCCGGCAGAGACTGGTCAGGGTTCTGTATCCTCTGCTGCTACACCTAAACGCCCAAGGGAGCCTACACCCCCGGTATCCGCCTCCTCGTCTCGGGCGAGATCCCGGTCTAGGTCTCCTCTTAGACACCAGTCATCTAGTCGTGCCTCTTCACCGGCGAGTAAGAAGAGTAGGACGGAAGGTTCCACCAGTGGTCACGGCGAGGATTCCTCCAGATCTAAGAATAGTTCGCGGTCACACCGTAGCCATAAATCCTCTAAAAAGGATTCACATAAACGGAAGTCCTCTCGACATTCACCAACTTCTAGTGCATCTCATCGTACCTCTACCCCAGACAGAGTTTGTGTTAAGGCCCAAGAGTCCAGTGCAGCGCCTGTCCCAAAAGAGGATTTGCCACTTAATATTTTAACCCTGGAATTGGAAAGTTCAGGGGGTTCAGTAATTGAGAATGTTTCAGACTCTCAAGAGAGCGTAGGCCAGGGCCTCGGTGTTTGGCGGTTTGCTCAACCAGGGTCTGACCACCCACGTCCGACTCAAACGAGTCACACAGTAGCCGATGTCCACAGGGACGCGGCGATCCCATCCTCTATCCCAGACTTATCTTGGCAACAAGGTACCCCTGCCTCGGCGGGGTCTTCTCAGGAGGATCAGGAGGAGAAAGACGAAGTTTCTATAATTTCGGAGATGGAAGGACAAGGGTCAGGCTCAGGCTTGGACGCCGCACAGGATACTAATGATTCACCTGTAAGTTCTTCATCAAACCAGTTTGTTACGGCACAAGAAATTAATGGGCTGCTTACTCATGCTTTATCCAAATTTTTTGGCCAACAACAGGAAAACCCCACAATGGACTTGGGGGCTCCCAAGACAAGTTCTACGGTACGGCCTCTGATGACTTCGATTGATTTATCTAAGATCACTAACCCTCCCACTCTGTTAACCTCAGGGATCACGAGGCCTGCTACGGCGGCATTGACAACTTCAAATGTCAGGGTCATAACGGATGTCAATCCACCCCCTCTAGACAAAGCGCCTCTTAGAAAGGTAGCTATGCCCTTACTTTATGGGCCAGACGAGTCATGGGTTCTTTTGAACTCCTCTAAACCAGAGCTTGCCCAACCTACTTTGTCAGGGGAACTCCCGGTACCGCGTGAGGGGGTCATCCAGGGCAATAAGTCAAAGAAATTAAGGGCCGTGGATACTTTGGGTAATGTTCTGGACGTAAACATCAAGGCTATACCTAGTTATTATCACCAAGATTATTTTGTGTATGCTTCTAAGCCTGCTTTACCCCCTGCCTCAGCTTCAAAACTATTTTCAGACTGGTCTAAGCTGGATGGGTTTAATGATATTAAGACTCTGTCAGCTCTCACTCCTGAACTAGATTTACAGACCGTCACAGACGACGCAGCTAATCCAGTTTTGAAGGTGGGACAGTTGGGACCAGGACCTTGGGTAGATTGGGAGGTAGAGGCTCAAAACTTTGCAACCACTTTCACTTCTAAATCTTCCCACCAGATACCTCAGGATACTCATTCATGGTTCTCCATGCCGGTGGGTTCTGCCGGCGGAGTCCCGTCAGCTTTGTTTTCATTTCTAGCTGCCCCTAAGATTAATCTTTGTGAGCTGAAGGACCCGTTCACTACCCCTACCCCTACTCACCTAGACAGAGAATTTAGGCTACGGGGAAAAGCTTTTCGCCTGTTCTCGCAGTACATAGTATCTCAGCAGGTGGCTAAGTCTTACTACGGTCCACTCAGGCAATCGCAGATGCGGATGCTCGAAGATCGGTTGAGTTATCCCGGCGACTGATTCTTCAGTCGTCAATCCAATCCTTGGGTGACATACGTACCGCCTTGCTTGAGGCGGTACGAGCACGACAAGATCTTAGGATGTCGTTAGTTCGCAAGCTACCTGATCGCATTGCTAATCAGGTGGTTATGTCACCAGTGCTTACTCCCTCTTTAATGACCCCTGAAGTGTGGCGAACAGTGTTCAATATGGCACAGGCCGTTAAGCACAGTCCCACCCCTTCTAAGAAACCTGCATTTAACTTCCCCAAACCCAGGCCTACTACTAAAGCTCAGCCAGGGGGATCTAAACCTTTTCTTCCGCCTAAGTCCTCCCACTCCCCCCAGGGTCAGTACAGGCATAGACAGAGTAGGTTTTCAGGTCAGAGAGGACGCGGCCAAAATAAACCAGGTCAGGGCCAGTCTTCGGCCAACACCAGCCAGCCGGCGAAGCGGCCAGCACCAACCCCACCATCAAAAAACTAAAGTCTCTCTCACTCCCGGCGCCTACCTTAAGGCCGGAGGAACCGAGGGTAGTACAGCCGGCGAACCCTTGTCTGCTAACTGGGTCGTTCCGAACGTGTCACCAAGCATGGCCGTTAAACACTTGGGCACGGATGGTGGCACGCAAAGGCATCACTTGGCAGTGGCTCCGGCGACCTCGATTACGTCAGCCGACAACGGCGAATTTTGTTTCTTTAGAGGTGGAGTCACTAGCCCAGGAAATGATTGCCAAGAATGTCATCATCCCGGTCCCCCCAAATTACCCTGTATTCACGTCCAAACTATTTTTGGTTCCCAAAAGGGACAGTGTTCAGATGAGGCCGGTCGTAGACCTGTCTTATCTGAATCTTCACATTCACAACGAATCTTTCAGAATGTTAACAGTACACCAAATCAGGCTAACACTTCCGCCGGGAGGTTGGATGTGTTCACTAGACCTGACAGACGCCTATTGGCACGTATCGGTCAACAAAAGATTTCAAAGGTTTTTGGCCTTACGGATCAGGCACCAAAATTTTGTTTTTCAGAGGATGCCGTTCGGCTTGAACCTGGCACCTCGATTATTCACAAAACTAGTCCGGCAAGCCCTGATGCCATTGTTAAAACAAGGGATCAGAGTGTTGTGGTATCTGGACGACTGGCTGGTGGTGGCAGAGACACAACAATTATGCATAAAACATGTCAATATCATTTTAAATCATGTCAAAACTCTAGGCTTCAAGGTAAATCTGGTAAAGTCAAACCTTGTTCCCTCACGAGTAATTCAGTGGATAGGGCTGGTCTGGGACACCGCCGCTCTCACTCTGAGTCAGAGTGTGGACAATCGCAACAGGTTTCGCAGGAAACTGTTCAGGTTTCTTCACAGTCTGACTACGACGCGAAGGGTCTGGGAGTCTCTGGTCGGCTCTCTCAACTGGATTCAACTAACTGTCAAGTTGGGCCGGTTGAAAGTAAAACGATTAATATTGGAAGGCAACAAATATTTCCCGCTCTTACCGGCGGGAAAATTATGGCCCATCCCGAAATTAATCCACACCTTACTAGCGGTCTGGGCGAAGAGGGAAACATTGCACTCAATAATGTCATGGACCTCTCCTCCACCAACGGTATGGGTAGACACGGATGCGTCAGGCACAATAGAGTGGGGATTTCAGTCAAATCAGGGGCACCAGGGTCAGGGGCTTTGGTCCCACTTAGAAATCTCGCACATCAATGTCAAAGAATTACTAGTCCCCTTGTATTTCCTTCAGGCTCACGGCCCGGCGTTACGGGGCAAGTCGGTGGCCTTCAGAATGGACAATCTGAATGCAGTCCACTGTATTCAGAAACAAGGGTCAACGAGGTCAAGGAAGTTGCTAAACGTGTCGGAAGAGATTTTTGCTCTAGCCAACAGTCTAGATATTTATCTTCACGCATCTTATCTCCCAGGCGTAGCGAACGTCTGGGCAGACGCTCTGTCCCGGAGACAGAGCACGACAGTAGAATGGGAGCTCAAGCAACCCATTTTCATCCTAATGATTGCAGAGCTCTCCCATCCACAAGTGGATCTTTTTGCATCCGAGGAGACTCACAAACTCCCTCTATACCTCACCCGCCGGGCGAAAACGCCGGCAGGGGGGCCAGACGCCCTAGTGACAGACTGGAACAGATGGAGCTCCATCTATCTGTTTCCACCGCCAGATGCGTCACTAATGTGCCACGTAGTGAACAAACTACGAGATTATCGAGGCTTAGTCTCGCTAATCGCGCCACTGTGGCCGGCGCAGTTGTGGTACCAGCAATTGAAAATGTGGTGCCCGGACCCGGTATCGCTCCCGGTCGGGTATTTCCACTTAGACACGATTGGCAACCTAGCGACCTCGCTGACTTTTGCATTATGGACATTCAGGAGGCCAAGTGGCTAGCACCATACGGTAGAGATGTGACCAATAAATTACTCAATCAATATACACTCTAACCTCCATTTAACGGACTCTGATTTAACGGATATCGGCAATAACGGTCAAAAAATGTAGGCCGGACAATGGACCCAGCAGTGGACAAAGTCCGTTGCTCGAAAAAAAGTTGGAGCAAAGTCCGTTGTTCTATCTATTTATATCTCTAATGCACCTACCTAAATCCCTTATACATTAACATAACTATGTCTTATTTGGACTTTTTGTAATCTTTGAATCATTTCTAATATGATGGAATTGAAAAATATAATATCCTTCAAGCACATAGATAAATAATAAATAAGATAGTCAACAAAATATTTCAACTCTCCCCTCCGTGCCAGCAGAGAAGGAGATTTACATTTGATAGATTTTTTGTTTTGGTTTTTTTCCCTCGATATACACACTCTTTCTATTTATCTATCTCTCTAATTCATCTACCTAAATCCCTTATACATTAACATAACTAAGTCTTATTTGGACTTTTTGTAATCTTTGAATAATGTCTAATGTGATGGAATTGAAAAATATAATATCCTTCCAGCACATAGATAAATAATAAATAAGATAGTCAAAAAAATAGTTCAACCCTCCCCTCAGTCTAGGCGCCGAGCTTCCGAGACGGAAGATTTACGTTTGATAGATTTTTGTTTTGTTTTTTTCCCTCGATATACACACTCTTTTTATCTATCTATCTCTCTAATTCATCTACCTAAATCCCTTATACTTTAACATAACTATGTCTTATTTGGACTTTTTGTAATCTTTGAATAATGTCTAATATGATGGAATTGAAAAATATAATATCCTTCCAGCACATAGATAAATAATAAATAAGATAGTCAAAAAAATAGTTCAACCCTCCCCTCCGTCTAGGCGCCGAGCTTCCCAGACGGGAGATTTACGTTTGATAGATATTTTTATTTTTTTCCCCACGGTGTACACAAAATGATGGGAAAATAATTATTATAACATGTTTTTAATTGACATTTGTGTGTTTTTGCTGATTATGAGTTGGTGGAAAATAAAATCTTTAATTCTATCATATCGGAAATGATTCACAGATTATATAGAGACCAAATAATATACACTTTTAAGTGTGTTCAATAGTTTTGCATTATCAATAGGGTGTAGCACAAGGGATTACCAGGATTTATTTCAGGTACAGTAAAAAAAAGCATGCATAACAGTTAAATGTCACGATCCAGACACTTGTACTCAACACCGGATTTTTCTCAAGGAATTTCCGGATTACATCCGGACTGGACAGTATTTAGCAGCAACGGACATTTAGCAGGAACGGACAGGTGCTTGCACGCATTTGTCCGTTAAATGGAGGGTCGAGTGTACTCAGTCTACAAAACGACAGTATCAATCACATTGGCAAGCCTTTACTTCTTGGATCGTTAGGACAGAACAAACTGTACCCTCAGTGGCATTAGTTTCTAATTATTTGAATTATCTGTTTGAGCAGAAACGTTTATCTGTGGTAACATTAAAAAATCACTTAACTGCGATTAGAGTGCCCTTTTTAGACCTTACGGGTCTTTCCATACCGGTGGCGGAGGAAACAGGTTTTATGAGAGCATGTTTTAAACTACGCCCACCTCCCCGTCAGCTCATGCCTACTTGGTCTCTGGACAAAGCTTTGTCTTTGCTTCACTCTCGTCTGTACCAAAATACTGCAGACTTTGCATTACTCTTAAAAAAGGCGGTTTTCCTTTTGGCTTTGGCCACCGGAAACAGGGTGTCTGAGCTGGCGGCGATGAGCAACACACCTAATTGTCTTAGGTTTGGTAGACTTAATGAATGTATTTCCATTGCACCCTCCCCAGGTTTTGTAGCCAAGAATGAGCATAGTGCACACGTGTTTTCTGAGTTCACGGTGCCGGCGTTAAAAAGGGGAAAGGTGCATCATAATTTATGTCCAGTGCAAGCTCTAACCAAATATTTGAGAGTAGCTCCTCGAAACCCCCAAGGTGCTTTATGGGTAGCAAGTACGGGTAAACGCTTACTTAAACGGCGATTAGCCTCTCTTCTGGTAGAAGTCATTAAAGAAAGTAATCCCGGCGTTGTGGGTCGGGCCCACGATTTACGCAAATGGGCAGCCTCTTTACGTTTCCTGAATTTTTTTTCAGTTGAAGACATAGCGTCCACGCAGTTGTGGGCGTCTAATCATACGTTTCTGTCTAGATACTTGTCAGTTGCTCTAGACAAACCTTCCTTACCATGTATAGCTTTAAGGCAGAGGGTCTAGGTGGCCCTGCAGTCACTTTTGTTTACTTTCACAGGAAAGGGGGGGGGGGGGGGTGCAGTCAGTTGACATAGGACACCCTAGACCCCGCCGGAGTATGAGAGCTGTGATACAATTTAAGGTTAAAATGTGATATGAAAATTTCTCAGTGAGAAATTGTGCTAGTACAATGTTAAGTACAAAACAACGGTGTTGTTAGAGTAGTTTAGCTGCGAAAGCAATTTAATATTAGAATAATGGAGTTCCTTTGCAATTTATCTCCAAGTTTATGTTGGGGTTTATTATGTGCACATATAAACTTATAACTTGTTATTTTTTGTCACCACTCGTTGAGTGGGGTGCCTTTGTAACTACAGATCTGTGTTCAGAATCTTCAGGGTTACCCATTTTTTTTGTCAGGCAGGCTTCTTTGAAGCACGCACCTGCCTGAACCCCCTTTTTCTTGTATTTTTTCGGCCTACGCCGTTGTTAAATATATTTTCAAAAGTAAGAATACTATGTGGTTGTTTTTATTATCTGCTTTTCTAGAGTTATGATATGATTACGAATGTCCCCCTCCAGTCTTAGAAATCAGGCATGTTCGTCAATGATGGAGGGGCCACTAATAAATTATAGGTTTGACTCCTGTAAGGAGATAAAGAAAACCTAATATTTAGTAGTGGCCCCGTAATCATTGACGACTGGGGCCCTCCCGACCGTCCCCTTCCCATTCGTTGATGTATTGAGGATTTTGGTTTACTTGATATGTCAGTGAAGGAAGAATGACGCCTGAATCAGCGTCTGGTCAGAGATCCACACAAGTACATCCACGATATGATGGAAAGCTTATTGGATAGTTATTCTTATTTTCTTTTTGTTTTTATTTTTTACGAAGTTTTTTCGTAGTGAGAACCCAATTCATAATGACTGAAGCCATGAGTGAGGTCGCGTGCGCTCATGATGAAGGCTCCTCAGTTTTTAAATGCTCTGCGCGGTAGATTCAAAACTACGGCGGATTAGTGTTTGAAGAGGATGCCTTATGTAATAGGCATGTTCGTCAATGATTACGGGGCCACTACTAAATATTAGGTTTTCTTTATCTCCTTACAGGAGTCAAACCTATAATCTGTGACTTGAGCTTAAGGCAAGATTCTGTGCGAAAGAAAGTATACATGCCCAAATGCAAAGTATGGCTGCTGAATAAATCTGAATACAATGATAGGTTTTGCAGCGAACTGGAGGAAATAGATAGGAATAGGGGCTCTATGCCAAATGGCGTAAATAGCCAATGGAACTTCCTTGAACATAGCCTTCTTGCCGCCACTGACAAAGTCTGTGGCAAAACTAAAGGCTTCCTGGTGATGGAATGACGAGGTGGAAAATGCAATAAAGGAGAAAAGAAGATGTTTCAAAGTATGGAAGAAAGGAGGCAGCAATGAGAAAGGAATAACTGGCGGCTAAGCGAACTGCAAAGAAAGAGATGTACAGTAAACTTCCGTTAATCCGAAGGGCAGCGGACCGGCCCTCGTTCGGATTAGTGGATTTTTCGGATTATCGGACTTTACCCCTATGAACCTGTGTATGACGAAAACATTGAGACATTAGGCCACCCAAATGACACAATGGTGCACACACACATATCATATGTTCATGAAATCACTTCAAAAGTTTACCATTGTCATTGTAGCCTATTACCTACTTCAAAACATTCAGATTAATGGTCAAAGGAATCTGCTGATATAAACGTCTTCTTCTTCTTCCGTCTACTAGCGAGTTTGTCTTGCTCTTGAAGATCAGATGTGGTTCGGGAAGTAATGCCTTAACAACGGCACTTCCCTGAGAGGTTCTTGTAATTTTCATTTTGTGATTTTCCTTTTGTGACGTGCTCTGTTATATTATATTGTATTGAAAGCACCCTTGTCTTGTTGTCTTGAAAGCACCCTTGGGACGCTCCGATCACTGAACTATAAATAGTAGCGTATCGGAACGTCCAAAGGTGCGTTTTCAAGCTCAAGACTAATACGTCCAAAGGTGCGTTTTCAAGCTCAAGACTGAATGCGCTTGCAGAAAATGCGGTGCAAGCCAGTAGCGCATCGGAGCGTCCCAAGGATGCGTTCAAGAGCAAAACAAACTCTCTAGCAGACGATGTGGAAGAAGAAGAAGAAGAAGGTGTTTATGTTTATATCAGTAGCTTCCTTTGACCATTAATCTGAATGTTTTGAAGTAGGTAATAGGCTACAATGACAATGGTAAACTTTTAAAGTGAATTCATGAACATATGATATGTGTGTGCTCCATTATGTGTCATTTGAGTGGCCTAATGCCTCAAAAAGGGGACTTTGGGACTTCTTGAAATTCGGACCATCGGGTGAATTCGGATTTGGCCTCAAATTGAAAAATTCGGACTATTGGGAGATTCGAATCATCGGTCGTCGGATTAACGGACTTTTACTGTACTGTACAGTACAAGGCAAAAAAAAATCATACGGGACCTGGTCATAGACCAAGTGAGTAACGCAGTAAATCCCAATGTGATCTTCAATTTAGCTAGGCGAGTTAAGGAAGACAGTAGAAATATTGTAGGAGAACAGTGTGTCAGGAATGATAATGGGACAATTGTTTATGCCGACAAAGAAATTAGAGATACTTAGAAGGTTCACTACGAAAGATTACTCAACGTGGAATTTGAGTGGAATAGAGAGCAGGTTAGTAACGAAAAGCCAATACTCGGCAGCTGCAGGAAAGATATCTACTTAAAGATAGGGATCTGTATCTTATGTTTGTAGACCTGGAGAAGGCCTTTGATAGGGTGCCCAGAGAAGTTGTGCAGTGGGCTATGAGAAAACTTGGCGTAGAGGAGTGGCTGGTGTGTGTGATAATGAAGAAGTACGAGGACTCACAATTCCATTTGAATTTTTATGGTAATGTGGTATGTAGTGTGTCTTGTAATGACCTTATTAAAAAGCAGGAATTTTGAGGTTTGTTGAGAAAAATATAAATATTGTTATTTTAATTTTCCTCCCAGCAAGAGCAAGGCACACACTGTAGTTGGGACCCCATGTTACCTCTCCCCGGAGCTGTGTCAGGAGAAGCCTTACAACCAGCGCAGCGATATCTGGGCCCTCGGTTGTGTACTCTACGAGATGATCACACTCAAGCGGGCTTTTGAGGCAGAGGTAGGGCTGTGGTTTCTTTTATATGTTTTGTTTATAGTTTAGTGGCCCCATTTCCTCATGTAGCCACTGTATGTCGTAATCTCAGAGTTTCTCTCCTCTGTGTGTGGTGACGATGAGCGCAGGCCTGGGATTCCACTGCTTCAGAGAGATTCTTCAGATCGAAACTCTAGAAGAGGACAACCTCCCGATCAAGCTGCTTCATCTCTCCCTGCCTCCAGTAATGAGTGCTACCCAAGTGTTGATGACTCGTCTCCAGTGAGCTGACCATTGAGATGCTTCTGCTTTTGCCTATTGGCCTTTTCTGGCTTCTTGTAATTTGCAAGGTTAACATTGGGAGGTTTGACGTACCTCCCAACCTACCAAATAGGAAAACCTACTATTTGGTAGTAGTCTTGGAAAATCCAACGTCAAGGCTATTAACCTAATTGCAATGACGACTTGTCTATTTTGACTGCTATGTCGTCATTCCAACCGCGGTTAAAAAAGAAAACGTCTAGAGTCTACTCCTTATCTTGCTCTAGGAGACGTTGTACATTAACCAAAACTACCACCGAAGGTGAAAAAAGCATAGAAGAGAAGAAAAAGGGGTTTACCTTAGTTACCGCTTAAGACCCATCCCGTGTTCCGTCATGTGCAGATCCCTGTCGAACGTGCGTATGAGCGACCCCCTCTTGTTATCACATCTCACGTCAGCAGAAGAACGCGGATGGGCAGGGGTCCGGCGTGAGGGAGGGTATTATGTACGTTGGATTTTCCAAGACTACTACCAAATAGTAGGTTTTCCTATTTGGTAGGTTGGGAGGTATGTCAAACCTCCCAATTTGTTAGTAGTCTTGGCAAATCCAACGTCAAGGCTGCGTAACAAATAGGAGGAGGACATCCAAGCCCAACATATCAAAAAAAAACAATGCATAAAACAAAATTATGAATGACAAAGACACAATTTAAACAAGAGAGTTTAATAAAAGAGTGAAAAACTGAGGAGTAGCTAAAGAGAACAGTTTTAACACGTGCCCGTCATGCATAGTAATGCAAAACCATAGACTTGTCTTAAACCAAAAAGGTACTGTACCCAAAATTCCTTTTCTTCCAAAACCAACAAAATCATTGAACACAATAACAAAACACAATTTTCAATGTGGCAAAAACACTTATGTACTGTATACATAATACATAATCCCAAACTTGCAATCAAGTGTTGCAAACCAGTACCCCCCCCCCCCCCACCTTTTTCAAATAAAACAAAGTAAAAGAAAGAGGGACAAGGGGGGAAGACCAGGTATCTTCGCCAGAGCCCTAGGAAGCACGACTCCCGAGAGCTATCACCGGCCGAGGGGGTCGAACACTGGACATGGAGAGGTAGGAGGAGATGAAGGAATTGATAGAAGACCACAAAACCGCTGAGGCGATGCCAGGTAAGGATCGACTGTGCAGGAACCGGAAGGAGGCAGCAAAGGATCGCACATCGTGCACAGAACCCCTACAAACAGGGTTACTGGCACGAATGGTCCGACAAATGTGGCGTCCTATCTGCACCTGCGAGAGCCTCCCACCTGTCTGAGGAGACACCCACACAGCAGTACCCGAAGGCGGCGCCACAGACGCAACAGAGGAGTGCAAGGCCGACACCGGGCACAACACATGGCGAGTATGCCCACGCTGTAAAGCCTGGACGGTGAAAGGCTGGAAAACGTGGGTCTCCCTCTCATTCATGTCAACAAAATGAGGGGAGGGGGCTAACGGGACGCCATGCAAGGACGGGGAGAATCGCACGCAGTCCTGGGGCCGTGACAATGCCGCTAGTGCAGACACCCGATCCCCAGTGGCCAGAGCGACAAGGAAGAGTGTACGCCCGAGCAACGGAACTGGTGTAGCGGCCCGTGTATACGTGGGTGAAGCCAGAAGGTCCAGAGCCCGCCCCAGATCCCACTGTGGAGGGACCTGGCGCGGAGGCGGTCGTTCCCGGAAGGCAGCTGTCATGAAGGAATCCAGCGCCTGCGGCGGAACGACCAGCCCAGCGACGGACTCAAAGACCCCCCGGACAGCAGACAAGTGGTGACGGATAGCGTCGACGTGAAAGTGACGTGTACGGAAGAGGTGAAACCAGGAGCGGAGGACGAAGGAAGGAGAGCTAACTGTCTGGCGAGTGTCCTGTATCCACCTAGTAAAAAACCTCCAGGGGGACCCGTAAGTCCGCCAAGGCGAAGTCGTCCAGGAACGCTTCAGGAAGTCAGGCAGGTCCCGTCCGTGGACTGGGAGCCACCGTGCCTCATGAACATCCACGATGCGAAGGCCAACGAGGTCCGCAGGTCTCCAACCTGGCTCAAGTGGAAGTCGGAGACAGGTAGAGGGACCGGACTCGGGCACCACCGCGTCAACTGGGCGTACCAAGCCTGTGCCGGCCACAGAGGCACGATTAGCCAGACTCTGCCATGGTACAGCCGCAGCCTCGCGAGGACAATGCACATCAACAGTGCGTCTGGTGGCGGAAATATGTATATCGACTGCCACCTGTACCAGTCTACCATGAAAGCGTCCGGACCCCCCTCCGGAGTGTGAGGCCGGAGGGATAGGTACTGAGGCAACTTGTGCGTCACCTACGATGCAAACAAGTCGACCTCCGGAACACCCCAGGAAGCCGCGAGGTCGTCGAACACAGTCTGTTGCATTGCCCAGTCTACAAGAACGCCCTGTCCTCTCGACAGGGCGTCCGCCCACAGGTTGGCAGTCCCGGGCAGGTAGGAGGCATGCAGGGAGAAGGTGTGACGGTTCGCGAGGAAGAACAACGACACCGAGATCCCCAACAGAGCCAATGACCCGGAGGACCCCTGCTTGTGGATACAGTGGACAGCTGTCTGACTGTCCATCCCGAAGGCCACCGACTTTCCCCGAAGGGCCAGCGCGTGGTCCCTCAGGAAGAACAAAGGAACCAACAGTTCTAGGGCATGTATGTGTAGGCGTGTGTGTCCCACCCATCTGCCGTGATGTTGATGTCCCAGGTTTGACTGGTAACCCCACCCTACCTCGCTCGACGCATCTGTGTCTACCCAGATCGTCGGCGGGGGGGGCGGTCCAGGGCACAGCCGCAGAGAGCGTGCCCCGAGCAACCCAGTGTCCGAAGTGTCTGCGAATGGTACGCGGGATCGGCCGGAGCCGATCCATAGGGGTCAACGGAAACACCTCGGTGCCCAGGAGGAGTAGGCGGCGTAGCCTGAGACTCCCTAAGGGAATGGTCAGAGCGGCCCAATTCAGCGAACCCACTAACGAGTCCCAGAGCCTCCCCGGACGGGAGACCGAGTGCAACACGGCGAAGACCTTCCGTCGAAGGTTCACCGCGTTTGGCAGACTCGGGTCACCGTAGCGCTGGTCAAATCCCATTCGAGACCGATCCACGGCACGACACGCGACGGGGTCAAGCGTGACTGGGGAACATCGATGGCGAACCCGAACTGTGTGACGTGGTGAACGACCGTGAGGGTGTCATGTACGCACCGTTCTAGGGCGCCGGAAACTATCAACCAATCGGCCAAGGAAAACAGGAGCTGGAGCCCGCTCCTGAGGAGAGGATCCAGAGTCTGCTCCACCAGTGTGGAGAAGATCTGCGGCGCGATGTGGAGACCGAAGGGAAGGCAGTCGAACAGGAACACACGATCGGAAGTCTGAACGGCCAAGAATCGCTGGAATCGAGGACGGAGAGGAACGAGCCAAGACGCATCCTTGAGGCCCAGCGACACTACCCACGACAGAGGGCGCAGGGCCAGGCGTACCTGGGGTACCGGCAGCATCCGAAACCGTGTGAGCACGATGTGCCCGTTGAGGGCCGACAGATCCACCACCGGTCGCATCGCGTCGCAGTTCTTCTTCGGTACCAGAAATACACGGGAGAGGAAAACCAGGTGACCGGCGGCCACCCCCTCGACGATTCCCTGCTCGGGCATGGATGGGAACACGTGGGCCACCTCCGAAGAGAAGGGCCGGCGTCGGTGACAAGAGCGGAGTGGGGGTCTGGACTTCCATCTCCAGGTTAGACCCCTCCGCGCAATCTGCCGTCCCCACGTCCCTCGCGGCCATCGAGGGGCGCAAGGGCGAAAACAACCTGTGGGAGCTCCCGAGAGGAGGGGAGCGACCCGGGCGGCTAGGTGAGAAGGAGAACAAGGAGACCGACCCGGAGAACCTACACATTGTTTTGACGTGGAGGTGCCCCCGGTACGGTCCTTTCGGTCATGAGCGCCACGTTGACCTCCTCTACCACCCCCCCCCCACCCCCCCCCCCCAACTTCGTCGAAAAGGGCGGGCCACCCCAACCCCTGGCCGTCGCGGGGCTGACCCCGTCGAAAGGCGGCCGGAAGTGGAAGGCCGGCCAGCCCCGACACGGCGGAGATGAAAGGGGGCAAGAACAGAAGTGCGAGGCGGAACCGACGCACTGGCCTGCAACGTCCCTGTCCTGTGCCCGTGCATGGCGGCAGCACTTGCAGCAGCACCCCGAACAGGACCGGCAGAAGGACGGGACTGAGAAGACCCGCTCGCGACACAGTGCATCGGTGCGTGTCGTAAGCAGGGTCCGCAACGACACAGCGCGTCGGTGCGTGTCGTAAGCAGGGTCCGCCGACAGAGAAGCGTAGCGTTCCCAAGCATCCTGCGCAAAAAAGCCCCGACGTATATAGCGCAGAGTACAACAAACCCTGACGAATATCCAAGGGGGCTGTCCGACAGAACGAGGACTGTACCGTCCGGCGTTTCCGAGTTGCCACACACAAAACCGCCTTCAGCTCGGGAACCAAAGACACCGCGAGCCGAAGGTGGATCCGCCGAACGCGGTCCAAACCCTCGCGAAGATCGCCTGGTACAGACGCCTCGAGAAGCCGCAGGTGGTGAACAGATGTCTGGAGGGAACCGAAAAGACAAGATTATAGGTTTGACTCCTGTAAGGAGATAAAGAAAACCTAATATTTAGTAGTGGCCCCGTAATCATTGACGAACATGCCTATTACATAAGGCATCCTCTTCAAACACTAATCCGCCGTAGTTTGAATCTACCGCGCAGAGCATTTAAAAAACTGAGGAGCCTTCATCATGAGCGCACGCGACCTCACTCATGGCTTCAGATTGGGTTCTCACTACGAAAAAACTTCGTAAAAAATAATAACAAAAAGAAAATAAGCTTAACTATCCAATAAGCTTTCCATCATATCGTGGATGTACTTGTGTGGATCTTTGACCAGACGCTGATTCAGGCGTCATTCTTCCTTCACTGACATATCAAGTAAACCAAAATCCTTAATACATCAACGAATGGGAAGGGGATGGTCGGGAGGGCCCCAGTCGTCAATGATTACGGGGCCACTACTAAATATTAGGTTTTCTTTATCACCTTACAGGAGTCAAACCTATAATTTATTAGTGGCCCCTCCATCATTGACGAACATGCCTGATTTCTAAGACTGGAGGGGGACATTCGTAATCATATCATAACTCTAGAAAAGCAGATAATCAAACAACCACATAGTATTCTTACTTTGAAAAATATATTTAAACATGGCGCAGCCCATATATATACAAAAAAGGGGTTCAAGCAGGTGCGTGCTTCAAAGAAGCCTGCTTGACAAAAAAGGGTAACTCTGGAGATTTCTGTGAACAGATCTGTAGTTACAAAGGCACCCCACTCAACGAGTGGTGAGTCCCACAAGGATCCGTCCTATCGCCCGCACTCTTCAATCTGTACATGCACGATATAACTACACCCAATACGCCCCAAATAAACTTAGCCTCCTATGCAGATGACATAACACTCACATGCACACACCATGACCCAAAAAGAGCAACAGATCTCCTTCAACCCTATCTCAACACACTACATGGCTGGTGCACTACAAACAGACTTAATCTAGCCCCAGCCAAATCCACCGCAACCCTGCTCACAAGTTGGACAGGAGAACACGAATACATCCCTCAACTCACCATAAACAACACACCCCTAACACATACACACACACCCAAAATCCTAGGAGTAACATATGATACTCATATGACATTCAAACAGCACACCACAAACATTAAAAAGAAACTGACACCCAGACTTAACGCCCTCAGGTCACTTGCTCACACAAATTTGGACACAACAAAGAAACTACCACCACAGTATATAAACAATACATAAGATCAGTGATGGAATACGCAAGCCCAGCCTGGGCTTCTAACCTAGCTGAAACACATCATAAGACCTTACAGACTATTCAAAACAAAGCCCTGAAGATCATTACAGGCTGCACAGCTACTGCACCCACAGATCACCTACATCAAGAAACCAAAATCCTCAAAGTCAAAGACCATCTGGACATGAGAGGCACTCAATTCCTGGCAGCAGCCTCCACGAACCAAGACCACCCACTAAACTACATGGCAACACACCCACAGACACCAAGAAATATCAAAACAACACCCAGCACCGGTATCACACACAATTATTGTCCTCTCTCCCTCCCTGCCCACCCCGAACCAACATCCAGAAGCACATCCATACTCATATCTCTCACCGATCCATCCACTCACTCACAGACAACACAGCTGCATGCACGACCTCCCGAAATCCATCCTTCCGAATCCTCCCTTCCTCGCGAGGACAGAGTCCCACCTGCCAGGCTGAGATGCGGACACCATCCAGCTCTCCTGAGCTATCAGAAGAGACTGGATGACTCCGTTGTCGACGCCTGCCCGGGATGTAACACAGCACCCCATACCATTAAACACATCATAGAAGACTGCATTTCACACAACCACTTACGCCAACAACACAATCTACACTCAATGAGAGCTCTGTGGGAAAGCCCGATCGTGGCCATGGCCTTTCTCAGGGACTCGGGGCTGTTCGGCCAGGCAGCTTAGGGAACAACAACAACAACAACAACGAGTGGTGACAAAAATAACAAGTTATAAGTTTACATGTGCACATGTAAACCCCATAATATTCGTGGAAATATTTTGAAACATATCTCCACTGTGTAATACTAAATTGCTTTCACAGCTAAAACTACTATAACAACCCTGTTGTTTGTACTAACATTGTACTAGCACAATTTCTCGCCCTGAATAGAACAGAGAAATTTTCATATCACATTATCCATAATTTGTATCACAGCTCTTACATTCCGGCGGGGTCTAGGGTGTCCTATGTTACACTGACTGCACCCCCCCGCCCCCCTTTTTCCTTGAAAGTAAACAAAAGTGACTGAAGGGCCACCTACCCTCTGCCTTAAAGCTATACATGGTAAGGAAGGTTTGTCTAGAGCAACTGACAAGTATCTAGTCAAAAACGTATGATTAGACGCCCACAAATGTGTGGACGTAATATCTTCTACTGAAAAGTTCTTCAGGAAACGTAAAGAGGCTGCCCATTTGCGTAAATCGTGGGCCCTACCCACAACGCCGGGATTACTCTCTTTAATGACTTCGACCAGAAGAGAAGCCAATCTCCGTTTCAGTAAGCGTTTACCCGTACTCGCTACCCACAAAGCACCTTGGGGGTTTAGAGGAGCTACTCTCAAATATTTGGTTAGAGCTTGCACTGAACATAGATTATGGTGCACCTTTCCCCTCTTTAACGCCGGCACCGTGAACTCTGAAAACACGTGTGCACTGTGCTCATTCTTGGGTACAAATCCCGGGGAAGGTGCAATGTGAATACATTCATTAAGTCTACCAAACCTAAGGCAATTAGGTGTGTTTCTCATCGCCGCCAGCTCAGACACTCTGTTCCCGGTGGCCAAAGCCAAAAGGAATACAGCCTTTTTTAAGAGTAATGCAAAATCTGCAGTATTTTGGTACAGACGAGAGTGAAGTAAAGACAATGCCTTGTCCAGAGACCAAGTAGGCATGAGCTGACGGGGAGGTGGGCGGAGTTTAAAACATGCTCTCATAAAACCTGTTTCCTCCGCTACCGGTATGGAGAGACCTGTAAGGTCGAAAAAGGGCACTCTAATCGCGGTTAAGTGATTTTTTAACGTTACCACAGATAAACGTTTCTGCTCAAACAAATAATTGAAAACTAATGCCACTGAGGGTACAGTCTGTTCTGTTCTAATGATCCAAGAAGTAAAGGCTTGCCAATGTGATTGATACTGTCGTTTCGTAGACTGAGTATATTGATTGATTAATTTATTGGTCACATCTCTACCATATGGTGCTAGCCACTTGGCCTCTTGAATGTCCATAATGCAAAAGTCAGCGAGGTCGCTAGGTTGCCAATCGTGTCTAAGTGGAAATACTCGACCGGGAGCGACACCGGGTGCGAGCACCACGTCTTTAATTGCTGGTACCATAACTGCGCCGGCCACAGGGGCGCGATTAGCGAGACTAAGCCTCGATAATCTCGTAGTTTGTTCACTACGTGGCCCATTAGTGACGCGTTTGGCGGTGGAAACAGATAGATGGAGCTCCATCTGTTCCAGTCTGTCACTAGGGCGTCTGGCCCCCCTGCCGGCGTTTTCGTCCGGCGGGTGAGGTATAGAGGGAGTTTGTGAGTCTCCTTGGACGCAAACAGATCCACATGTGGATGGTAGAGCTCTGCAATCATTAGGTTGAAAATGGGTTGCTTGAGCTCCCATTCTACTGTCGTGCTCTGTCTCCGGGACAGAGCGTCTGCCCAGACGTTTGCTACGCCTGGGAGATAAGATGCGTGAAGATAAATGTCTATCCTGTTGGCTAGAGTAAAAATCTCTTCCGACACGTTTAGCAACTTCCGTGATCTCGTTGACCCCTGTTTCTGAATACAGTGAACTGCATTCAGATTGTCCATTCTGAAGGCCACCGACTTACCCCGTAAAGTAGAGCCGTGAGCCTGAAGGAAATACAAGGGGACTAGTAATTCTTAGACATTGATGTGGGAGATTTCTAAGTGGGACCAAAGCCCCTGACCCTGGTGCCCCTGGTTTGACTGAAACCCCCAACCTATTGTGCCTGACGCATCCGTGTCTACCCATACCGTTGGCGGAGGAGAGGTCCATGACATTACTGAGTGCAACATTTCCTCTTCGCCCAGACCGCTAGTAAGGTGTGGATTAATTTTGGGATGGGCCATAATTTTTCCGCCGGTAAGAGTGGGAAATATTTGTTGCCCTCCAATATTAAACGTTTTACTTTCAACCGGCCCAACATTACAGTTAGTTGAATCCAGTTGAGAGAGCCGACCAGAGACTCCCAGATCCTCCGTGTCGTAGTCAGACTGTGAAGAAACATGAACAGTTTCCTGCGAAACCTGTTTCGATTGTCCACACTCTGACTCAGAGTGAGAGCAGCTGTGTCCCAAACCAGCCCTATCCACTGAACTACTCGTGAGGGAACAAGGTTTGACTTTACCAGATTTACCTTGAACCCTAGAGTTTTGACATGATTTAAAATTATGTTGACATGTTTGATGCATAATTGCTCTGTCTCTGCCACCACCAGCCAGTCGTCTAGGTACCACAAAACTCTGATTCCTTGCTTTAACAACGGCATCAGGGCTTGCCGGACTAGTTTTGTGAATAATCGAGGTGCCAGGTTCAAGCCGAACGGCATCCTCTGAAAAACAAAATTTTGGTGCCTGATCCGTAAGGCCAAAAACCTTTGAAATCTTTTGTTGACCGATACGTGCCAATAGGCGTCTGTCAGGTCTAGTGAACACATCCAACCTCCCGGCGGAAGTGTTAGCCTGATTTGGTGTACTGTTAACATTCTGAAAGATTCATTGTGAATGTGAAGATTCAGATAAGACAGGTCTACGACCGGCCTCATCTGAACACTGTCCCTTTTGGGAACCAAAAATAGTTTGGACGTGAATACAGGGTAATTTGGGGGGACCGGGATGATGACATTCTTGGCAATCATTTCCTGGACCAGTGACTCCACCTCTAAAGAAACTAGATTCGCCGTTGTCGGCTGACGTAAGCGAGGTCGCCGGAGCCACTGCCAAGTGATGCCTTTGCGTGCCACCATCCGTGCCCAAGTGTTTAATGGCCATGCTTGGTGACACGTTCGGAACGACCCAGTTAGCAGACAAGGGTTCGCCGGCTGTACTACCCTCGGATCCACCGGCCTTAAGACTAGCACCGGGAGTGAGAGAGACTTTAGTTTTTTGATGGTGGTGGAGTTGGTGGTGGTGGACGCTTCGCCGGCTGGCTGGCGTTGGCAGAAGACGGGCCCTGACCTGGCTTATTATAGCCGCGTCCTCTCTGACCTGAAAACCTACCCTGTCGATGCCTGTACTGACCTTGAGGGGAGGAGGACTTAGGTGGAAGAAAGGGCTTAGATCCCCCCGGCTGAGCCTTAGCGACTGGCCTGGGTTTGGGGAAGTTAAAGGCAGGTTTCTTAGAAGGGGTGGGACTATGTTTAAAGGCCTGAGCCATATTAAAAACTGTTCGCCACACTTCAGGGGACATTAAAGAGGGAGTGAGCACTGGTGACATGACCACCTGATTCGCAATGTGATCAGGAAGCTTGCGTACCAAGGACATTCTGAGATCTTGTCTCGCTCGTACCGCCTCAAGCAAGGCAGTGCGTATGTCACCTAATGATTGGATTGACGACTGAAGAAGCAGTCGCCGGGATAGTTCAACCGATCGTCTGGCATCCGCGTCTGCGATTGCCCGAGTGGACCGGAGCAATGACTTTGCTACCTGTTGTGACACTATGTATTGGGAGAACAGGCGAAAAGCTTTCCCCCGTATCCTAAATTCTCGGTCTAGGTGAGTTGGGGTAGGGATAGTGAAAGGGTCTTTTAGTTCACTTTGATTAATTTTAGGGGCAGCTAAGAAAGCAAACAAAGCTGAAGGGACTCCGCCGGCAGAACACACTGGCATGGAGAACCAAGAATGAGTATCTTGAGGGATCTGGTGGGAAGTTTTGGAAGTAAATGTGGTCGCAAAGTTTTGAGCCTCTGCCTCCCATTCCACCCAAGGTCCTGGACCCAACTGCCCCACCTTCAAGACTGGATTAGCGGCTGCGTCTGTGACGGTTTGCAAATCGAGTTCTGGAGTGAGAGCTGACAGTGTCTTAATGTCATTAAACCCATCATGCTTAGACCAGTCAGAAAACAATTTTGAAGCTGAGGCAGAGGGTAAAGCAGGCTTAGCAGTATAAACAAAATAGTCCTGGTGATAATAACTAGGTATAGCCTTGATATTGACATCTAGTACATTCCCCAAAGTATCCAAGGCCCTTAATGTCTTAGATTTATTGCCCTGGATGACCCACTCATGCGGCACTGGGAGTTCCCCTGACAAGGTAGGTTGGGCGAGCTCTGGTTTAGTGGGGGTCAAAAGGACCCATGACTCGTCTGGTCCGTAAAGCAAGGGCATAGCTACCTTTCTGAGAGGCGCTCTGTCTAAAGGGGGCGGATTGACATCCGTTATAACCCTTACATTCTAAGTGGTCAATGCCGCCGTAGCAGGCCTAGTAACCACCGATAGTGACATAGAGGGAGGGTGAGGGATCTGAGTCAAAGCAATAGAAGTCATCAGAGGCCGTACCGTAGAGCTTGTCGTGGGAGCTCCCAATTCCACTGTGGGAGTTTCCTGCTGTTGGCCAAAAAATTTAGATAAAGCATTAACTAGTAGCCCATCAATTTCCTGTGCTGTGACAAATTGATTTGATGATGTACTCACTGGTGAATCAATAAGATCTTGTGCGGCGTCTAAGCCTGAACCCGACTCTTGCACTTCCATATCCGATATAATTGAAACCTCGTCTTTATCATCCTGTTCCTCATGAGAAGATTCTGCCGAAGCTGGGGTACCATCTTGTTGCCAAGATAAGTCAGGAATAGAGGATGGGATCGCCGCGTCCCGGTGGACGTCAGCCACTGTGTGAATAGTTTGAGCCAGAAGTGGGTGGTCAGGCACCGGTCGAGAATATCGCCAAACACCTAGGCCTTGGCCTACACTCCCTTGGGAGTCCGAAACACTCTCAACCACTGAGCTCCCTGAACTCTCCAAATCCAGGGTTAAAATGCTAATGGGTAAATTATCTTTAGGTACAGGCACTACACTGGACCCCTGAGACCGAACACTAGCTCTGTCTGGGGTAGAGGTATGACGAGAAGTACTAGAAACTGGCGAATGTCGGGAGGCCTTTCTATCATGGGAATCCTTTTTCGAAGATTTATGGCTGCGGTGTGACCGTGAACTACTCTTCGATTTGGAGGATTTATCGCCGTGACCACTGGTGGAACTTTCCGTCTTACTCTTCTTACTCGATGGTGAAGAGGCAAGACTGGGTGGCTGGTGTCTGAGAGGTGACCTAGACCGAGATCTCTCCCGAGACGAGGAGGCTGCTGCCGGGGGTGTAGGCTCACGTTGACGTTTCGAAGTAGCAGGGGCAGGAGATGACACAGAACCCTGTCCAGTCTCTGCCGGCTTACGAATAGTTACTCGAGAGGAACGTTTAGGGGGAGGGTGCTCAATAAGAAGCCTATCCCAAAGAGGGACGTTATCACATTGAAGTGACTTATGAGCCACAATCGTAGTATAAGCTGTCATTTGTTGCCTAACTTCTCGTAAGGCGACCGCTGCGGTCTTATCATTATCTTGGAGTACTTTTACACTTAGTTGGGAGCAAAAGGAACAGTTGCGCATCACCCACAGACCCCTTGAACGGTCTAGACATTTAACACACTTGATACAAAGAGTGTGCGCAAAAAGAGGGATACCGGCACAGGTTGGAGTAATGCATAAAGCAAAAACTGGGGCAAAGGTAGCCATGACAGAGACTGGTGGGAAAACTACTGCAGGTTCTGTATTGGTCCGCCGGAGCCCAGCCCTGGAAAAAAAAGAAAATTTCCAGGAATTAATGCTCATAAGGTTAACCCAACATGTTCGCACACAAGTGTTAATAACCCGCCGGATAACGAGACGTAATGTCACAGCGATCACAGCTCGTTACGCGGCGGGGTTCTATAAAAATTTCCGAATATCTAGACATGTCTTAAGAAAGTTAAGAATACCCTCTGACATAATATAAAAGACCAGTATGGCATTTATAAACATAGTCTTTCTGGTGGTGACTGTTTCAAGAATCAATTTTGGAAAACAACCCCCCACAAAGACGCCGGCCCCTGAATTATCTAGCAGATTAACACTGGGCAGGCTGATACGAGATCTGACTTCTAACGAATTGTCACATAGATCGCCGTATGTTGAAGGCGGCGATACATTAATGTATCTCTCAATTAATTGGTTAACTAAATTGAATTGTAAATTCCTTATTTCCTCCTCCCAGGAGCACCCGCCGGGTGTGAAATTTTTTTTTTTTTTTTTAACCCTAATTGAGCCTTCGATCGCCGTATGTGTGAGGGCGGCGATACATATAGTATCACTAAAATGGACCGGTTAACTAAACTGAATTACCAATTCGTTCATCCCACCCTACCAAGGTGCACCCGCCGGGTGAGATCTGATGTTTTAAACGTTAACCCCATAAGTTCCTATCCCCACTTCTTTGTAAAAGATCGCCGGGGAGGAAAGCCCACAACAACAGCTAGGTTTTTTCCTTTGGTTTGTAAAACCGGGTAGAAAAACTTCATAACATAATTATGTCCGCATGAACATTGTTAGATGGTACAGCCATTCCGCCGGGAATCATAGGGAGCCTGAAACAGGCACCACCACAGAGACGCAGTCCTGGAGAGCCACAGACACCTACTCGCCGGGGACACAAGCCTGTTTTTGAAACCACGCGTGGCCAAAACACGGCTCTCGGCCGGGGTTTTCATGGTGTAACCGAGAAAAATCCGCCGGAAAGTAACCCACCCCGTACAGAAACCATCTGAACGCACATAGGACCCAAGAGATAGCCAAAGCACAACTAACCTAGGGCCCACAAATATAATCCTTGGAATTAGCCAATACACAACTAATCCAGGAAACATACATAGTCCGTGGAATTAGCCAATACACAACTAAACCAGGATACACATGACACAGTAGGACATATTTATAAAATAAATCAATAACACTTGTACATGTGGCAAAGCTACGAGCGGCTGGCTAGGCCTAGGCAGACGGCACAAATTTTTTTGAAATATAAACAAAAGCACTGGAAATCTCACAACAGGAACCACCGCCAACACACCACTGTAGCAAATACTTCCGGCAAAGGGAAGACTGACTCGGGACCCAGAAAAAAACTCCACTAAGTGAAGAAAAATACGCTGGGAACGTCAGCAAAGCAACGCTACCTCATCAGAAAGATAAAAGGCAGCAATAATAACGCGTAATGAAAGCCGCCTGCATCACAAGCTAACTAACTGTGAAAAAGTTCACATGTCCACAACAGGACCACGAGGGTACATCCGAAATAGATGCCCCAAACACACGACCCAAAATACACTGCACTGCGGGCAACCAGCCCAGGACACTCCTGCTACGCATATCCTAACCTTACTCGATACATCCCGAAGTAAACAAATGAGAAAAAACTCACTAGGGACGCAGCAAATGCGGAACCAGCGGAGCGTGGGGAGACACGTCCGGGCGGGGCGAGCGCAGAGCAGAGAAGGAAGAATGACGCCTGAATCAGCGTCTGGTCAAAGATCCACACAAGTACATCCACGATATGATGGAAAGCTTATTGGATAGTTATTCTTATTTTCTTTTTGTTTTTATTTTTTACGAAGTTTTTTCGTAGTGAGAACCCAATTCATAATGACTGAAGCCATGAGTGAGGTCGCGTGCGCTCATGATGAAGGCTCCTCAGTTTTTTAAATGCTCTGTGCGGTAGATTCAAACTACGGCGGATTAGTGTTTGAAGAGGATGCCTTATGTAATAGGCGTGTTCGTCAATGATGGAGGGGCCACTAATAAATAAGAAGGTCGTCACCCACCGTCGCAAGGGAAAATCCTTGTCGACAGAGGAACATCTGGGCGAGAGAAGAACGGGGCAGCAATAGAACAAAGTTCAAGAACTGGTGCGCGCATCAAGGACCAGAACGTGCCGTCCAACCCGCCGACAGACACAAGAGGAGGCAAAAGCAGGGATGACTCCGGGGGAGGGACTGAAGGAGAGCCGTCGACGGATCGGTTGGCGAAGTCGAAGGCCTCAGCAAACCAGGCCCCCAATGGGAGAGGGCGACCGAGCATGATGGCCAAGCCAGGCGTACCGTCGTCGCACAAACCTGACCCATAGGAGGACAGTCCCGTCAACACGTCAGTGTCTGCCTGGGTTTTAAAGGAGTGTGCAGAGCAATTAGTGGAGCCAGTGAGGGACATAATTCAAGCTTCCTTAGATAAAGGACAGGTTCCTGTTGAATGGAAAAGAGCTAATATCATTCCGATATACAAGAATGGAAACCCTGAGGACCCTCTAAACTATAGACCAGTTTCACTTACTAGTATTGTATGCAAGATTTGTGAAAAGCTAATTAGGAAGAGATGGATGAAAATGTTGGAGAGAAAGAAAATAATAACCCCAAAGCAATTTGGATTCAGAGAAGGGACATCTTGTGTTACCAGTTTGCTATGTTATTACAGTAGGGTGATAGATGTACTCCAAGAAAGAGGCGGATGGGTGGACTGCGTCTACTTAGACCTTTCCAAAGCATTCGATAAGGTACCACATAAGATATTGTTATCTAAGCTTGAGACGCTAGGATGTGTCAGGGGGAGTTTGCTGAAATGGATGGAGAGCTATTTAACAGATAGGGAAATGAGGACCAACATTAGAGGAACTTACTCATCGTGGCGGAAAGTTGAGAGTGGTGTGCCGCAGGGATCTGTGTTGGCACCTCTCATGTTCCTTATGTACGTGAATGACCTGCCGATAGGCATAAACTCTTACATGTCAATGTTTGCAGATGACGTAAAAATTATGAGACAAATAACAAATAAAAGTAGTTGTGAGGAGCTGCAAGGGGATTTAGATAAAATATACGAATGGAGCACCAAGTGGAAAATGAAATTTAATATAAGTAAATGTCATGTGTTAAATATGGGAAGAAGTGTGAATAGACCAAATTGGGAGTACAGGATGGGAGATAATAAAATTAGCAAGGCCGAAAAAGAAAAAGATTTAGGGTTGATTATACAAGATAATTTGTCGCCAGAGAAACATATTAACAAGCTCTTTAGCGGAATGTATGCAATGGCCGGGAATATGAAAGTTGCTCTGAACTATTTGGATGAGACCATGGTAGCGAAAATTATGAAGAGTATGATTAGACCAAGATTGGAGTATGCAGCAGTGGTGTGGTCCCCGCATCTAAAGAAGCATATTCACAAGTTAGAAAGAATCCAGAGAGCAGTCACTAGATTGGTTCCAAGTCTCAGAGAACTGCCATATGAAGGGAGGCTAGACAAATTAAATCTACCGAGTCTAAAAGAGAGGAGAGAGAGGGGAGACATGATAATGATGTACAAATGTACCCGGGGGCTGGATAGGGAGGATATATTAATTATGGATACAGGAATAACTAGAGGCCACAGCTACAAAGTAAAAAGACCTACCTGCAAGAACGATATCAGGAAGTTTAGCTTCCCCTATAGATGTATTGACAAATGGAATGGGCTGGAGGAAGAGGTGGTAGGGGCAAGGAACATCCATATTTTCAAGAAAAAATTGGATAAAAAGTAGACTGAGAGACGGAACAACACGAGCTTAGCTCAACTCCTGTAAACTACAATTAGGTAAATACAATTAGGTAAATACAGCCAGGGAATGAACATCCTGAAGGATGTCCCGGCGGCTGAAGTCTGACCAGAGCGTAGGCCTGCAGAAGGGAGGGGGACCGTAGCAGGGGTAGGTAGGGTGAGGCGCTGAGGGTGTGTCACCGCCAAGAAGCGCGATAAGAGGGAGTCTTGCATCGACTCCAAGCGCCCGTCGATGCGTGACACAACCCATCCCTGCATAGCCGACAATCGATGCGAGAGAGGTGACCCCCCCCAAGATTGGTCGGCCCGCAGGGGCGAGACCCACGACACGAACCAGCAGCGTCGCGGCCCAAGGAAGGCGAGCGACGACGGTCGTGTCGCCGCTGAGGGACTCGTCCCCGATCACGAACGCCCGAGTGGGAAACAGCACCGTCCCCCTCTTCCAGTGACACGTCAGCCCCTGAGAAAGGGGACCCCGAAACCTCGCTAAACCCCACCGAGCCAAGAGGAGGGGTACCCCCCTGGCGAGACGGTAAGTGAAGGGCAGGGAGAGAAGAAGGAGGAGGAGCAGGACGACGGGAGTGGGAAGGCTGGTCGGGTGAAAGGAGGTCAGAAGGAGCCGCGGGGGGAAACAGAGCAAGGATCCCCGGGCTGAGATAACAGGGCGGCCCGACACCGAGGCGGAGGAGGGAGGGACCTCCACCGTGGGACGAGACCGTGAAGGAAGAATAGGCACTGAAGCAGGTGAAGTAGGAGGAGGAGAAGCAACTACATCCTGGCGGACCCTCCTGGACAGTGTAGGAGGAGGGAGCAGAGGGCCAGCTACAGCATGAACGCGCGCGGAGAGAGGACAACGTAAGAGGATGTCGTCTGGGCTGGGGAAGCGGGCGGAAGGGAGTAGAGCCCCTATCCGTAGAGGCCAGGGGAGGGCGCACAGGGGCAGAGCCGCTAACCCCGGCCTCAGGGCGAGAACCATGACGAGGGCGACGGGCGGTGGCAAGGCGATCAGGAGGACGACGAGGGGCAGTAGAGGACGGGCGATGAGGTGAGCGAGAGCGTGGACGGAGCTGGGGATCCCCCCGACGATGTGACGACCGGCTGCGGGACCCAGGGGAGAGGGTCCGAGCAGGGAGAGGGCCAGGTGAACGGCCTTCAGTCGGGTCAGGGATACCCAGGGCGACGCGGATCCGGTCGTCAACAAAGGCCGGGGAACGGTGGCCCACAGTCCTAATGTGGTGGGAGACTATCGCCCACACTGACTGAAGGGAAGCAGAGGCCACTGCCGCCGCTGAGGAACCAGGGCTATGGATCACCACACCCACCAGGGCCAGACACGGGCCACACAGAGCAGGGAGGTAGGCCGTAGAGGACACACATTGCGAGTGGCGCAAGCAGGACTTGTGGCACTCCAAGCACGGGGAGCTACAACCATGGCGAAAGCAAGGCACCCTACCTGCACCGGAAGAACACACACCAATATCAGCACGTCGACGGAGAAAGTGTAGAGAATGTCCAAGAAGAACCAGGGAATGAGCATGGGGAAACAGGAACAATTAGGTAAATACATGCAAACCGGTATCCGTACTCACCCTAAACCGGGAGCACAGAGGTAGGTGAGTAGGGCAGGCGAGGTGGAAGAGCACTAGCAGAACCTGCAAAGATGGAGAAAGTGTTAACCACCACTCAACATCTTACATGCAGGGCCTATAACACCAGTAAAGTGCACACACCAATATAGTTTCAGGCAACAAGATGACCTATAAAAGGTCAACAGTGAAAACCAACTATTTCCGTAAATTTGCGGGCCTATTGAGGCATAACCGTACCGACACAACCCACCCGCAAATTTGCGGGACCCCCCAGCGATCTCCGCAAATTTGCGGGGAGCCGAAACGTCCCAGAGGACCGAATCGAGCTCCGCAAATTTGCGGGACTGGCCGAGATGGTTCGGCGCCGAAAAAGCGAGAGGAGCGTCTAGGGAATACCAAAAAAGGCCACAAAAATGCGTCATCTCCTTATGAACTCCAAGCGTGGATGGCCATCAAGCTGAGCAGTGTCTTCCTTGATATATGATCCTAACTCAACCGGTAAAGGGAGAGGCAAGGAAGACACACCAGGGGAGAGGAGGCACATCCCCCAGGAACCACCCAACCCACAGAGATAGAGCAAAGCCCATGAGGAGAAGTGGCAGGGAGGGTGGTTTCGCACAAACAGGGGCCCCCCTGGGGTACCCCTGGAGTGGGCAAAAAACTATGAAAGGATGGAGGTGAAACATGAAGGGGAAACAAAAATCCAGTACAGTAAATGAAACTGGTGAGAAAAAGGGAGGCCTAGCCGTGAGCAGAGAATGTGTCAGGGGCGAAAAAAACCTGTGGTGTGAAGTAGGGGCCCCCCTGGGGTACCCCTGGAATATCACGAACCACCTGTCGCCCAGGCCCTTGAGACACAGTGAAGGCTCGAAAGGGGCGACTCGGGAATAACGCTATAATGCGGCCGACACAAACTCTACAAACAGCACCGCCACCATCGAAATCTCAGATTGTTTACCAAACGTTACACCTTAGGCTATGAAAAAATGAAAACTCATAGGGGCATAGCAATTCCTGAATGAGAAAACGAGCTAGGCTAAAAAAAGCTAAAAGCTAAACTATGCCCAGACTAACAGGAAAAAAGAGTATGAAAAGAGAAAGAATGAAAAACATATACGAGGAACGCCAGGCGCCCCCGTACCTTCGGTAGGCTATTTCCACACGCGTCTCCATTATACACACTTAATAATAATAATAATAAGCATGTTACTTATTTCTCATAAGCGCCAATTTTTCCGAAGAATTCACTAGCGCTCGAAAAGAGAAAGAAAAAAGAACAAAAATCAATGCATCAAAAGAAGGCTCATATACAACACACATTTAACAATCACTAGCAGTGGCAAAATAGCCTAAACTCTATAGCCATCTGTCATGACACCTCTCTCAAGATCATAGCTTCTCTCAAAGAGAAAAGTCTTAAGTTGTCTCTTGAAGCATTCAACAGAACTCAGTTGTCTCATGGACAGCGGCAACCTGTTATACAACCTCGGAGCCATGTAGGAGAATGACCTCTCAAAGAAAGAAGACTGCTGGAAAGCCCTTGGTTCATCAAGACGAAAAGGGTCATTGTCATGACGCACAACTACACCATGGTGTGCCGGTGGGCGCCTGAGCAGCTCCGCAAGGTACCCAGGCTCACCAAATTTGAGAACCTTAAAAGTCACCAAACACAACTTAAATTCTATTCTTGCTCTTACTGGCAGCCAGTGCAGTTCTATGTGAAGAGATGTAGTAGGAGTTCTAGGTGGAACACCAAAAATTAGTCTTGCGGCCCTGTTAAGAACAGACTGAACTTTCTTCAAAATATAATTTGGAAGACCCACCAACAGGGCATTGCAATAATCAACACGAGAGAAGACCAATGAGTGAACCAACGTCAGGAGGCAACGTCTGGTTATAAACGGCTTCACCAAATAGAGATTTCTGATGTGCAAGTAACAACTTTTAACTATCTGGTTTACATGCTCTTTGAAATCTAATCGGGAGTTCACATATACACCCAGATTTCGAACAGAGTTGGCCGGTCGCAGCTGAGATCCACCCACATTGATGGAGAGGGCACCTACCATATCATCAGCTCTTCTATTTCCTCGGATGATGAGAATATCAGTTTTACCATCATTTAGTTTAAGTTTTCTCGCTCTCATCCACTTCTTGATATCAGACATCAACAATTCCATCTTACTCCGTATATCAACTATATTTGTGATTCTCACATAAATCTGGGTGTCATCTGCATAAAAGTGAAAGGTGACATTATGTGCACGAAGCAGAAGAGACAAACTGCTAATATAAATTATAAATAGGATAGGACCCAAAACTGATCCCTGCGGAACACCATACTGCAGGGGTGTCGAGTCCGAGACCACTTGATTTACCATCACACTCTGGGATCTACCTGACAAGTACGACCCAAGAAGCAAGAGAGCGGAGTCACGCACACCACAATCATAAAGATCACTCAATAACAACTCGTGATCCACTGTGTCAAAAGCCGCAGAGAGATCAAGCAAGACCAATAGTGAGGCCACACCATTGCAAATGTTCTCAACTAGATCATTATGTACTCTAATCAATGCTGTTTCAGTTGAATGATGCTGTCGGTAAGCAGACTGAAAAATTGGGATAGTTTCATTCTGCTGAAGTAGTGGTTGTAATTGATCAAGTATTGCACGCTCTAATATCTTTGATATGAAGGACAGGTTGGAGACAGGACGATAGTTCAACATGTTCTCAACATCAAGTCCAGGTTTCTTTAGAGTAGGTCGGAGTAGTGCATGCTTTTCAGAATGTGGGAAGCTACCTTCAGAGAAGCACTTATTTATTTTGGAAATAAACTCAACTGTGTGATCATAGACTCTTGGTAGCTTGGAAACATTTATGGGATCCAACGGGCAAAATGTTTTATTGAGGTTTCTTATGTAGGACGAGATCATGTCCACCTCTACTGAGTGAAAGGATGAGAGGACATTATTAGGAATGTGTCGGGGTTGGAGTACAACTGAAAGTTCTTCACCAACAGAAGCATCATCCAATTCCTGTCTTATGCGAGTTATTTTGCCAGCAAAAAATGCCACAAAGTTGGCAGCCAACTCGGCATCAGGTACAGAAGGTCTTAAGCTGACTCTTGTTTTTCCAAGTAAACTGTTTACAATTGAAGCCAACCTCCTCTGGTCGTTACCACACGAGTCAACTTTTCCCTGATAATACACTTTCTTTTCATCTTTGATTTTGTAGACCACAGCTCTTCTGGCTGACAGGTATTGCAACCATGTAGAGTCTGTTTTATTTTTCCGCCATTCACGTTCAGCTCTTCTACGCGCTCTTCTAAGAAATTTAACTCGAGTGCTATACCAGGGCGAATCATCTCGTACTATGATTTTCTTCTCTACTTCTGGACAGTGATGATCGAACACTAATTTAAGTGCATTTCCATGTACCTCCACCAGTTCATCTGAAGTAAGGTTGGAAGTATCAATACTTCCCAAGTACTGTTTTACTTCACTGCTAGCCAAATTTAGGTCTTCAATTTTATAATTTCTAAATCTGATTACTTTTTCATGTGTGAGTGGCTTAGGGAAATCAAAGCTGAAAGTAATCAAAGCATGATCAGAGGTATTAGGATCAGCATTCTCAACATCAACATCCAGAACACCACCACAACCCACAGGAGAGAAAACCAAGTCAAGGGTGTGTCCTAAGATATGAGTTGGGTGGGACACATGGTTTACAAAATTGTTCTGATCAGTCAACTCAAGGAACTCAGGAGAGAATGGCTTCAGATGAGGGCTGTCAACCCAGTAATTAAAATCTCCACACATCAAAAGTCTTCCAGTTTTAGCAGAAAATTCCTCGAGAAACTGCCCAAACTCTTCCATAAAACCCCTATCTGTGCCACGATGGCCAGGCCTATAGACAACTGCCATTCTTAGAATTTGTTGATGGAGTTTTATTTCCACTTCCAACAGTTCATAATAAAGAGGGGCTGGGTTATGGCTTATTTGCAAGATATTCACCAGAGATGTGGAGTAGACAACTGCCACTCCACCACCCGGATGATCTCCCCTAGGCCTAGGAACGTTTATTATGGAATGGTTTTTAGGCAATGCCGCCTGGATAATATTCAGATCTGACTCGAACAACCAGGTCTCAGTGAGACATAATACATCAAGGTTACGTTCATCCAAGATCTCGCAAATATGATCCATTTTGTTACGCAAGGAACGAACATTCAACAGACCCAGTTTCAACCGGCTCCCATGTGCATTTTTCAGTTTTTTGAACCTACAAAATTGGTGTTCTCAATAACTTTATTTCTCTGAGCTGTCATTAAAGGACAATTTCTACTTGAGGCGAAATGATTTGGCGGCTCCGTAACTGATGTGGAGCTCATACAATTTATACATTTGGGGGAAGTCTTGTTGGTGCAGTCTTTTGAGTTATGAGTACCAGCACAGAAGTTGCATTTTGGATCCTCATTTTTCCGATAACACCTGTCACTGGTATGACCAAAGCCCTGGCAATGGTAACATTGTGTTACCCAGAAGCGATCGTATGCACGACATCTCACAAGTCCAACATACACAGAATTGCCATCATCCACAATGGAAGAGCGTATTTCAGGTGACATTTTTACTACCGCAATCTTAGTGTGTGCATCACTCTTTTGCTTAGTGAATAGCAAATTCATAGCTAAGCCATCGTCGACCAGGGACTTTATTCTTGGGTTCTTGTTGAGGATGCTGGGAATGATCTCATTATCCTCAGCATCATTAGCAATGCCTACCAGAGTCATTTTTGGCATCATCTTCTTTGGTTCGGAGACACTGAAGGCACTGTCCACCCCCAAATACTGATTGATGGCCCTTCCTGCATCTTCTTTGGCTTTCTTGGATGGAAGTCGTACCACCAGTACACCTGACTCAGTTCTAGTTAACTTGTTAACCGGAACCGAAGCCAAAGCAGTCTCGATTGCCTTTGTATCTGGTGGGCTTACTGGCTCGGAGGATCGGTCTTTTGGCTTCACTACCAGGACCTGATGGTCCCAGACAGTTTTTTTCTTTCCACCATCTACCACCTCAGTGGTGCGTTTGGTCGGCTCCTTTTTGGTCTCCACTGTTTCCCTCACTACCTTTTCCTTGCTCTTCAAAACCTGCACTACATTCTTCTCAAACTCTCTTTTCTCTTTTTCTCTCTCTTCCACCTGCTCCTTCATGATTTCTTCCAATGCATCCACCTTAGGAGCCCATTTACGTGTGCCCTAGATCACGTAACATCTGTCTAACAAAAAAAAGAAGGCCAGATAAGCCGAAAACGAACCTAAACAGGGTGAATTAACCCGGGAACTGCGGGGAGACTCTTAAGAGTGAGTGAAAAAAAAAATAAACTTTTGACATCAACATTTTTTTTATTTTTTTTATTTTTTTTTTTTTATATTTTTTTTTTGTGGCCCCTGGGCCATGCAAAATCTCAGTCCTCTACCTCCCCTCCTTCCCCACTTTCCTCCTCTCCTTCAGTTATCACCTATTTTCCCTGTTATTCCCTTATTCTGAGGTATATTTTCGTGCTAACATTAGCAAGCAGGGTGTTGTCATCACTGATGGCAAGCGAGTGCAAGAGAGAGAGAGAGAGTATCGATCGACTGTGTCTCAGTGGCCTTGGGGGAAATTGGCGGGAAAGCAGCTTGCTTCACCCATACATTATACAACTCACGGGCTATATCTCCGATTTTGACCATCCAAACGCTGTTTTCACTCGTTTTATTGTTGTTTCAGGTTAATACCTTTATAATCAACCCATAATAGGCGCATATGGATAAGTATTAATGCTATTAATGGCACAATGAATATTTTAGTGACGGAAACACCTCAAATACGTCAGCACAGGGGGACGTTTCCAATTACCCCCATGCGCATTTGTTAGGTTAAAGGAGCACAACAAAAGTGGACTCAATCAATGGAGGCGCGTGAAAAAATTATAACAAGAGGGGGTCGCTCATGCGCACGTTCGACAGGGATCTGCACATGACGGAACACGGGATGGGCCTTAAGCGGTAACTAAGGTAAACCCCTTTTTCTTCTCTTCTATGCTTTTTTCACCGGTGGTAGTTTTGGTTAATGTACAACGTCTCCTAGAGCAAGATAAGGAGTAGACTAGACGTTTTCTTTTTTAACCGCGGTTGGAATGACGACATAGCAGTCAAAATAGACAAGTCATTGCAATTAGGTTAATAGCCTTGACGTTGGATTTGCCAAGACTACTAACAAATAAGTTATTCTGTGTGGCTGCGAAGTGAGTGAATGAGTTAAGAGATGTGAGGTATAGTAATAATAATAATAATAATAAGCATGTTACTTATTTCTCATAAGCGCCAATTTTTCCGAAGAATTCACTAGCGCTCGAAAAGAGAAAGAAAAAAGAACAAAAATCAATGCATCAAAAGAAGGCTCATATACAACACACATTTAACAATCACTAGCTGTGGCAAAATAGCCTAAACTCTATAGCCATCTGTCATGACACCTCTCTCAAGATCATAGCTTCTCTATCATAGCTTCATAGCTTCTCATAGCTTCAGTAGTGAGTGAGATGATCAATGTGGAGAGTTGCCATAAGTTGCAAAGGGCTTACACCACTTAATATGGAGAGGAATGGCTAAGACGTAATGTAACATAGCATGATATACCGGTAATTCTTCCACAGACCCTCCCAGCGTTAATAATGAAGATAATGCGAGGAATCTTTGAGCCGATCCACCCCCTGTACAGTGGAGAGATGCGATCTCTGGTCCACCTGCTGCTACACATTGACCCAGCCCAGCGCCCCGACACACACCAGGTCACCAGTCATCCACTGATCTTCCCGGCACTATGTCGACTCCACGTTGACCTGGGAATGTTGCCATGTGTCTCCAGGTACATTTATTTTTATTTTTTTTAATGTAACAATAAAGAGAGGTAAATACAGTGACTTTTAGGGTTTAGCCCTTTGCTAAGTAACTTGTAGCACACATGTATCGTGTATTTTTTGATGAATGGAAATAAGTAGCATGATGCTGATGAAGGCGTCACATAATATATTAGGTCCATGACACTAACATACCACATATACCCGAAAATAAGGCTATTCCATGAAAAAGTCGACCCCCAAGCTTAGGCCAAATAATACCTACATTTTGTCTGTACAGTACCTTGAATTTGTCTGCGTCCCTTGGAAAAAAAACAAAAAAAAAACGGCATGCAGTACTGTACCAGTTTATTCGTCATTAGCTAGCCCATAAATCAGCCCAAATTCAGCTTAATTAAAAGGCCTTTTAATTTATATTTTCTATCTGCACACTAACAATCATACATATTAGTGATATAATTTGATATTGTATCAAATGAACACTTTATGCCACATTTCATGTGAAACAAAGGAGTATCTACTGTAGATAACACTTGTTTACACCATTGGTAACGCGATGTATAAACCTCTGGATAGGCCATCTGCTTACTTCAGAGCCAGAGACTTGCGGCGGCCGCTGCCATCTTGTGGGGACCATGCTCAAGTCGACAACATGACTCAAATTGTGATAACAATGATATGTGAACATGTTTTGAATGTCTAGTAAACAATCGTGTCAGTGTAGTAAAACTATTTATATACGGGGTAAGAAAAAATTTACATACCTTTGCCATTTTAAATTGATATGTACAGTACTGTATAAGCAGCCTATAGATGACCTAAATGGGCATGTGAGAGCATGTGCTGATAGGTATGAAGGTGTGCATGGTGGGAAAGGGTATGGAAGAAGAAATCTAGAAGGCAAATTTATACTGGAGTCCTGTATTTACCTATTTGTAGTTTACAGGAATTGAGCAGCGCTCGTGTTGTCCTGTCTTAGTTACTTTACAATCAATCCATTTTACTTAGACAAGTATCGTAATGGATATTCCCAATTCCCAGTATTTTGGACTAACATATCATAGCGTATGTTGTCCTATTTCCATATTTACTTTTATCCAACCTAGATTTGAACACGTTAATGTTCTTCGCTCCCACCACCTCCTCCTCCAAGTTGTTCCAAGTCTCTATACTTCTATATGGGAAGCTGAATTTCTTTGTGTCCTTACGCCATCTGCCCTTCCTCAGTTTAAACTTGTGTCCCCTTGTCCTTCCATCATCCCTCACGAATAGATCTTCCCTATCTACTCGTTCCAAACTTTTTACTCCCTTGAACATTGTTATTAAGTCGCCTCATTCCCTTCTCTCTTTCAAGGTAGGCAGTTGTAGTGTCTTAAGTCTTTCCTCATATGTCAACTCCTTCAATCTTGGGATCATCTTCGTTGCTATCCTTTGGACATTCTCTAATTTGTTTATGTGTTTTTTCAAATGTGGTCACCATATCACTGCTGCATATTCTAATCTTGGTCTTATCATAGTCATTATCTGTTTTCTTAAAATTTCTTCGTCCAAATAGTTAAATGCCACTCTCATATTGGTTATTATTCCATATGCTCCTCCAATGATCATGTTAATATGCTTCTCCGGTGATAGATCATCTTGTATTATCACTCCAAGGTCCTTCTCATGCCGTGTTTTGCCGATTTTTTCAATTCCTAATTTGTACTCCCAGCTTGGCCTTATCTCACTTGTTCCCACTTCTAAAACATGACACTTTTCTGCATTGAAACTCATTTTCCAAGTTTGGCTCCATCTGTGCAACTTATCTAGGTCCTTTTGAAGACCCTGACAACTTTCTATACAGGTGACATTCTTCATGATCTTAGCATCCGCGAACATATTCATATAACTATTCAAGTTTTCTGGCATGTCGTTTACATAAAGTAGGAACATTATCGGACCCAACACTGATCCCTGTGGTACTCCGCTCGTCACACTCCTCCACTGTGAATATTCGCCTCGTATTGTGGTCCTCATTTATCTTCCTATTAAAAAGTTTTCCATCCATTTTAACATCCTACCATGTACACCTCCAACAACCTGAAATTTCCACAATAACCTTTTGTGAGGCACCCTATCAAAGGCCTTTTTCAGGTCCAGGTAAACACAGTCAACCCATCCCTCTCTCTCCTGTGTAACATCTACCACTCTGCTATAAAAGCTTAATAAATTAGATACACAAGATCTCCCTTCCCTGAATCCAAACTGTTTCTCACTAAGCACCCCCTGTCTCTCTATGAAGTGTGTCCACTTTTTTCTTATAATTTTCTCACCAATTTTGCAAACAATGCTGGTGACGGACACCAGTCTATAGTTAAGCGGATTTTCTCTGTCTCCTCCTTTGTAAATAGGTACTATATTAGCTCTCTTCCATTCCACTGGCAGGTCTCCTTCATTCAGTGAAGATTTGATGATGTCATAGATTGGTTCCACTAGCTCTTCCACATATTCTTTGAGGATCCATCCAGCCACTACATCTGGTCCCATTGATTTCCTCACGTCCAAATCCTGCATCAATTTCAGCACTTCACTTTTTGTCACTTTCATTTCAGGCATTTGTGGTGTTCTCATTTCTCTATCAGTGGGCTATGTGGAAACTTGGTGTGGAAGAGTGGCTGGTGCGTGTGATAATGAAGATGTATGAGGATTCGCGAAGTTCGGTGAGAATGAAGGGTGTATTGAGTGATGAGTTCGCAGTCCGTGTTGGAGTCCATCAGGGTTCAGTGTTAAGCCCCCTCCTCTTTATTATGGTCTTGGAGGCACTGTCTAGAGTTTTTAGAGGCGGACTCCCGTTGGAACTGTTTTATGCAGACGATTTAGTCCTAATAGCTGACAGTGTGCAAGATGCTGAGGCCAAATTCAGAGAGTGGAGAGAGGGCATGGCGAGCAAGGGTTTGAGAGTCAATATTAACAAAACCAAGGTTATGCATTGTAGATTGAGACGAGGCAATGTGGAAAAGAGCGGTGCATACCCATGTGAAGTGTGTGGAAAGGGAGTGGGCGCTAACTCAATTCAATGTAGCATCTGTCGATGTTGGGTACACCATGGGAGTAAGAACTGTAGTACTGTAGAATAAAGGGACCCCTGCCGAAGGATAAGTCAGAAATAGAGAAATTTGAGTGCGTAGTGTGCAAAGGCAAGCTTGTGTTAGGTGATCATCCTGTGACTGTGAATTTTGGAAATGAGTCTTTGGAGCTGGTAAACAAGTTTTGTTACCTAGGAGATACCATCTCTGCCGGTGGTGGGGCCGAGGCTGCCACTGTTGCTAGAATTAGGTGTGGCTGGGGGAAGTTCAGAGAACTGATGCCAATCCTGACCATGAAAAGAATGCCTCTTCCCCTGAAGGGAAAGGTGTATGCCTCATGTGTTAGAAGTGCAATGACGTATGCCTTAGAAACATGGGCCGTTAAAGTAGAGGATGTCAACAGAATGGAGCGTAATGAGATGAGAATGGTGAGATGGATGTGGGGCCAGGCTACAGGATAGAATAACAAATGTTGAGCTGAGGAGACGTTTAAGTATAAAGAGTATTAGCGAGGTGATGCGTACAAGTAGACTGGGATGGTATGGACATGTGGAGAGAATGGATGACCAAAATTGGGTGAAAAAATGCAGGTCTGTGATTGTGGAGGGAGCTGCACCAAGGGGTGGACCGAGGAAGACCTGGGATCGGACTATACGTGCCGATCTCAAATCCAAGAACTTGACAAGTGAAGCAGCCCTTAACAGGGTTGCCTGGAACGCCGCCATTAGGACAAGAGACTGAAACCTCACTTATGTGTGGATCACTCAGTCTTAAAATGTTATGTATGTATGTATGTATCAGGTTCTATAAACTCCTCTTTTTCAAACACTGACTGAAGCTTTTCATTCATAACTTCACACAAGTCTTTATCTTTCTCATATCTGTTCGTTCCAACTCTTAGTCTGACAATACCTTCTTTTGTTTTTATTTTTCCATATACAAATCTATAAAATAGTTTTGGCTCATTTTTGCACTTCTCTACAATATTCCTTTCATATTTATATTGTTCCTCGCGTCGTATCGTTACGTATTCATTTCTTTTCTCCTTGTACTTATTCCAGTTATTTTCACAATGTCTCTTCCGTGCTATATTCCAGGCTCGGTTTCTTCTATCCTGTGCCTTACTACATCTTATATTGAACCATTCCTTTTCCTTCTTTACCCCTGGCTGGAACCTTGGGACATATTTATGTATCCCTTCTTCATATACTTTCAAGAAAAGTCTATATTTGTCTTGAACCTTTTCCAGGCTTTCTAGTTCCTTCCAATTTATACATTGGAAATAATGTTTCAATGATTTAAAATCAGTTTTAGCATAGTTGTATCTATTTATTTTATGTCCTTCATTTCTCTCCTCATTTTTCCCCAAATCCATCTCCATTTCTAAAATCTTATGATCACTTTTTCCCAAGGGACAACGATAATTTATCTTTTTAACGTCATGCGGATCACTGGGTTCAGTTCTCTGCAATTCATGCAGGAAATGGACCCACTTCACCTGTACAACACTTGCCTCCAAGAAACACTACACGAACACCTGGACCTGTTCCTCATGCCCCTCCCTCTCCCAGTCAAATCCCTCGCCTAAAACCCGTCCACCTCTCCTCCCCAACCCACCTAGCCTTCCCATATCATCCACTCCCCCCCCTAAAACCCGTCCACCTCTCCCTAACCCACCTAACCTTCCCATACCATCCACATCCTCAACTCAACTCAACACACCACACCCCATCCTAATCCATTCCAACCCCCATCTCCTGCTCCCCAATCCCCACCCCCACCTCACCCATCCCCACCCCCCACCCCTCCCTCACCCCACCCCCCCCCCCCTCACCCCCACCCCATCCTCGTGCAGCAGCACCCAACATACATCGTGCACATAACATTAACATTCTCCAATTGAACATAGATGGCATCAACACAAAGAAACACGAACTCTCACACTTCATCAAACAACACAACATACACATTGCCATCTTACAAGAAACAAAACTCCGCACAACACAAAAAAACACCCACATTTCATAATTTCACCACCATCAGACAAGACCGGGCTGTCGGCGGGGGCGGTGGACTCATCACCCTGGTACACAAAGAAATATCATACATAGTAACCAGTGTACAAACCAAATCCCTCCTCCCCCCAAATGATAACACAACAGAAATACAATCAATTAAAATACGCACTGGCAACAACTCCAACATAACCATCATAAACACATACATCCCTCCCCAAACATCCCCTACAGTACCAAATGAATACAGACCACACTTACAACACATCACAAACACCCCACACATCATCCTGGGTGGTGACTTCAACGCCAAGACGTCGGCCTGGTTTGTCGACAACCCCGACACAGACAGAGGGCTGGTACTACAAAACCAAACAGATAACCTCATCATCCTTAACGACATCCATCAACATACCCATATTCCTCACCAAGCCCTCTATAACCCATCATCTCCAGACATCACCTTTTGCTCCCCAGAACTCGCCCCCACAACATCCTGGAGGGTGGTCAGAACCTTAGGCTCTGACCACCTCCTGATCATTATCACCACCAAAACCAGACTCACCCCAGCTAGCCACAAACACACATACACCAATTATAAAAGAGCTAACTGGGAAGCATTCACAAATGAGACAGAACAACACTTCACAACTCTAAACAGGACACCCATCACTAACATCAACAATGCTGTACACATACTCAATAAAACTATCCAAAACGCTGACAAGAAACACATTCCAAGAGGTAACAGAAAAAGACACAACCCCAACTTCACACCAGAAATTCAAAACCTCATCAGACAACGCGACATACTGAAACACTCCCCAGCACCCCACACACAAGACATCACACAACAAATTTAAGCACTCAACACCCAAACTAACAACAAAATACAAGAACAACAAAAACTAAATTGGAATAACTTCCTACAAACACTTGATCACAAAACAAACTCCAAAAAACTCTACAAACACTAAACAGCATCACACTTTCCAACAGCAACACAACACAATCACATGCTGCAATCACAACAACAGACTCTACTCCTTCATGTAACCAACAAGCAAACACTCTCATCAATCACTTTTCACATGTCAGCCACCTAAAACCTCACAAAGACGACCGACGTGTCATCCGACGTAAGAGACAATTCCCCACAGACCCTGACTATACACCCTTCACCAATCACCAGACAAAGCATATCATCAACAATCTCAAGCACTCACCCGCCTGTGGCCTAGACAACATAAGCAATATACACCTCAGACACCTGGGACCACAAGGCATACAAGCACTCACTAACATATCAAACTACAGCTATTCACACAACACAATACCAGACATTTGGAAGCATGGTATCATCATCACATTCCCCAAACCCAACAAAGACCCCACGCTACCCTCCTCGCACCGCCCCATCACACTCCTGTGCTCCCCCTCCAAAGTCATGGAACGCCTAGTATTACAACTAATTACACCCGACCTACCCCTAGCTCCAACACAATATGGCTTTAGGCCACTGCACTCCACAAACACTCTTCTCACAGACCTTACACAAAGAGCTTTTGATGGCATCAACTCAGCTAGACCACCACACAGATCACTATTAGCCACACTCGACATTAGTAAAGCCTTCGATGCCATCCCCCGCCACAACCTAACAAACAAAATCTACAACACACAGGGCGGGTGCTCAACCCCGAAAAGGGTTGAAATAGGGGAGCTATCCCCCCGCCAAAGGCGGCTTTCTAGGGCCTTTCCTAGCTGATGCTGAGAGGATTGAGATCTAGTCATGTGGTGATGGGCTGGTCTATCAGAGTGAGAAAATGCAAACTCTGCCACAACTCTGACTTCTTTTACTTCTAGATCTCAAGTGACGGCGTCTCTAACTGTGATTGACCTCCCAATCTACCAAGATTGGAAGCCAAAGCGTCACATTTTTCCCTTGCCCCTCAACTTTCTCTTCATAATTGCTGAGGGGCACAGGGCCCTGGGTGGGGCTTTGGTTTCCCGGGCGTTTCCGCACCCTCCTCAGCTCCCCGCCATGGAGTGGCTTCGGTCACCCAGGCTTTATTGTGGTCGCCGGGGGAGGGTTCTGTGGGGGCGCTCGGTTATGGCCTTGGCCTTGCTCGGGGCCTTGGGGCTGTTCGGCCAGGCAGCTTGGGGAACAACAACAACACAAACATGCACAACAACACAAAAAGGTGGCTGGCCAACTTCCTAGCAGGCAGATGTACACACGTATCTTTTGCCGGTCAGTCATCTAAAATCAGAAACTTTCCAAACGGAGTCCCACAAGGATCCGTCCTATCGCCCGCACTCTTCAATCTGTACATGCACGATATAACTGCACCCAATACGCCCCAAATAAACTTAGCCTCCTATGCAGATGACATAACACTCACATGCACACACCATGACCCAAAAAGAGCAACAGATCTCCTTCAACCCTATCTCAACACACTACATGGCTGGTGCACTACAAACAGACTTAATCTAGCCCCAGCCAAATCCACCGCAACCCTGCTCACAAGCTGGACAGGAGAACACGAATACATCCCTCAACTCACCATAAACAACACACCCCTAACACATACACACACACCCAAAATCCTAGGAGTAACATATGATACTCATATGACATTCAAACAGCACACCACAAACATTAAAAAGAAACTGACACCCAGACTTACGCCCTCAGGTCACTTGCTCACACAAAATTTGGACACAACAAAGAAACTACCACCACAGTATAATTTATACACAATACATAAAATCAGTGATGGAATACGCAAGCCCAGCCTGGGCTTCTAACCTAGCTGAAACACATCATAAGACCTTACAGACTATTCAAAACAAAGCCCTGAAGATCATTACAGGCTGCACAGCTACTGCACCCACAGATCACCTACATCAAGAAACCAAAATCCTCAAAGTCAAAGACCATCTGGACATGAGAGGCACTCAATTCCTGGCAGCAGCCTCCACGAACCAAGACCACCCACTAAACTACATGGCAACACACCCACAGACACCAAGAAATATCAAAACAACACCCAGCACACGGTATCACACACAATTATTGTGCTCTCTCCCTCCCTGCCCACCCCGAACCAACTTCCAGAAGCACATCCATACTCATATCTCTCGCCGATCCATCCACTCACTCACAGACAACACGCAGCTGCATGCACGACCTCCCGAAATCCATCCTTCCGAATCCTCCCTTCCTTGCGAGGACAGAGTCCACCTGGCCAGGCTGAGATGCGGACACCATCCAGCTCTCCTGAGCTATCAGAAGAGACTGGATGACTCCGTTGTCGACGCCTGCCCGATGTAACACAGCACCCCATACCATTAAACACATCATAGAAGACTGCATTTCACACAACCACTTACGCCAACAACACAATCTACACTCAATGAGAGCTCTGTGGGAAAGCCCGATCGTGGCCATGGCCTTCCTCAGGGACTTGGGGCTGTTCGGCCAGGCAGCTTAGGGAACAACAACAACTGGTGAAGACTAGGTCTAGCCTGGATGGTTCATCCATCCCTCTGATTCGTGTGTTTTCTCTAACATGTTGTGTTAATATGTTTTCTGTTACTAGATTCAGTAATTTACTGCCCCAAGATTCATTATTATTTCCCACATCTAACCCTTCCCAATTGACTTCCTTACAGTTGAAATCACCTGTTAATATTAATTTATTTCTCCTATTAAAATATTTTTAGTGCATCTAGAGGTTCCGTGATTAGTTGATCATATTCTTCCCGCTTCCATGCTCTAGTTTGTGATGGTATATAAGCCACTGCTATATCAGTTGCTTTGTTGTCCTTGTCTTTTATTGTCACTGCTATTATTTCTGATCTATTATTGCCTAGGTTAATCTCCCTTACTTCTATGTTTTTGTCAGTCAAACATGTTGCACTCAACATGTTTGTGTGCAATACTAAGTTCAAGAAAAGACTGAATCACTTGATCACATACAGTTCTGGGGGCACCAGTAGCCAGATAGATTACTTCTTAGTGAACAGGAAAGACTGGAAGTTTGTTCGGGATGTAAAGATCATCCCGAGCGAAGAATGTATCTCCCAACATAAGCTCCTAGTGACCTAGTCTGTTACTTGAGCTTAAGGCGAGATCCTGTGCGAAAGAAAGTATACATGCCCAAAAGGAAAGTATGGCTGTTGAATAAATCTGAATACAGTTCAAGGATAGGTTTTGTAGCGAACTGGAGGAAGTGGAAGGAATAGGGGCGCTAAGCCAAATGATGTAAATAGCCAATGGAACTTACTTGAACATGCCCTCTTGCTACCACTGACAAAGTCTGTGGCAAAACTAGAGGCCCCCTCAGGCATAAGACTTCCTGGTGGTGGAATGATGAGGTGGAAAATGCAATAAAGGAGAAAAGAAGATGTTTCAAAGCATGGAAGAAAGAAGGCAGCAGGGAGGAATATCTGGCGGCTAAACGAACTGCAAAAAAAGAGATATACAAGGCAAATAAAATAATGAAGGACCTGGTCATATACCAAGTGACTAATGCAGAAAAGGTCATATACTAAGTGACTAATGCAGAATATTCCAATAGGATCTTCAATTTAGCTAGGCGAGTTAAAGATGACGGTAGAAATGTTGTAGGAGAACAGTGTGTCAGCAATGATAGTGGTAAAATTGTGTACGCTGACAAAGGAATTAAAGATGCTTGGAAGGTACACTACGAAAGATTACTCAATAGAGAGCAGCTTAGTGACGCAAAGCCAATATTCTCCCCCCCCCCTTTTTGATAATGCCAGCTGTTGTAAGCAATGCAATAAGTAAAGTGAAGGATGGAAAACTGCAGGTTGCTCTGGCATTGTAGCCAAGATGATTAAAGCCTCAGGAGATATAGGAGTGAATTTGGTCACAGAGCTAATTAGCTCTTATCATTAGAGAGGAAGCAATCCCTGATGAATGGCACAAAAGGTAATAGTTGTTGTTGTTGTTGTTGTTGTTCCCTAAGCTGCCTGGCCGAACAGCAAAGGTAATAGTAAACATATATAAGGGCAAGGGGGATTCATTGGATAGGGGAAATTATAGGGGCCTGATAATGCTTGACCAAGTAATGAAGGTCTGTTTAGAGAGGCCTTGAAGGTTTGATGAGGGAGAAAGTATTGCTATTGACGATATGCAGTTCGGTTTCATGCCAGGACGTGGCACAACCGACGCTTTTTTCATAGTCAGACCGCTGCAGGAAAGATATCTTCTTAAAGATAGGGATTTGTATCTTGTGTTTGTAGACCTGGAGAACGCCTTCGATAGGGTGCCCAGAGAAGTTGTGCAGTGGGCTATGAGAAAACTTGGCGTAGAGGAGTGGCTTGTGCGTGTGATAATGAAGATGTAGGATGACTCACGAATGGCAGTGAGGGTGAAAGATGTACTGAGTGAGGAGTTTACAGTTCGAGTTGGAGTTCACCAGGGCTTTGTGTTAAACCCTCTTCTCTTTGTTATGGTTTTGAAGGCACTCTCTGGTGCTTTCAGAGTTGGGCTCCCCTGGGAACTGCTATACGCAGATGACCTGGTACTTATCGCAGATAGTGCACAGGATGCCGAGGCCAAGTTTAGAAGATGGAGAGAGGGCATGGCAAATAAAGGGTTAAGAGTTAGTATAAATAAAACCAAGGTCTTACACAGTAGATTAGGGCTAGGAAAGGTAGAAAAAAGTGGTGCATACCCATGCGCAGTATGCAGAAAAGGGGTGGGCACAAACTCAATACTGTACAGTGTAGCATCTGCCTCAGCTGGGTACACCACGGGAAGAAGCGCTGCACTAGAATAAAGGGACCTCTACCAAGAATGAAGTCCGAAATTGAGAAATTTGTATGCAAAGGTGAGTTTGTATTCAAAGACTGGCCTGAGAGTATTAACTATGGCAATGAGGCACTGGAGTACAAAGTAGTACAAAGGAAATCAAGCAACAACAGATCTAGTGACCCTTCTATGGCTGCTTGTCCTCCAAAACACTGAGGATCAAGTGTCCAAACAGTGGTTTAGAGTGGGTAAGGGAACATTGGAAAGGGAACTACTGCCCTGGAACTAATGTCCGTGGCAGGATCAGGAAGTTAGTAGGGGACAGAAGGGTTAGTAACTGAGGGGAGGATAAAATAAAGTTATTCATTTACAAACGCAGTCAGTCGCGGGTTTGATGTGAGATATTTGTCTAGGCGAAGTTTAAATGAATCAACGGTGCTGCAGTCTATGACATCTCGGGGAAGCCCATTCCATGAGTTGACAACTCGGTTGAAGAAGAAATTCTTAGCTTCGTGCGAGTTAAAAGATTTACCAATAATTTTGCAACCGTTTCCCCGCGTGTAATTAGATTGGTCGATAGTGAAGTACTTACTACAGTTCATATTGTCGATGCCTTTGATGATTTTGAAAATTAAGTCGCCTCTCAATCTGCGCTGGGCTAAAGGAAATAGATTTAATTCTCTACGCTCCTCGTATGGTTTGTTCTTTAGGCTAGGTATCATTTTGGTAACTCTACGTTGAATTCGTTCTAGCTTGTCTATATCTTTTTGGTAATAAGGGCACCAGGATTGAACGCAGTATTCAAGAAGAGGGCGGACTAAGGAATTGTAAAGGGTTAGGATAACGTCTTTGGATTTATGCTCAAATGACCTGCCTATAAAGCCAATTATTTTGTTTGCCTTCTTAACAGCTTCTGAACAGCTTCTGAACATTGTTGACTCGGTTTTAGGTTACTCGATATTGTTACTCCCAGATCGGTTTCTCTGTTTACATTCTTAAGCTGAGTGCCATTCATCAAATAGTTTGCTTTCTCATTTTGTATCCGATATGTAGTACTTTACATTTATCCGCATGGAAACTCATTTGCCAAATTTGGGCCCAACATGACAACTTATCTAGATTGTGTTGCATATCGTCAACTTGTTCTTTTGAGAGTACGCTATTTGCAATTTTTGTATCGTCAGCAAATTTTGAGATTGTACAGGTGAGACCCTCATCTATGTCATTGATGTAAATTAGAAAGAGAATTGGTCCTAGTACCGATCCCTGGGGTACCCCGCTACTTACATTGGTCCATTTAGATGCGTTACCGTTTATGACTACTCTTTCTGTCGCTGAGCTAGTTTTCTATCCATTTCAACACACCATCTTGTATTCCATGCGCTTTTAGTTTTAGCAGTAAACGTTTGTGGGGAACTTTGTCAAAGGACTTTTGAAAATCAAGGTATATAATATCTACAGTTTTACTCTCATCGTAGAGGTTGAGGATATCGTGGAAGAAGTCTAAGAAGTTTGTTAACCCTCTGTTCCCGGAAGGGCTCTTGAACGCCCATAAAAAAGCATACACGAGCTGCCCGGAAGGGCTCTTAAACACCCATGAGGTCAAAGCCTGTGAGCTTGGTGTGCGAGGCGTCGGTCCGACGCATGTAAACAACAGCCGGCTGGACCGACGCCCCACATCTCCGGCCACAAGAAGGAGAGCGTCGCTTGTTCGTGTGTGCCTGTATGTTGTTGTTAAGTATCGAAAAGTAGTGTAAAGTGGCTGTTTTGGCCATAAAGTTATCTCCAATGAAATCATCATCACAACTCAACCAGTTGACTTAGAGAGCTCTACTTAATGCCATTCTACAGGTAAATAACACAGCTACGCTTGGGGATGCGCGGGAATGCGGGAAGCAGTCTGATTAACGAATATACGGTAGCCTAGCCTAGACGTTTTTCGGCCAAAACATCCGGGTTTCGAGGAATATACAGTATATATAATACATAGCCGGGGCTGGAGGGTTAAACAGGAAACTTTTTTACGAAAGCCGTGTCGAGTATCTTTAAGTACAGTATGTTATTTTCCTCTAAGTGATTTACGAGTCTGTCTCTTATGAGTGTTTCTAACATTTTACATACAACTGAGGTTAAGCTAATTGGACGATAGTTACTGGGTAGGGATTTGCTGCCTTTTTTTAATATCGGTGTTACGTTGGCTAGCTTCCACTGATCAGGCATATTTCCAGACTGCAAGGATTTATTAAATAGCAATGTCAATGGTTTGGAGAGCTCATCCTTAGCTTCCTTTAGGACTCTAGGTGAGATATTATCAGGTCCAGGCGTTTTATTTAGCTTGAGTTTATCTAAACAATTCAATACTTCTCTCTCTGTAACGGTGATATTGCTTAGAACATCTGAATTATCAATCTGAATCGGCGATGGTGTAGGGATATCACTGAGGTCTTCCGTTGTAAAAACTGATGCAAAGAAGGTATTGAGGGCATTACTCATTTGTACTTCGTCTTTGGTGTATTCTCCATTTTCATCGACTAACGGTCCTACAGTTGAAGTAACTACTTATTTCTTTCTGATATAACTATAGAATTCTTTCGGGTTTGTTTTACTTTGATTCGCAACATGTAACTCCAGGGTCTTTTTACTTTGCTTAATTAACGTTTTGGCTTTGCGTCGTAGCTCTACAAATTTCACCCGTTCTTCGTCATTTTGTAAGGATTTTAATCTATCATTAGCAAACTTTTTAGTAAGCAGACAGTTTGAAATATCTTTATTCCACTATTTGGGCTTGTTATTAATGGTGGACAAGTTTTGCTACTTGGGTGATACCATCTCTGCCGGTGGTGGGGCTGAGGCCGCCACTATCACCAGGATAAGATGCGGCTGGGGAAAGTTTAGAGAACATTTGCCACTACTCACTATGAGAAGACTCCCTCTCCCCTTGAAGGGAAAGGTTTATGCTTCATGTGTTAGAAGCGCAATGACATATGATTCAGAAACGTGGCCTGTCAAAGCGGATGATATCAACAGAATGGAACGCAATGAAATGAGAATGGTGAGATAGATGTGTGGTGCCAAACTGCAAGATAGGATATCAAATGAAGAGCTAAGGAGAAGGTTAGGACGTTAGGTATCAAGAGTATCAGTGATGTGATGCGTACCTGCAGGCTTGGATGATTTGGACATGTGGAGAGGATGGATGAACAAAGCTGGGTGAAAGATGCAAGTCCATGAATGTGGAGGGAGCTGCACGAAGGGGTGGACCAAATATTCTGTTTTTAAGGTGGCGGGAGGGAATGGCAGATAAGGGATTAAGAGTGAACGTAGGCAAGACAAAAGTCATGATAAGCGGCAATGACTGCAGAACCGTGGTACAGAGTGGTAGTTTCCCTTGCCCTGTCTGTAAAAAGGGGGTTGGGTGTAATTCAATTCAGTGTTTCACATGCCAGGGATGGTTGCATAAGAGGTGTAGTGGTTTGAGGAGCCCCTTGTTGTGAGCCATTAACTCTGAATGTGCCACATGTAAGGGTGTCTTGGCAGTACCGGATCCCCCTGGTAGCGTAGAGTTTGGCAATGTGCACCTGGAATGTGTCAATAGGTTTTGCTAATTGGACGACATGATTGCTGCTGATGGTGGGGTTGCAGCTTGCTCAGTTGCGAGAGTCAGAAGTTGATGGAAGAAGTTCAGAGATATGCTGCCGTTACTGACCATGAAATGGCTCTCTCTACCACTAAAAGGGTGTTATGTAGCACTTGTGTTAGAAGTGTAATGGTGTATGCTAGTGAAACCTGGCCAGTCGGAAGATATAAATAGGATTGAGCAAAATGAAATGACGATGGTGAGATGGATATGTGGGTTTGCTATGAGAGACAGAACCCCCAGTGTGGAACTCAGAGGGCGCTAAGGCATTGAGAATATTAGTGAGGAGATGCGTAGGAGTAGGCTTAGATGGTATGGACATGTAGAAAGGATAGATGAGGATGATTGGGTTAAGAATAGCAAGTCTATGAACGTGGTGGGACTTGCAAGGAGAGGTAGACCAAGAAAAACGTGGTTTCAGGAATCTCGCAGCCAAAGGACTGACCAAAAGGGAAGCCAAAGACCGGGCTGCCTGGAATGCCGCCCTTATGTGAACAAAGAGACTGACCTACTCACGTGTAGATCATAATCTTTCATGTATGTACCGTATAGTATACAGTATGTATGTAGGCTACAATGTAGAAGGATGTAAGATTCATGGTTAATTATCTGTATTGTAGCTATAAATTATTTTTAGAGCATGTTCATCACTTACAATTTCCATCACTTAATAACAATAAAATATTCATAGATAGGTTGACCCGAGACATTTTGGCCTAAAACAATTTCATAAAAAGTAATTATTCTCTAATATATATGGTAGACATAATAGCAATGAAGATGTTAATGGTATGGTCTTCTTTTGGTCTCTTTGTCTCTTAATTTTTCTTTGTGTTTCTAATCCCCTTTGCCTCATTTTGGAATTTCAGTACAGTATTAAAGACTGATTGACTGACAAAACATATTTGCTAATTTTAAATATGATTTTAATTATTCAATATTTTTTCTTCCAGGCCACTGCGATTGTCTTCGGTTGGAAGTCGAGGGCGATCATCGAGGGGCAGCGAAGACTCCACAGACAGGGAGATCAGAAGCAGCGAGGGAGAGAGAAGAGGTGCTGGGGGAGATGAGAGAGAGAAGAGAAGAGGGGAGGAAGGAGATGGAAGAGAGGAGAGAGAGAGAAGGATGTGGGGAGGAGAGGAAGAGCAGGAGGAGAATGAAGAAGATGGAAGAGAGGAGAGGTTGCATGGAGAAGAGGGAAGAAGAAACAGCTTGGCAGGCAGAGAAGAATTACAGACACAATACTTGGATGATGTTGATGTGAAAAATTGTGGAGGAAGACTTGGGGAAGAATATGAGAGACGGGAAACAAGAGAGAGACAAAGAGATAGAAGGGAAGAGAAGAGGTTGAAAGATGAGAGAAGAGAGAGATATGACAAGAATAGAATGGGTGATCATGCAAGTCCCTCGGTTCCCCCTACATCGTCCATCTTCTCTTGGAGACCAAACACCTTGCCAGTTAGGTAATATCTTATTGAAATATAAATATAAGAAACTGTTATTTGTATAGGGTAAGACGGGGTAATTTCGCCGAAAATCGCGTATTTTGACGAATAGAAACTGCCACAAATGGAATTTTTAAATTTTAAATTTGTTATCTATACATTCAGCCTTTCTGCTATAGATGCCCCCAAAACGAAAAAAATATATAATGTTTTGGTCATGCTGCCAAATTTTTGAAAAAGTCACTCTCACGGCGAAATTACCCCGCCCGGCGGGGTAATTTCGCCGCAACCTATTTTACGCATCATCTAGCTAGTAAACTAGATAACATATGATTAATGGCCAGACAAAACACTAGCGCGCAGGTAAAAGCAATGAAAACATTCACAAACCAAAACTGACACTAAACATGCCAATAGAAAAACGTTGCATACACACACACACAACTGAACAGGGCGGGCAGAGATGCAGGAGTGTGACACGTGTAGGCCTAGGCGCCACTGTGTCTAGTGCGGGTGTGGACGTGTCTAGTGCGGGTGCGGAGCTGTGGACATGTAGTGCGGGTGTGGACGTGTCTAGTGCAGTTGTGGACGTATTTATTAGGCCTACGGGTGTGGAAGTATTTAGTGCGGGTGTGGACGTGTCTCGTGTAGGTTGCTAGTACAAAGTACCAGGCAGCAGCTGACGGTTACTGCCAACACTGTGTCACACACAAACATACAAACAAACATACTCACATACAAACCACCCACAAACACCCCCACACACACCCGACCATATCGTCAGATGCGCCGCTAGCCCCGGCTCCAGGCCCCGCGAAACTGCAACAAAACCTAAGCCAAACTAGATCTACAACCTAAGCCAAACTAGCTATACAATCTAAACCAAACTTGCTCTACAACCTAAACCAAAACTGCTCTACAACCTAAGCTAAACTGCAGCCGAATCCATGCAATAGTTTCGGAGATATTGGCATTTGAATGTAAATTATTAGCGCCACGGCGAAATTACCCCGCGGCGAAATTACCCCGCGGCGAAATTACCCCGTCTTACCCTAAGTTAAATATAAAATTGAAGCAATAGTTATAATGTAAATATAAATGAACTGAGCAACAAGATTAGTTAACTAAAGAATTATGCATACATACATATATAAATTTAAAGACAGAGTACTCCACACAGGATGCGGTTCCGGTCTCACATCCTAATGGCGGCGCTCCAGGCAGCCCTGTTCAGAGCTGCCTCACTTGTCAGGTTTTATATATTTATGATCAGACTGTAAGGTCTGATCCCACGGCTTTCTTGGTCTGCCCCTTAACCCGGGAACTGCGGGAAGACTCTTAAGAGTTCCCTCGGCGGACTGCGGGACGACTCTTAAGAGTCAGAGAAAAAAAAATCAACTTTAACCCTCTCACCACGGAAGGGCTCTTGAACGCCCATAAAAAAGCATATAACAGGTACCCGGAAGGGCTCTTGAACGTCCAGTGGTTGAAAGCCTGTGAGCTTCGTGTGCGAGGCGTCGGTCCGACGCATGTAAACAACAGCCGGCTGGACCGACGCCCCGCATCTCCGGCCACAAGAAGGAGAGCGTCGCTTGTTCGTGTGTGCCTGTATATTGTTGCTAGTATCGAAAAGTAGTGTAAAGTGGCTGTTTTGGCTATAAAGTTATCTCCAATGAAATCATCATCACAACTCAACCAGTTGACTTAGAGAGCTCTACTTAATGCCATTCTACAGGTAAATAACACAGCTATGCTTGGGGATGCGCGGGAATGCGGGAAGCAGTCTGATTAACAAATATACGGTAGCCTAGCCTAGACGTTTTTCGGCCAAAACACCCGGGTTTCGAGGAATATATATATAATACATAGCCGGGGCTGGAGGGTTAAACATCGAAAAAAAAAAAAAAAAATGTTTGCCCCTGGGCCATGCAAAATATCACTCTTCTACCTCCCCTCCTTCCCCACTTTCTTCCCCTTCTTCAGTTATCACCTATTTTCCCTGTTATTCCCTTATTCTGAGGTATATTTTCGTGCTAACATTAGCGAGTTGCAAGCAGGGCATTGTCATCACTGTTAGCAAGCGAGTGCAAGAGAGAGAGAGAGAGTATCAATCGACTGTGTCTCAGTGGCCTTGGGGGAAATTGGCGGGAAAAGCAGGTTGCCTCACCCATACATTATATAACTCGCGGCCTGTATCTCCGATTTTGACCATCCAAATGCTGTTTTCACTCGTTTTATTGTTGTTGTTGTTGTTCCCTAAGCTGCCTGGCCGAACAGCCCCGAGTCCCTGAGGAAGGCTATGGCCACGATCGGGCTTTCCCACAGAGCTCTCATTGAGTGTAGATTGTGTTGTTGGCGTAAGTGGTTGTGTGAAATGCAGTCTTCTATGATGTGTTTAATGGTATGGGGTGCTGTGTTACATCCCGGGCAGGAGTCGACAACGGAGTCATCCAGTCTCTTCTGATAGCTCAGGAGAGCTGGATGGTGTCCGCATCTCAGCCTGGCCAGGTGGACTCTGTCCTCGCAAGGAAGGGAGGATTCGGAAGGATGGATTTCGGGAGGTCGTGCATGCAGCTGCGTGTTGTCTGTGAGTGAGTGGATGTATCGGTGAGAGATATGAGTATGGATGTGCTTCTGGAAGTTGGTTCGGGGTGGGCAGGGAGGGAGAGAGGACAATAATTGTGTGTGATACCGTGTGCTGGGTGTTGTTTTGATATTTCTTGGTGTCTGTGGGTGTGTTGCCATGTAGTTTAGTGGGTGGTCTTGGTTCGTGGAGGCTGCTGCCAAGAATTGAGTGCCTCTCATGTCCAGATGGTCTTTGACTTTGAGGATTTTGGTTTCTTGATGTAGGTGATCTGTGGGTGCAGTAGCTGTGCAGCCTGTAATGATCTTCAGGGCTTTGTTTTGAATAGTCTGTAAAGTCTTATGATGTGTTTCAGCTAGGTTAGAAGCCCAGGCTGGGCTTGCATATTCCATCACTGATCTTATGTATTATTTATATACTGTGGTGGTAGTTTCTTTGTTGTGTCCAAATTTTGTGTGAGCAAGTGACCTGAGGGCGTTAAGTCTGGGTGTCAGTTTCTTTTTAATGTTTGTGGTGTGCTGTTTGAATGTCATATGAGTATCATATGTTACTCCTAGGATTTTGGGTGTGTGTGTATGTGTTAGGGGTGTGTTGTTTATGGTGAGTTGAGGGATGTATTCGTGTTCTCCTGTCCACCTTGTGAGCAGGGTTGCGGTGGATTTGGCTGGGGCTAGATTAAGTCTGTTTGTAGTGCACCAGCCATGTAGTGTGTTGAGATAGGGTTGAAGGAGATCTGTTGCTCTTTTTGGGTCATGGTGTGTGCATGTGAGTGTTATGTCATCTGCATAGGAGGCTAAGTTTATTTGGGGTGTATTGGGTGTAGTTATATCGTGCATGTACAGATTAAAGAGTGCGGGCGATAGGACGGATCCTTGTGGGACTCCGTTTGGAAAGTTTCTGATTTTAGATGACTGACCGGCAAAAGATACGTGTGCACATCTGCCTGATAGGAAGTTGGCCAGCCACCTTTCTGTGTTGTTGTTTCAGGTTAATACCTTTATAATCAACCCATAATAGGCGCGTATGGATAAGTATTAATACTATTTATGGTAAAATGAATATTTTAGTGATGGAAACAGCTCAAATACGTCAGCACAGGCAGACGTTTCTAATTACCCCCATGCGCACTTCTTAGGTTAATGCAGCTCCCTCCACTTTCACAGACTTGCATCTTTTCTCCCAAGGTTCATCGATCCTCTCCACATGTCCAAACCATTCAATCCTACTAGTAGGGTGGGTGCCCAACCCCGAAAGGGGTTGAAATAGGGGAGCTATCACCCCGCCAAAGGCGCCTTTCTAGGGCCTTTCCTAGCTGATGCTGAGAGGATTGGGTTCTAGTCATGTGGTGATGGGCTGGTCTATCAGAGTGAGAGCTGAGCAATCTCTGCCATACCCATAGCTTACTCTGACTGTTCCTTTAACTTATATATTTTCTAGATCTCAAGTGACGGCGTCTCTTCCGTGGATTGACCTCCCAATCTACCAAGATTGGAAGCCAAAGCGTCACATTTTTCCCTTGCCCCTCAACTTTCTCTTCATAATTGCTGAGGGGCACAGGGCCCTGGGTGGGGCTTTGGTTTCCCGGGCGTTTCCGCACCCTCCTCAGCTCCCCGTCATGGAGTGGCTTCGGTCACCCAGGCTTTATTGTGGTCGGCGGGGAGGGTTCTGTGGGGGCACTCGGTTATGGCCTTGGAATTGCTCGGGGCCTTGGGGCTGTTCGGCCAGGCAGCTTGGGGAACAACAACAACAACAACAACTAGTACGCATCTCATCACTGATACTCCTGATACCTTACTGTCTCCTCAGCTCTTCACTACAGTAGATATCCTATCTTGCATTTTGGTCCTATACAACCATCTCACCATTCTCATCTCGTTACTTTCCATTTTGTTTGATATCATCCCCTTTGACAGGCCACATTTCTGAAGCATATGTCACTGTGCTTCTAAAACATGAAGCGCACACTTTTCAATTCAGGGGGGAGATGGAGTCTTCTCATAGTAAGTACTGGCAACAGTTCTTTGAACTTTCCCTAGCCGCATCTAATTCTGGCGATAGTGGTGGCCTCGGCTCACCACCAGCGGAGATATCATCTCCCAAGTAGCAAAACTTGTCCACCATCTCCAGTGCCTCATTGCCAAAGTTAACACTCTTGAACCGGTCATTGATCACAAGCTTACCTTTGCGTACTATGCTTACAAATTTTTCAACTTTGTAATTCTTCCTCCTTCCTTGGTAGAGTTCCCTTTATTCTAGTGCAGCTGCAGATGCTATACTGAATTGAGTTCGTGCCCACCCCTTTTCTGAATATTTTGCATGGGTATGCACCACTTTTTTTCTACCTTTCTATCTATCTATTGCCGGACACCTTACTCTCCTTACGAGGGTGGCCATACACAGAATGCCCCCAAGCGGACCTATTCCCTGTGAGAGGGACAACCCGAGCCAGTTTAGTGAAGGACTTACAGGATTGACCACTCAATTTAGGATTGGTCCGACTCCGAGGCCCTCTGTGTATCTTGTTAGCACTGTCCATACCAGTGACAGGTGTTATCGGAAAAATGAGGATCCAAAATGCAACTTCTGTGCCGGTACTCATAACTCAAAAGACTGCACCAACAAGACTTCCCCCAAATGTATAAATTGTATGAGCTCCACATCAGTTACGGAGCCGCCAAATCATTTCGCTTCAAGTAGAAATTGTCCTCTAATGACAGCTCAGAGAAGTAAAGTTATTGAAAACACCAATTTTGTAGGTTCAAAAAACTGAAAAATGCACAAGGGAGCCGGTTGAAACTGGGTCTGTTGAATGTTCGTTCCTTGCGTAACAAAATGGATCATATTTGCAAGATCTTGGATGAACGTAACCTTGATGTATTATGTCTCACTGAGTCCTGGTTGTTCGAGTCAGATCTGAATATTATCCAGGCTGAATATTAACCCCCCTGGGGGTTAGGGAATAGAATATGCCCCATGTGCCTTCTGCGTGTCGTAAGAGGCGACTAAAGAGGTTGGGTCGGTGGGCTTGCGACCCCCACCCGGAAAAAATATCTAAGCAAAGAAAAACGAGCGAACAGCCTCGGATGCGGACGGAACCAACGTTGACGAACCACGACCGACTAAGGACATGCCTTTGGACATTCTGAGAATGGCTACGTGGAATGTTAGTGGCATGAATGATGGCACAAAAGAGAGAGAGGTTCTGGAAGTGTTAGTGAATGCCAGGCTGGATGTATGTGGAATGACAGAGACCAAATGGAAAGGTTCAGATGTGAGAGAGTGGGAGTGTGGAATGGGTGTGTGTGCTGGAGTGAGAGAAGGTGCATGTTTGTTTGTAAGTAGCAAATGGAAGGAATGTGTAAGAGAGTATGGGTCTGTGGGTTCAAGGATTGTGTGGGTGAGAATGAAAGTAGGAATACAAACGTGGGTGATTGTATGCGTGTATGCCCCGACAGAGGATATACTTAAAAGAAAGAAAGAGGAGTTCTGGATGAATGTGGAGGCATGCCTGGAGAAGTTTGACAAGAACGAAAGAATATTTCTGATTGGGGATATGAATGGTAAGGTGGGTGATAGGAAAGTTGAGGGAGTGGTGGGAGGGGGTACCATCAGAGGTGAATGGGAATGGTAGTGCACTTGTGGACGTATGTGTGGGGAGGAGGCTGTGGATAGCCAACACCTTCTTCCGACACAGAATGATCCACAGGTACACGTGGAAACGGATGTTGACGATGAAGGATAAGACAGTGGTGGAACGAAAGTCATTGATTGATTATGTATGTGTGGATGAACGAATGAAGAAATCTGTGATGGATGCTAGGGTGTATAGGGGTATTGGAGGGGTCTGTCTGATCATTATGTAATGGTAGCTAAGGTTAGGATACAAAAGAAGTGGGTGAGGAGAGCGGGAGGGAGGCGAGAGGAGGGTGGAATGGTGAGGAGGGTGGAGAGGTTGCAGGAGGAGGAAGTCAGGGAGGAGTACAGGAGAGCAGTGGAAAGACGACTAGGTGGGTTCGACCTGGAAGTTATGGAGGAAGTGGAGGAGATGAGCAAGGTGTTTAAGGATGAGATCTGTGCAGCATGTGGGGAGGTGTGTGGAGTGAGGAGAAGAGGGAGGGGAGTGAAAGGTACAGCATGGTGGACAGAAGAGGTAAGAATAGCTGTGGAAGAAAAGAAGAAAGCATATAGAGAGTGGTTGGGTAGTAGAGGGAATGAAGATTCCGAGAGACAGAAACGAGCGAGGTACGTGGAGAGTAAGAGGGTGGTGAAGAGAGTAGTGAAGGAAAGTAAGAGAAGAGTAGATGAGGAATTTGGAAGGAATCTGAGTGTAAAATGGAGGGAGAGTAAGAAACTGTTCTGGAAAGAAGTCAAGAAAGTTAGGGAAGGTAGCAAGGGAAACAGTAAGGGTGTGAAAGATAAGAATGGGAGAATGCTAGCCGAGAAGCAAGAGAGAGTCGAAAGATGGAGGGAGTACTTCAGTGAGTTGCTAAATGAAAGGAATGAAGAGCCAGCAAACATAGCTGGATATGGTATGGGAGGGAGAAGAAGAGAAGTAGTGGAGGAGGAGGTGGGGATCAGGATGTCAGAAGTGTGGGAAGCCATGAAAAGAGTGAAGTTGGGGAAAGCACCAGGAACAGATGGAGTGTGTGGGGAAATGTTGAGGTATGGTGGTGAGATAGTGATAGAATGGGTATGGAAAATGTGTAAACTAGCATGGGAGAAGGGCAGTGCACCCGATGACTGGAAGACTGGCATAATAGTCCCCCTATATAAGGGCAAAGGGGAAAGAGGAGTGTGTGGTAACCACCGAGGAATATGTCTTCTAAGCGTAGTAGGGAAGGTATACAGTAGGGTAGTGATTGAGAGAGTGAGAGTGAGAACGGAGAATGGATAGGCGACGAGTAGGGAGGTTTTAGGAAGGGAAGAGGATGTGTAGATCAGATTTTTACCCTGAATTGTGTTGTGGAGAAGTATCTGGAGAAGAAACAAAAGGTGTATGTTGCCTTTATGGACTTGGAGAAGGCCTATGACAGAGTGGATAGAGAAGGTTTGTGGAAAGTACTTAGAATATACGGAGTAGAGGGCAAGTTGCTGAAAGCAGTGAAGAGCATGTATGAGGGTGCAAAGGCGGCAGTACGTGTGGAGAGTGAGCAGAGCGAGTTCTTTGACCTGAATGTTGGTTTGAAACAGGGGTGTGTGATGTCCCCGTGGTTGTTTACTGTATATATGGATGGAGTTATGAAAGAAATACTATCAAGAGCAGTGGATGTTGGTGTATCGCTGAAAAGGAGGGAATTGAGTGGAAGCTACCTATACTGCTGTTTGCGGATGATACAGTTCTGATGAGTGATAATGAATGGGAGTTGCAGGGTCTGGTAAATGAGTTTGGAACAGTGTGCGAAAAACGGAATTTGAAGGTAAATACGGGGAAGAGCAAGGTTATGGTCTTCGAAAGGGGTGAAGTCACAGAGTGTGAGGTGAAGCTGAACGGTCAGGCTATGGAGATCGTCAACTCTTTTAAGTATCTGGGCAGTGTGTTGAGTAAAGATGGGACTATGGATGAAGAGGTGCGGGAGAGGGTACAACAGGGGAAGAGGGTTGTAGGAACGCTAAAAGCAGTAACAAGAAATAGGGTGGTCAGTATGGAAGTGAAGAAGTCCTTGCATGACAGTGTGGTAATCCCGACACTGACTTACGGAAGCGAAGCATGGACGTTGGTTGAGAGACTCAGACCAAGAGTGAGAGCAGTGGAAATGAATTACTTAAGGAGTGCGTGCGGAGTTACATGGAGGGATAGACAGACTAATGAGGAAGTAAGAAGGAGGTGTGGTGTGGAGGTAGATGTGCTGGAAAGTGTGAAAAGGAACAACTTGAGATGGTTCGGCCATATGGAACGTATGGAAAGCGAGAGAATGACTAAGAGGGTGTACGAGAGCGAGGTGGAGGGACAGAGGGGGAGAGGTAGACCGAATATGAGGTGGAAGGATGGAGTGAGGAACTACATGAACGAAGGCGGTGCTGGTTGGGGGGAGGGGCGTCGACTGACTGGGGACAGAGGTGCATGGGGGCGGTTCGTTCGTGGCCACCCCTTCGGGGATCGCGGCGTCAGGCAATAGATAGATAGATTGTCTAAAACCCATTCCATAATAAATGTTCCTAGGCCTAGGGGAGATCATCCGGGTGGTGGAGTGGCAGTTGTCTACTCCACATCTCTGGTGAATATCTTGCAAATAAGCCATAACCCAGCCCCTCTTTATTATGAACTGTTGGAAGTGGAAATAAAACTCCATCAACAAATTCTAAGAATGGCAGTTGTCTATAGGCCTGGCCATCGTGGCACAGATAGGGGTTTTATGGAAGAGTTTGGGCAGTTTCTCGAGGAATTTTCTGCTAAAACCGGAAGACTTTTGATATGCCCTCATCTGAAGCCATTCTCTCCTGAGTTCCTTGAGTTGACTGATCAGAACAATTTTGTAAACCATGTGTCCCACCCAACTCATATCTTAGGACACACCCTTGACTTGGTTTTCTCTCCTGTGGGTTGTGGTGGTGTTCTGGATGTTGATGTTGAGAATGCTGACCCTAATACCTCTGATCATGCTTTGATTACTTTCAGCTTTGATTTCCCTAAGCCACTCACACATGAAAAAGTAATCAGATTTAGAAATTATAAAAATACAGACCAAAATTTGGCTAGCAGTGAAGTAAAACAGTACTTGGGAAGTATTGATACTTCCAACCTTACTTCAGATGAGCTGGTGGAGGTAAATGGAAATGCACTTAAATTAGTGTTCGATCATCACTGTCCAGAAGTAGAGAAGAAAATCATAGTACGAGATGATTCACCCTGGTATAGCACTCGAGTTAATTTCTTAGAAGAGCGCGTAGAAGAGCTGAACGTGAATGGCGGAAAAATAAAACAGACTCTACATGGTTGCAATATCTGTCAGCCAGAAGAGCCGTGGTCCACACAATCAAAGATGAAAAGAAAGTGTATTATCAGGGAAAAGTTGACTCATGTGGTAACGACCAGAGGAGGTTGGCTTCAATTGTAAACAGTTTACTTGGAAAAACAAGAGTCAGTTTAAGACCTTCTGTACCCGATGCCGAGTTGGCTGCCAACTTTGTGGCATTTTTTGCTGGCAAGATAACTCGCATAAGACAGGAACTGGATGATGCTTCTGTTGGTGAAGAACTTTCAGTTGTACTCCAACCCCGACACATTCCTATTAATGTCCTCTCATCCTTTCACTCAGTAGAGGTGGACATGATCTCGTCCTACATAAGAAACCTCAATAAAACATTTTGCCCGTTGGATCCCATAAATGTTTCCAAGCTACCAAGAGTCTATGATCACACAGTTGAGTTTATTTCCAAAATAATTAATAAGTGCTTCTCTGAAGGTAGCTTCCCACATTCTGAAAAGCATGCACTACTCTGACCTACTCTAAAGAAACCTGGACTTGATGTTGAGAACATGTTGAACTATCGTCCTGTCTCCAACCTGTCCTTCATATCAAAAGATATTAGAGCGTGCAATACTTGACCAATTACAACCACTACTTCAGCAGAATGAAACTATCCCAATTTTTCAGTCTGCTTACCGACAGCATCATTCAACTGAAACAGCATTGATTAGAGTACATAATGATCTAGTTGAGAACATTTGCAATGGTGTGGCCTCACTATTGGTCTTGCTTGATCTCTGCGGCCTTTGACACAGTGGATCACGAGTTGTTATTGAGTGATCTTTATGATTGTGGTGTGCGTGACTCCGCTCTCTTGCTTCTTGGGTCGTACTTGTCAGGTAGATCCCAGAGTGTGATGGTAAATCAAATGGTCTCGGACTCGACACCCCTGCAGTATGGTGTTCCGCAGGGATCAGTTTTAGGTCCTATCCTATTTATAATTTATATCAGCAGTTTGTCTCTTCTGCTTCGTGCACATAATATCACCTTTCACTTTTATGCAGATGACACCCAGATTTATGTGAGAATCACAAATATAGTTGGTATACGGAGTAAGATGGAATTGTTGATGTCTGATATCAAGAAGTGGATGAGAGCGAGAAAATTTAAACTAAATGATGGTAAAACTGATATTCTCATCATCCGAGGAAATAGAAGAGCTGATGATATAGTAGGTGCCCTCTCCATCAATGTGGGTGGATCTCAGCTGCGACCGGCCAACTCTGTTCGAAATCTGGGTGTATATGTGAACTCCCGATTAGATTTCAAAGAGCATGTAAACCAGATAGTTAAAAGTTGTTACTTGCACATCAGAAATCTCTATTTGGTGAAGCCGTTTATAACCAGACGTTGCCTCCTGACGTTGGTTCACTCATTGGTCTTCTCTCGTGTTGATTATTGCAATGCCCTGTTGGTGGGTCTTCCAAATTATATTTTAAAGAAAGTTCAGTCTGTTCTTAACAGGGCCGCAAGACTCATTTTTGGTGTTCCACCTAGAACTCCTACTACATCTCTTCACATAGAACTGCACTGGCTGCCGGTAAGAGCAAGAATAGAATTTAAGTTGTGTTTGGTGACTTTTAAGGTTCTCAAATTTGGTGAGCCTAGGTACCTTGCGGAGCTGCTCAGGCGCCCACCGGCACACCATGGTGTAGTTGTGCGTCATGACAATGACCCTTTTCGTCTTGATGAACCAAGGGCTTTCCAGCAGTCTTCTTTCTTTGAGAGGTCATTCTCCTACATGGCTCCGAGGTTGTATAACAGGTTGCCGCTGTCCATGAGACAACTGAGTTCTGTTGAATGCTTCAAGAGACAACTTAAGACTTTTCTCTTTGAGAGAAGCTATGATCTTGAGAGAGGTGTCATGACAGATGGCTATAGAGTTTAGGCTGTCACTGCTAGTGATTGTTAAATGTGTGTTGTATATAAGCCTTTTTTGATGCATTGATTTTGTTCTTTTTTCTTTCTCTTTCCGAGCGCTAGTGAATTCTTCGGAAAAATTGGCGCTTATGAGAAATAAGTAACATGCTTATTATTATTATTATTAATTTTCTACAGTGGTGTTCGGCTAATCCATCCACTAACCTGCCTTACCCTTAGGTAAGCAGTACAGATTTATATCAGGTTTACTCCCCTAGACAGGTTGCCAACCAAGGCTGACGAGTCCCATCCACCCGAATTTGTATAAGGTTGTCTCCCCTAGATGAGTTGCCGACCAAGGCTAACGAGTCCCACCCCACCCAAAGACTTTAAAAGCCCTAATTTACTGTGTGAAACCTTGTTAGAATATATAGAACTCATAATCCCTTACTTGCCATACCCTCTCCCCGTCTTCTGAACTTGGCCTCGGCATCCTGCCACACACTATTTGTGATAAGTACAGTACTAGGTTATCTGCGTATAGCAGTTCCCAGGGGAGCCCAACTCTGAAATTTCCAAATAGTGCCTCCAGAACCGTAGCAAAGAAGAGGGGGCTTAACACAGTTCCCTGGTGGACTCCAATGCAAGCTGTAAACTCCTCACTCAGTACACCTTTCACCCCAACTGCCGTTCGTGAATCCTCGTACATCTTCATTATCACATGCACCAGCCACTCCTCTATGCCAAGTTTTCTCATAGCCTACTGTACAACATCTTTTGGCACCCTATCCATAGAATATTGTTCCTTTTGATTTGAGCATTTATTTTTTTAAGTGTTCCTGTATGCTGCAATTATAATGTAAAACTTGCAAAATAAACAAACCAAAACTGGGATGACACGAGATAAAAGCAAAAAAAATCATCAAAATCACTATGTGGATATAACGCATAATAAAATCAAATTTTGAAATAAAAGAACACAATCCACCATATAGGGTGTATATCATTACAGTAATGTCTTTCCCAGAATCTTTTGTATTTCCTTCACATATCCTTTCAATTTCATTATATTTTTTAAGCACTCCTTCACCTAATTCTGTGTGATTAGACAATTTATATTATACTCTACAGTCAGGCTCTTGGTAATGCGGTTAATTCATCCTTTCACAGCAGAGTGTCAAAGAAAAATGCGGTACCGAAATAACATACCTTATGGGATATAATCATTTCGTCCCAGGCAAAGTACAAAAGTTCCCTTTTTTGACACATTAAGTACACATTAGGTATACATGCCCAAAAGGAGAGTGTGGCTGCTGAAGAACAAGGAAGTTAGGGATAGGTTTCATGGTGAACTGGAGGAAATGAATAGAATATAGGTTTGATTCCCGAAGGGAAGTAGAGAAAACCTAATATTTAGTAGGGGCCCCGGAATCATTGACGATGTTGCCCATTAGTATAATAGTCTCCATTCAACACCCACGTCAGTCGTTTGAATCAACCGCCGCGAGGAAGAAAGAGATTCATCTTCATAAGTGCAACATACATACATACATAAAATTTTAAGACCGAGTGTTCCACACATCAGTGCAGTTTCAGTCTCTTGTCCTAATGGCGGCGTTCCAGGCAACCCTGTTAAGGGCTGCTTCACTTGTCAAGTTCTTGGATTTGAGATCGGCGCGTATAGTCCGATCCCAGGTCTTCCTCGGTCCACCCCTTGGTACAGCTCCGTCCACAATCACAGACCTGCATTTTTTCACCCAATTTTGTTCATTCATTCTCTCCACATGTCCATACCATCCCAGTCTACTTGTACGCATCACCTCGCTAATTATCGTATAAATACGATAGAATATGACTCTTTTGTGATCTTGTATGTCTCTGTGACGTCACGATCTCTCCTACAGCACGACGTAGGACGAGTAGATCGTATATTATAAGATTGTAAATAAGTTAAGTTATAAAAGGCCTAATATGCTATTAAGCAATATTGCCATGGTCTTATGTAGTATATATGAATTTATCGTATATATTAATATAATTTATCGTATAGAGCAACCTAAATGCGGTACGATAATTTGGGCTCCTGGCGGTTTGCCAAGGCAGCAAGGTGTGCTTTTGAGGTACGCCAGAGCCTTCACGAACACCAACCAGTTAACATCTAATTTTCCGCCCTCAGTTGATCGTGCTTTTGTGCCTCTAATCACAATACACATACAGCAATACACACAACTACACCATCACGACGCTCTCATCGACATCATGACTGACTGATAGATAAGCATATTATTCATGTCCATTCCCATGTAATCATTTATTCTTTCTTTAACTTGACTCGTGTCTTGGGACCGAAGTCTCGTTCCCCATTGTCCACCGCCATATTGGGTAAAACGTTCTCCCTTGCCTCATTGCCACGTGGAACTATTGGTGAGTTAATTCCTGGCTAATATTAACCCTTATAACCTTACCCTATAATTATATACATTTATTATGTGAGACCTTTGGATATAAATTAGCTTGTTTCAGATTGAATTCAATTTAGATATAGAGTATTCATTTAGATTGATTTTATTTGATTCATTATAGCTTAGTAATATTTAACTTCCATTCGAAAATCATAGTACGAGATGATTCGCCCTGATATAGCACTCGAGTTAAATTTCTTAGAAGAGCGCGTAGAAGAGCTGAACGTGAATGGCGGAAAAATAAAACAGACTCTACATGGTTGCAATACCTGTCAGCCAGAAGAGCTGTGGTCTACAAAATCAAAGATGAAAAGAAAGTGTATTATCAGGGAAAAGTTGACTCGTGTGGTAACGACCAGAGGAGGTTGGCTTCAATTGTAAACAGTTTACTTGGAAAAACAAGAGTCAGCTTAAGACCTTCTGTACCTGATGCCGAGTTGGCTGCCAACTTTGTGGCATTTTTTGCTGGCAAGATAACTCGCATAAGACAGGAATTGGATGATGCTTCTGTTGGTGAAGAACTTTCAGTTGTACTCCAACCCCGACACATTCCTAATAATGTCCTCTCATCCTTTCACTCAGTAGAGGTGGACATGATCTCGTCCTACATAAGAAACCTCAATAAAACATTTTGCCCGTTGGATCCCATAAATGTTTCCAAGCTACCAAGAGTCTATGATCACACAGTTGAGTTTATTTCCAAAATAATTAATAAGTGCTTCTCTGAAGGTAGCTTCCCACATTCTGAAAAGCATGCACTACTCCGACCTACTCTAAAGAAACCTGGACTTGATGTTGAGAAAATGTTGAACTATCGTCCTGTCTCCAACCTGTCCTTCATATCAAAGATATTAGAGCGTGCAATACTTGACCAATTACAACCACTACTTCAGCAGAATGAAACTATCCCAATTTTTCAGTCTGCTTACCGACAGCATCATTCAACTGAAACAGCATTGATTAGAGTACATAATGATCTAGTTGAGAACATTTGCAATGGTGTGGCCTCACTATTGGTCTTGCTTGATCTCTCTGCGGCTTTTGACACAGTGGATCACGAGTTGTTGTTGAGTGATCTTTATGATTGTGGTGTGCGTGACTCCGCTCTCTTGCTTCTTGGGTCGTACTTGTCAGGTAGATCCCAGAGTGTGATGGTAAATCAAGTGGTCTCGGACTCGACACCCCTGCAGTATGGTGTTCCGCAGGGATCAGTTTTGGGTCCTATCCTATTTATAATTTATATTAGCAGTTTGTCTCTTCTGCTTCGTGCACATAATGTCACCTTTCACTTTTATGCAGATGACACCCAGATTTATGTGAGAATCACAAATATAGTTGATATACGGAGTAAGATGGAATTGTTGATGTCTGATATCAAGAAGTGGATGAGAGCGAGAAAACTTAAACTAAATGATGGTAAAACTGATATTCTCATCATCCGAGGAAATAGAAGAGCTGATGATATGGTAGGTGCCCTCTCCATCAATGTGGGTGGATCTCAGCTGCGACCGGCCAACTCTGTTCGAAATCTGGGTGTATATGTGAACTCCCGATTAGATTTCAAAGAGCATGTAAACCAGATAGTTAAAAGTTGTTACTTGCACATCAGAAATCTCTATTTGGTGAAGCCGTTTATAACCAGACGTTGCCTCCTGACGTTGGTTCACTCATTGGTCTTCTCTCGTGTTGATTATTGCAATGCCCTGTTGGTGGGTCTTCCAAATTATATTTTGAAGAAAGTTCAGTCTGTTCTTAACAGGGCCGCAAGACTAATTTTTGGTGTTCCACCTAGAACTCCTACTACATCTCTTCACATAGAACTGCACTGGCTGCCAGTAAGAGCAAGAATAGAATTTAAGTTGTGTTTGGTGACTTTTAAGGTTCTCAAATTTGGTGAGCCTAGGTACCTTGCGGAGCTGCTCAGGCGCCCACCGGCACACCATGGTGTAGTTGTGCGTCATGACAATGACCCTTTTCGTCTTGATGAACCAAGGGCTTTCCAGCAGTCTTCTTTCTTTGAGAGGTCATTCTCCTACATGGCTCCGAGGTTGTATAACAGGTTGCCGCTGTCCATGAGACAACTGAGTTCTGTTGAATGCTTCAAGAGACAACTTAAGACTTTTCTCTTTGAGAGAAGCTATGATCTTGAGAGAGGTGTCATGACAGATGGCTATAGAGTTTAGGCTATTTTGCCACTGCTGGTGATTGTTAAATGTGTGTTGTATATGAGCCTTCTTTTGATGCATTGATTTTTGTTCTTTTTTCTTTCTCTTTTCGAGCGCTAGTGAATTCTTCGGAAAAATTGGCGCTTATGAGAAATAAGTAACATGCTTATTATTATTATTTATAGTTTACCACATTGGTGCCCAGACCCGGGAATTAGCTACCAGTAAGGGATTTTAAGGCAATGAACAAGGGGACATATAACAGGATGCAGGAACAACTCTATGATAAACTGGCAAGGCTAGCCAAGCGATGGTTAGAGCCGGAATGCAGGGTCACATCGTTGCACCTGCCCAAGTTCTGCATCCCACCCATCATCTTTCCCCAGTAATGTTCTTTTCTGTTTCAGACTTCCTGTGACATATGACCTGACCTAACATTTTTTCTTGTTCAATATGATCCATTAGTAGGTATTGCTATATTGTGTACTATTTTTTCTCCATAACATAGAAGTCCGCCGGTTGGCGTCTCTTAAGTAGCCTATTATTTGGCCGTTGTTTTTGTGACGTAATATTTTAGATACATAGCCTATAGGCTCGCAAGCAAAATGGATAAAAACGGTAAAGAGACACCGTCTAGTGGGGTGCTGAACAAAGCCCCTAAAAATCAAAGGGCGGGACTTCGGGGAGTAATAAATAGGCTAATAGTGGACGTCAACACTTTCATCACTACTGCTGAACTAGAGGAATTGGAGGCTAGATTAGAAAACGTCCAGGTCACCCACGGTCGTATTATGGCTCTGAGTGAGGTGATTGTGGCTGCCATGACAGAGGAGGAAGAGATTGTTACAGAGTGTGATAATCGCGCCCTCTATGACGAACCTGTCTTTAGAGCGAAGTACCTATTACAGCGTGCTGTCGCAAGTAAGAAGGGAGGCGATGATGAGGCCCATAGAAGGGCTGACCCAAAACATACTGTACACCTCCCAAAGCTCAATCTTCCTACATTTGGGGGCAAGTTAACCGAGTGGTTAGCTTTCTGGGACGTATTTCGATCTACGGTTCATGAATCCTCTTTGGATAATGTCCGCAAGTTTCACTATCTGAAGGGACAAATGGAAGGAGAGGCCTTACATTTAATAGAGGGTTTTGCAGTAGTAGGTGGTAGTTATCTTGAAGCGGTACACTTATTAGAGTCCACATACGGGGATAGAGAGCAGTTGAAGATGGCCCATGTCGTTGCCTTGTTGGGGCTCGCAGAACCACAGTATAAGGTTGATGAGTTGACAAACTTCAGGGCAAATATGGAGTGCCATACTCGATCGCTAGACACCCTAGGGCTTACCACGCAGGAAATGATAGTCATTATCTTGCGTCAGAAGCTTCCTATGGCAATACTTGATAAGGTAAGATCATTTGAGCTGGGGGAGTTCAAAACTCAGTTCAGTAAGGAGATCAATAATCTACAGTTGAACAAAGGGAGAATGTATGTGTCGGGAGGGAGTGAGAATGTGGAGAAGAGGGGAACAGTAAGCATGACAGTGGGGACTAAAGTAAAGAAAGAGGGTGTATAAGAAACTTGCTCAGATTCTATGTAAGCTATGTAACAACAAACATAAATGGAGTTTCTCATAAAATACCCAACAAATGAGACAAAACTAGCACAGGCGAAAAGATTGAAGCTATGTGTAGGTTGTCTAAGTAAAGAACATGGTAAGCAGGGACAATGTACTGCTACATACTTAAGGCCCTGTCGCCACTGCAAAGGACATCACTTTGATAAGTTGTGTCCTACTGCAGATAAAGTCAAAGACGTCAAAAATGAGGGTACTACAACTGTGGCACTAGGTAGCACGCAAGACACCACTATATTGCCCACAATACAGATTCCCATGGAAGGTAATGACAGTAACAAAGTTTGTCGGGTACTTCTAGATCAAGGATCTCAACGTTCCTTTATAAAGAGGTCCGTACTAGTGGGACTGAAGCACCGAATCGTGGGGGCTGAGACTCTTCGATTACAGGGCTTCACAGGGGTTACTGATAAACAAGACTACGAGATAGCGGAGATTTCATATTTCTATCATAAAAACCGGTACTTTATGACTTGTATCGTAGTAGACACCCTACCAGAATATGTATCTGTGGGTGTGAAGAAGGTGGAACACGCATTACGTAGCAAAGGGGTTAACTTGTCAGATCCCATGGGAAATCAGAGTGAGGTGCATGTTCTACTTGGTGTGGATCATTATTATGAAGTAGTATACCCTGGATTTAAAAAGATGTGTGGTGTAATTTTAATCCCCACTAAATTTGGATACTGCATGAGCGGAAAGGTGCATACTACACAGTCAAAGGTCCTGGTCGACACGGTCTCGATATATAGAGTCAATGTAACCGCGGCAGAGGAGTTGGGAAGGGAGGATTCCCAACCTAGTGACCCTAAGATGGCTGCCGAGTTCGACCTGGAACGACTGTGGAGATTGGATCACATAGGCATTAATCCTATGGAGACTGATTATGACTCGGAAGTTGCGCTACAAAGGTTTGACGAGTCTGTGTGCTACTGTGCCTCAGACAAGCAATATAAAGTTAGTTTACCTTGGAAGAACCGTGAGATAAGCCTGCCTACCAACTATGGTTTGGCATTAGGTCGCTTGCGCGCATTGCAGCGGAAATTGTCTAACGAACCGAGCACGCGCCAGGCGTATGACGATGTATTTCGGAGTTATGAGGATAGGGGTTTTATTGAGAGAGTCGATGTCGAGGAACCGTGTAAGAAGGGTAGGGTTCACTATCTGGCCCATCATGGGGTAAAGAAAGACAGCGTCACCACACCAATACGGGTGGTGTATGACTGTTCTGCCCACCAAGGTCAACAACCCAGTCTGAATGACTGCCTGTTGACAGGTCCGTCCATGGTGTCGGACCTGTCCCAACATCTATTGCGGTTTAGGCTGGGGAAGTACGCCTATACCAGTGACATCGAGAAAGCATTCTTGATGGTCAAGCTAAAGGAGGAAGATAGAGATGTTACCCGCTTTCTTTGGTTCAGCGACATTAGCGACTCTGAAAGTCCCATCATAATATACCGTTTTCGGGTTGTACTCTTTGGGGCCACTTGCTCGCAGTTTTTGTTAAATGCCACAATCAGAAAACATCTAGCTGACACTCATGAGGACACAAGTAAACTATCTCGCGGATTATACATTGACAATTTGCAGGGTACTAGCGATAGTCAAGATGATTTGTTGTATGCATACTGGCAAGCACGCAGATTGTTTGCGGATGCACATCTATTTCTCCGCGAGTGGGTTACTAATAGTGAAGATCTTCAGAGTTTAATACAAGTGGATGGTACGGCATCTCTTAACCAGGAAAAGTCCAGAAATTTGGGGATGATCTGGCAACCTAAACATGACATACTAACTTTTCAAACAAGGTCTTTTGCTCAGCAGACAGGAGCGCACACAAAAAGAAGTCTGTTGAACAAAGTTGCGCAATTTTTTGATCCTTTGGGTCTAGCATTACCTGTTACCATAAGAGCTAGGATTCTAATGCAGGAAGTTTGGAGACGTAAAATAGGATGGGATGACAGTTTGCCCGAGGACCTGAATGACCGAGGGACATTGTTGTTGAATGAATATGCCATCCTATGTACTAAACCTATACCTCGTAAAGTGGCGGCGTTCGGTGACGTTACGTTACACACGTTTTGCGATGCTAGCGCCACGGCATACGGGGTAGCCATATATGTTGTTACTTCATTTGGGGCACATTTAGTTACAGCCTGGGCCAAAGTAGCCCCGGTTAAAAAGGTAACTATCCCTAAAATGGAATTGACTGCCATGCTGCTATTAGCACGTCTGGTGCAACATGTACGCGCAGCATACGAGAGCGAATTAAATATTGAAATCGTTCACGTATGGTGCGATAGTCAGGTCGCACTCAACTGGATACATAGCAAGAAGTCTCTGCCAGTTTATGTGCGGAATAGGGTAGATGAGATTAGAGCCCTTTTGCCAGACGTTGCTTATCATTATGTAAATACAAAGGAAAACCCTAGTTATCTCATAACTAGGGGTATAACGGCTAGCCAGTTAATGAAGTCCGAATTGTGGTGGCATGGTCCAAAGTGGCTGCTCCATGAAAGTGAATGGACGATATGGCATGCTGTTGGTGAGGGACTTCTGCCACTGGAAACAGTGGCAGTTACAGCCCAACCAAATGAGCCACCGGGTCCTATCATGAAGTGGGCAAGATTCGGTGACTATAATAAACTAGTCAGAGTTGTAGCTTGGGTATTGCGATATGTATCCAATCTCAAGCTTAAAGTAACGGGCCAACTCTGCAACAGGGGTCACAACATTGATGCTCGTGAATTTAAAGCAGCTGAAGTAACTTTGATCAAATGGGTTCAAGTAGAAACCTTTTCCAATGAATTAGAATCCTTGAAAGGCTCGAATAAGACATTAATGCCTAATATAGTGCGTCAACTAAGGTTGCACCTAGACAATGGCCTCATCAGGTGTGAGGGTCGCCTGAAGTGGTCGGGTGTACCAGACGGCACAAACCGACCTATACTTATGCCAACAAGACATCACGTTACTGATCTATTGATCATACGTGCACATAGGGAAGTAAAACACTACGGGGTATGTCATATTATATCAAATTTACGTCTCACATGGTGGATACCCAGAGTTCGACAAGTAGCTCGACGCGTAGTGAGAAAGTGTGTAATATGCCAGAGACTAAAGGGTAAACCATATGCAACTGGACCAGCTCCACCCCTACCTGAATGCCGTGTAAAGCATGTAGAACCTTTCCAAGCGGTAGGATTAGATTACACAGGGGCATTGAAGACGAGGGAGCATGAGAAGGTTTATATATTATTGTTTACCTGTGCGACGTCTCGAGCGGTACACCTAGAACTATGTGATAATATGTCTAGCGAAGAATTTATGCTGGCGTTTAGACGGTTTTGTGCCCGTCGTTCATTCCCTCAACTCATTCTTAGCGACAATGCTCCCACTTATGTCCAAGCATCAAAATATCTAAAGGATATGAGTAGTGATCCTACTATCATCACTTTTTTGGGAGAAGAAGTGCGAATGGAGGTTCATTCCAGTTAAGGCACCTTGGTTTGGTGGCATGTGGGAACGGTGTGTCGGCATAGTAAAGTCAGGACTAAGAGCGGTTGTAGGACGTGCTCTATTAAAGAAGAGTGAGTTGACGACAGTCCTCACAGAGATAGAGGCAGTCGTGAATGATCGCCCGCTTACATATGTGTACACCGACCTGCAAGAACCACTACCATTAACGCCAGCTCACTTGCTATATGGAAAACCATTGACTGCATTTCCATCTGATTTTCAGTCCATAGTAGAGTTAGAGGATCCCTCGTTGTACTCTGCGGTAGCGGTGTCTAAGAGATACCAGTATATATCCAGGATAATCGAGGATTTTAGGAAACGGTGGATTAGTGAATATCTGCTAGCATTGAGGGAAAGGAGTGTTACTCCCTCTGGTAGACCAACAGCCCCTACAGTTGGTGACGTTGTTTTAATTAAAGAAGATAGTCCTCGTTTATACTGGAAATTAGGCCGCGTATTGGAGGTATACAAGGGGGCAGACTCTGTAGAGCGGGTGGCGCTATTAAAGACAGCCACTGGAACTACTGTTCGTCCTATCGCACGTTTGTACGCTTTGGAGCTCGATTCCGCATTGCAATCTGAGGCTCCACCTGTTATTGCTGGGTCCGAGGATTCTCAAAGGAACGACTCACCTCATACTGATGGTGATCATTCTCGGACCGGGACGCGTCCCAGACGCGCTGCTGCTGGCGCCGTCGACTTGTGGCGTCAGAAGATAGCCTCTGGGCAACTTTAGGTTTAAGGTGGGGTTCAGGTCTTTTTTGTGGGGGGAGTGTATCGTATAAATACGATAGAATATGACTCTTTTGTGATCTTGTATGTCTCTGTGACGTCACGATCTCTCCTACAGCACGACGTAGGACGAGTAGATCGTATATTATAAGATTGTAAATAAGTTAAGTTATAAAAGGCCTAATATGCTATTAAGCAATATTGCCATGGTCTTATGTAGTATATATGAATTTATCGTATATATTAATATAATTTATCGTATAGAGCAACCTAAATGCGGTACGATAATTTGGGCTCCTGGCGGTTTGCCAAGGCAGCAAGGTGTGCTTTTGAGGTACGCCAGAGCCTTCACGAACACCAACCAGTTAACATCTAATTTTCCGCCCTCAGTTGATCGTGCTTTTGTGCCTCTAATCACAATACACATACAGCAATACACACAACTACACCATCACGACGCTCTCATCGACATCATGACTGACTGATAGATAAGCATATTATTCATGTCCATTCCCATGTAATCATTTATTCTTTCTTTAACTTGACTCGTGTCTTGGGACCGAAGTCTCGTTCCCCATTGTCCACCGCCATATTGGGTAAAACGTTCTCCCTTGCCTCATTGCCACGTGGAACTATTGGTGAGTTAATTCCTGGCTAATATTAACCCTTATAACCTTACCCTATAATTATATACATTTATTATGTGAGACCTTTGGATATAAATTAGCTTGTTTCAGATTGAATTCAATTTAGATATAGAGTATTCATTTAGATTGATTTTATTTGATTCATTATAGCTTAGTAATATTTAACTTCCATTGATAGTTTACCACACTAATACTCTTTATACCTAAACGTCTCCTCAGCTCAACATTTGTTATTCTATCCTGTAGCCTGGCCCCACACATCCATCTCACCATTCTCATCTCATTACGCTCCATTCTGTTGACATCCTCTACTTTAACGGCCCATGTTTCTGAGGCATACGTCATTGCACTTCTAACACATGGGGCATACACCTTTCCCTTCAGGGGGAGAGGCATTCTTTTCATGGTCAGGATTGGCATCAATTCTCTGAACTTCCCCCAGCCACACCTAATTCTAGCAACAGTGGCAGCCTCGGCCCCACCACCGGCAGAGATGGTATCTCCTAGGTAACAAAACTTGTTCACCAGCTCCAAAGACTCGTTTCCAAAATTCACAGCCACAGGATCATCACTTAACACAAGCTCGCCTTTGCACACTACGCACTCAAATTTCTCTATTTCTGACTTATCCTTCGGCAGGGGCCCCTTTATTCTACTACAGCGCTTACTCCCATGGTGTACCCAACATCGACAGATGCTACATTGAATTGAGTTAACGCCCACTCCCTTTCCACACACTGCACATGGGTATGCACCGCTCTTTTCCACATTGCCTCGTCTCAATCTACAATGCATAACCTTGGTTTTGTTAATATTGACTCTTAAACCCTTGCTCGCCATGCCCTCTCTCCACTCTCTGAATTTGGCCTCAGCATCCTGCATACTGTCAGCTATTAGGACTAAATCGTCTGCATAAAACAGTTCCAACGGGAGTCCGCCTCTAAAAACTCTAGACAGCGCCTCCAAGACCATAATAAAGAGGAGGGGGCTTAACACTGAACCCTGATGGACTCCAACACGGACTGTGAACTCATCACTCAGTACACCCTTCACCCTCACCGAACTTCGCGAATCCTCATACATCTTCATTATCACACGCACCAGCCACTCTTCCACACCAAGTTTCCTCATAGCCCTCTGCACAACATCTCTAGGTACCCTATCAAAGGCCTTCTCCAGGTCCACAAACACAAAGTAAAGATCCCTGCCTTTTAGTAAGTATCTTTCCTGTATCTGCCTGACTATGAAGATAGCATCGGTTGTACCACGTCCTGGCATAAAACCAAACTGCATATCATCAATAGAGATGCTTTGCCTGATCAAACCCTCAAGGACTCTCTCACAGACCTTCATGATTTGGTCAAGCATTTTCAGGCCCCTATAATTTCCTCTATCTAGCGCATCCCCTTTTCCTTTGTATATATTTACTATTACACTTTTGAGCCAATCCTCTGGGATTTTCTCATCTTTAATAATGGTGTTTATCAACTCAGTGACTAAGTTTACACCAATCTCCCCTGAGGCTTTTATCATCTCAGCGACAATGTCGGAGCAACCTGGAGCTTTACCGTCCTTCATTGTATTGATTGCGTCGCTCACTACAGCTGGTGCTATCAAAGGAGGGGGCCCAGATATTGGTTTTTCAATACTAAGCTGTTCCTTATCCCATTCAAACTCTACATTTAGCAATCGTTCATAATGTACCTTCCATGCTTCTCTGATTTCATTTTCTGCATACACAATCTTCCCATTATCATCTCTAACACACTGTTATTATTATTATTATTATTATAGAAGCTGTCTAAGCCTCCCAACAGGGTGCAGATACACCTATAAAAGATGAATCCCCATAAAATACCCGTAAGCACTGGAGAGAGACTAAGACAACTAAGAAAAAGGAAAAGGGCTACAGTAGTTAGAGAGCCCAGAAGAAAAGATCAGTTTGTCAATTAAAACACCATTCTAAAAAGAATAAAAGCAAATCATGATTAAAACTCAAATTTACTGCTGTAATAAAACATTAACTCTGGACTTAAAAGCTGAGATATGGGTTGACTGTACAACCTCGTTTGGCAAATGATTCCAAAAGGGAATCATTGAAGAAATAAAACACCGAGAAAACTGAGATGTAGAAACATTAATTGGAGTCATGGCAAGGTCATTAAGACTCCTCGTAAATCTTGTTACGCGAATTGGAATAAAAGGTTCTGGTAAAACACTATGCAATGGATGCTGAGTATTGTTAAACATTTTAAATAAAAGACTAAGGGCACCAACCCGACGCCGATGATGAAGATCAAGAGATAGAGCAGGGAGAATAAATTTAATAGAATTAAGAGCTTTATCAAGCAATTTCAAATGACAGTCAGCAGCCGAGTTCCAAACAGGAGAGCAATACTCAAAATGAGGCAAAATAAAAGCATAACAGATTTTATGACTGTGGTTTCACAAGCAAATGTTTTATAACACTTGCGAAGTAAACCAATCTTTTGAGCAATAGTAGAAGACAAGGAACGAATATGCTTCTCAAATGTCAACTTAGGATCGAGAGTCACTCCAAGCAAACGCAAACCTGACACATCCTCAATTTGTTCACCATAAACATGCAAACAAGGATGAGGAGAAGCCAAAGTACGTGATCTACTGATTATCATGGAGTGAGTTTTCTTAGCATTAAGCTTCATACCCCAAAGTTCACACCAAGAGGTAATCTTAGCCAAGTCCCTGTTTAGAGATGCTGCAACTTCGATTCTACTCTCTGGAGATGGAATTGATGAGTATAAAGTTATGTCATCGGCATAAGAAACTAGTTTATTTTCAAGCTCAGAGCACAAGCAAGCAATAAAAATAATGAAAAACAGAGGCCCAAGCACACTGCCCTGTGGAACACCCGAAACAACAGGCACAGAAACAGAAGTGCACCTATCAACAACAACATGCTGAGACCTGTCTGTCAAAAATCTTTAAAAATAGATAAAAGACTACCACCAATACCATAAAGTTGCAGCTTATATAAAAGGGCTTTATGATTAACAAGATCAAAAGCAGAACTAAAATCAATAGCCACAACACGAGATTCATACCCTTTGTCCAACGAAGACTGAAGATCATGAGATAAAGTTAAAAGCGCATCGCAAGTACCCAAACCTTTGCGAAAACCAAACTGTGAATTGGGTATTATATCAAGACGATTACAGTATGAAGAAAGGCGTCTAGCTAAAAGCCTCTCAAAGATCTTCGAGAGAATAGGCGTTATGGATATAGGACGATACTCAGATGGGGATGACGAAGCAGTAGCTCCCTTCGGAATTGGAGTGATGCTAGCTTTTCGCCAGCAAAGAGGAAAACTACCAGATTTCAAGAGCAACCTAAATACTATAGCCAATTTAGGTGCTAAGACAACAGCAATCTTCTTAAAGAAGAGAGGGAAAAATCCATCTGGGTCATTCCCACCATAAGTGTCAAGATCCAATAAATATTGTCTCAATTCAGCTGATTTGAATGCTATCGACTTTAGATTAGGACTAGGGAAACATGTCAAGGGCAATTGCAATTCCTGATCACTCTGCTTACCTATGAAAATATTAGAAAGCATATTACCCTTAGTTAATGGATCAAAAGAGATAGAACCATCAGAATCACGAAGTGGAGGCATGGTGGAGTCAATTCCAAATAGTGAGGCCTTAAGTGAGGCCCACCATTTATGTGGCTGAGTAGCAGCTGCGAGAACTTCCTGCAAATGGGAATTGTAATCCCTCTCGGCTGTACTATATACTCTCTGCGCAACTGACCGAAGATGTACATAGTCATCCCAAAGCAACTGGGTTCGATTACGTCTCCAGCGGTGATATGCAGCCTGCTTGTTATTATATGCACGCTTACAGTCGTCATTGAACCAAGCTTTATCTTTAATACGGGATTTGATTAACTTAGAAGGGACTCTTCTTTGCAGGATGTCTAAGAGAGAGTTATTGAGGGATGAAACAGGGTCATCAGATCTTAGTATGTGATTCCAGTGGATATTGGTAACATCATCACATACATTTTCCCAATTAACTCGAGATTTAAGATAGACTTTACGAGATATAATGATATCTGGCACAGTAAATTCAAGATTGATTTTACAGGTTACAGCATTATGGTCAGAAGTACCTACAGGAGCAAGAACTGCAGTCTCCACAACACCAGGAGCATCTGTTAAGACGAGATCAAGACAGTTTCCAGAAATATGTGTAGGCCCAGCAATCAACTGCTCACACCCAGACAAATTAGCAAAATCCATGGCAGCGTGACCATTTCTATTTGTTGGAGAGACCGAGTTCAGCCACTCTTTATGATGTGCATTAACATCTCCAACAAAAACGAAAGATGACTTGACATCAACAGACTGTATTAATGCCAAGGCATTTAAAAGACAGTCATATAGATTGTTATTGGCATCAGGATTTCTATATAGGCTAAAAATGTAGTGGTTATGATATTTACTGGAAACTTTAACCAACTGGATCTCGTGGCAACCACAAAGAAATTTTGTCAAAGGCTGGGCATAATAGCCAGATCGGATGTATAAACTCATTCCACGAGCACGAGGAAGAGAGTCACGAGAATAAGAAGTGGTTTATTAAAGCCAGGTATGAGCAGTTCTGAAATGTGTCTATGGTCAGAAACAAGAGTTTCGGAACAAAAGACAATGTCATAATCCACTGATGCCATAGTAAGATCTTTAACCCGTCCAGCCCCAGCGACGCGTCTGACGCGTCGGCGATGTATGTAACGCACAGCCCCAGAGACGCGCCTGACGCGTCACCCTAATTGCGCCGACCGTAACCTCAGGTGTAGCCACTCAAGAGGGCTCAGATTTGTATGAGAACTGTATACGTATCCCACGCAACCGTGCCGATGGTTGAAAACTCTCAAAGTCCACGTGCGTGCGCGCGAGCGCGCAATAACCTGTTTTTTGGGGATAATTGCCTTCAATGTTTTACTCTTGTAAAATCCGTTTTCGGGGGCTCTGTAGGACCATTTTTTAAGCTTTTTGAGCGGTTTTTCGTGGTTTTTCCTTCATTCCTAACCCATTCGCTATTGTTTCTGGAATAAAACCATTTTTTGAAAACCGGCCGGGTTCTGGTGCGCAAACATTACAAAACTAGCCGGGGCTCCACGGGTTAATGTTCTTATGAAGTCCACGGATGTTAGAATACAGAATACAGCAACTTCTTCTCGCAGGATGATTAGGTCTATGAGGACCGGGATTTAATTCTATATCACCGGATAAAAGAGCAAACAAAAACATATATAATTGAAAGAAGCAAACCATACAATATGAAAAAATGGATGGATATATAGGAGTCGACCCAGAAGGAACCATCACATCTGGGCAAGGCGAATCAACCCCCAAGGACACCATATCCAAGAGGGAACAGTAGTGGTGGATTTTAAAGAAATGCAGAGAGATAGCAGAAAAGAAGGACAATACTCCTGGAAATCCACCAAACTTTAAGTCTTCCTTATCAGCCTGCTGTACCACCTTAAGGAAAAAAAGAGGAGATTGTTGTGATAGAAAGAGCGCTGTAATAGCACCATACCAGCAGGGATGGATGAAAACAGACAAAGGAAGACCTTGGTACAAAGGCTATGGCATTATCCAATTAATCCACCATGGCAAAAAATTACCGTAAGGCAAATAATTACCATGAAGTTGCTAGATGGCCGTTGACTAAAAAGTTCCTCCGCCCTTTGACAGGTATTGTTTTTAGTCCTGCAGGGTGTCTAGCCACCCACCCACCAAGTAAAGAACCTGGTGGGGGAGCCGGTTTCGTCGCCGACAATCCGACCATGAAAACAGGTAGTATCAGATTACATGGTACTGATAGCAGAAAACCTGACCTGACCAGGATATAATATCCCTACTGTCATTTTTAACTCGCCTAGCTAGGTTGAAGATCCCATTGGGATTGTCAGTGTTACACACTTGTTTGAGGACCAGGTCCTTAATGCGATTTTTAGCATTGTAAATAACTCTTTTGGCAGTTCGTTTAGCTGCCTGGTATTCCTCCCTGCTGCCTCCTTTCTTCCATGCTTTGAAGCATCTCCTTTTCTCTTTCACAGCATGTTCTACCTCATCGTTCCACCACCAAGAGGTCTTATTCCTGGGGTGACCCTTTGTTTTCCCACAGACTTTGTCAGTGGCAGCGATAAGGCTATGCTTAAGAAAGTTCCATTGGCTATTTACATCGTTAGGCCTAGCTTCCTTATTTCTATTCATTTCCTCCAGTTCATTATGAAACCTATCCCTAACTTCCTTGTCCTTCAGCAGCCACACTTTCCTTTTGGGTATGTAAACCTTCTTGCGCTTAGGATCTCTGTATAAGCTCATGTCGCACACAAGTAGCTTATGCTGGGGGATACATTCTTCGCTCGGGATGACCTTTACATCTCGAACTAGTTTCTAGTCTTTCCTGTTAACCAAGAAGTAATCTATCTGGCTACTGGAGACCCCAGAGTTATATGTGATCAGGTGGCTCTGTCTTTTCTTGAACTTTGTGTTACACACATAAGACCTTACAGACTATTCAAAACAAAGCCCTGAAGATCATTACAGGCTGCACAGCTACTGCACCCACAGATCACCTACATCAAGAAACCAAAATCCTCAAAGTCAAAGACCATCTGGACATGAGAGGCACTCAATTCCTGGCAGCAGCCTCCACGAACCAAGACCACCCACTAAACTACATGGCAACACACCCACAGACACCAAGAAATATCAAAACAACACCCAGCACAAGGTATCACACACAATTATTGTCCTCTCTCCCTTCCACCCCGAACCAACTTCCAGAAGCACATCCATACTCATATCTCTCACCGATCCATCCACTCACTCACAGACAACACGCAGCTGCATGCACGACCTCCCGAAATCCATCCTTCCGAATCCTCCCTTCCTCGCGAGGACAGAGTCCACCTGGCCAGGCTGAGATGCGGACACCATCCAGCTCTCCTGAGCTATCAGAAGAGACTGGATGACTCCGTTGTCGACACCTGCCCGGGATGTAACACAGCACCCCATACCATTAAACACATCATAGAAGACTGCATTTCACACAACCACTTACGCCAACAACACAATCTACACTCAATGAGAGCTCTGTGGGAAAGCCCGATCGTGGCCATGGCCTTTCTCAGGGACTCGGGGCTGTTCGGCCAGGCAGCTTAGGGAACAACAACAACAACAACAACAACAGAGCACGTCACAAAAGGAAAATTACAAGAACCTCTCAGGGAAGTGCCGTTGTTAAGGCATTACTTCCCGAACCACATCTGATCTGATCTTCAAGAGCAAGACAAACTCGCTAGTAGACGATGCGGACATATGGTGTTTACGTTTATATCAGCAGATTCCTTTGACCATTAATCTGAATGTTTTGAAGTAGGTAATAGGCTACAATGACAATGGTAAACTTTTGAAGTGATTTCATGAACATATGATATGTGTGTGTGTCATTTGGGTGGCCTAATGCCTCAATGTTTTCGTCATGCCATTAATACACAGGTTCATAGGGGTAAAGTCCGATAATCCGAAAAATCCACTAATCCGAACGAGGGCCGGTCCGCTGCCCTTCAGATTAACAGAAGTTTACTGTACCAACATTCACACTAGCAAGTCTGAGTTTCTGGGGGGCATTTGTCATTGTCCTGTGCGGTTTTGTTTCATCGGACTTACGTTTATTTTCTTTGATTTTAGTCATAGTTAGGTAGGTTTGGCTGGCAGATGGGCATCACCCCCCCCCCCCCCCCCCCCTCCAGAACTCCGGCCCCAGTCTACCCCGGGACCATTCCCAGCACCATCCCCCAAGTGATTTCAAGGGGGTAGGATCCAGTGGCCTCGGTACGCCCCACCAGAACCAGCCACAGGGACGCACCCCGTGCACGTACACGGCACTACGACTGGCCTGGTATTTTTCGCCAAATGACAGGGCAGCCTCCTGGAGTGTTACCACCAGGTTCGAGCCCCTATACTATTGGGGCGGAAAGTGCCAGTCCGGGGAAACACTACGTACTGTACCCTCTGGATCCATTTTTTCCAGGTTGGGCCCAGGGCGACAGTGCCGGGTCCAGAGGGAGCGACACCCACTGCCAGTGTGCCGCCATTAGGCAACTTGGAGCAAGTACAATGAAGCCCTGTCATAGCACTGTCATATAGAGACAATGCCAGCGCCAATAACAAGGCTTCATTGTATAGTGATGGCTACTTGGTCCGCAAGTCTATCACCATCCCCCCTATTAGTCGCCTTGTATGACATGCAGTAGGATGCGTGAGGCATATTCTTTTTTTCCTCCACCATTAGATGAAGGCCCCCTTACCCCCTGGGGGTAACACTACTTCTCTTATGGTGTCGTCACAGATCGGGTACCCACTACGAAAAAACTTCGTAAAAAATAAGAGAACACAAAAAGGAAAAAGAATTTTCCACTTTAACACTGTTATTCACAAGCTTGTTGTTGTTGTTGTTCCCCAAGCTGCCTGGCCGAACAGCCCCAAGGCCCCGAGCAAGGCCAAGGCCATAACCGAGCACCCCCACAGAACCCTCCCTGCCTACCACAATAAAGCCTGGGTGACCGAAGCCACTCCATGGTGGGGAGCGGAGGAGGGTGCGGAAACGCCCGGGAAACCAAAGCCCCACCCAGGGCCCTGTGCCCCTCAGCAATTATGAAGAGAAAGTTGAGGGACAAAGGAAAAATGTGACGCTTTGGCTTTCAATCTTGGTAGATTGGGAGGTCAATCCACGGAAAAGACGCCGTCACTTGAGATCTAGGAAAGACATAAGTAAAAGGAACAGTCGGAGTAAGCTATGGGTATGGCAGAGATTGCTCAGTTCTCACTCTGATAGACCAGCCCATCACCATATGACTAGAACCCAATCCTCTCAGCATCAGCTAGGAAAGGCCCTAGAAAGCCGCCTTTGGTGGGGGGATAGCTCCCCTATTTCAACCCCTTTCGGGGTTGGTCACCCGCCCACATTCCCACATTCCCACATTCGGTGGATTTTCTTGCGTTGTGGCTTCTTACCACCTCTCGCCAAGCGCAACAATTCCTCCTTCAAAGAAATATCAAAATAAACTCCAAATATCAGCGAATAGGAAGGGGATGGCTGGGAGGGACGTCGTCGTCAATGATTCCGGGGCCCCTACTAATTATTAGGTTTTCTCTACTTCCCTTCGGGAATCAAACCTATAATTTAATAGTGGCCCCTTCATCATTGACGATGTTGCCTGAATTCCAAGACTGGAGGGGGACATTCGTAAATATCAAACTCTCAATAAGCGCATGGTTAAGCCAAGAAACCTTATAACAGGAAAAAGAAATAGTAATTGTTTTGTTGTGCATACAACAGTATAAAATAGGAAAGAGTGTGAGCAGTGCGTTGCTTCAAAGAAGCTTGCTCCAACAACAGAGTCCTCTTCCATGAGGTATTTGTTGTACCGTGTGACACAGAGAGTTAAATGCAAAACAAAAATTGTTACCTCGACCTGTAACCTGTGCTGAGCTCAGCTTGGTCCTTAGGTCCATTTATTGGGTCATTTGACCAATACTAAACTTAGTGAATCTAGTGCAGACTAGGCTGGAACATGTGTTGAGTCATTTCGACCAATACCAATCTCGCGTAATCTAGTGCAACTAGCATAGAACGTGCAATTTGCATATATAGCAATACTGAACATCTCGAGTTACCTCGACCAAATACCAACTTTTCGTAATCTAGTGCCACTAGGAAAGAAAACTGAACGTAACATATACAGTATAATGAACAGTAGTGTAACACAATCTTTTATTATTCGTAAACTACATGAGCTTTTAATTAAGCTTTGCAAACTTAAAATGAATATATCGGATATAATAATTAAACAAATTTTCCCGAGCTTCTTAGCTCGTGCATATCTATTTGGGCTTGGCCCGGCGTAAATAACGCCTAGCTTGCCCTGCATTAACTTGTAATCCTGTGGAAGGGGGTTCATCTCTTGTTTCTTACAGTTTCTTACAGTAGATCCTCTGGAAAAAGGCAAACTATGCCTGTGTATCCAGCTCAGTACCAGTACTTGCACTGCTGCGGTCGTTCACGGTGTTGGCGGCGGCGGTAGCAGACGCAACATTTTTACTATTCTGTATTTTTGTTTTATAATCAAACTTCAAATCTTGTCTTCCCCATGCTTTATCAAGATTACTTTCAAACTCCCTTCTTGATTCGGAATCGACTACATACTGGGGCAGTGCGTTCCACTTATTTACCACTCTATCACAAAATTAGTTCTTTGCCTTCTCAAGCCTATTTCTTTCTTTGTAAATTTTCTTAGAGTGTCCTCTCGTTCTTGTTCCCTCCCGCATCAAGAAGATACCTTCACACACATCCTCATTTCTTACAGTTTCTTACAGTAAATCCTCTGGAAAAAGGCAATACTATGCCTGTGTATCCAGCTCAGTACCAGTACTTGCACTGCTGCGGTCGTTCACGGTGTTGGCGGCGGCGGTAGCAGACGCAACATTTTTACTATTCTGTATTTTTGTTTTATAATCAAACTTCAAATCTTGTCTTCCCCATGCTTTATCAAGATTACTTTCAAACTCCCTTATTGATTCGGAATCGACTACATACTGGGGCAGTGCGTTCCACTCATTTACCACTCTATCACAAAATGAGTTCTTTGCCTTCTCAAGCCTATTTCTTTCTTTGTAAATTTTCTTAGGGTGTCCTCTCGTTCTTGTTCCCTCCCGCATCAAGAAGATACCTTCACACACATCCTCATCGTACTTTCCTGACACTATCTTAAAAGTCTCTATCATATCCCCTCTCTTTCTCCTATATGCCAGTGTCGGAAGCCCCAGTGTCCTCAACCTCTGCTCATAGCCCGCGTTCTTCAATGTTGGTACCAGCTTGCTAGCTCTCCTCTGCACTTTCTCCACTGCTTCTATATCCTTTACCATATATGGAGCCACACCTGGTTTGCATATTCCAGGTGCGGCCTAACCAGCGCTGTATATAGATTCCTGAAGATTTCTTCGTCAATTGACACAAATGTCCTCCTTATCAGCCCTACAATTCTATTGGCTTTGTTTATCTTTTCCGCTAAATGTTCTGAGAAATTTAACTTATTGTCTATCACTACTCCTCTATCCTTTTCTGCATGCACTTCCTCCATCGCTTCATACATACTGTATCCTACCTTGTCTATCTTGCTGGTCCCAATCCGCATGTACTTGCATTTTTTTGGATGAAAAGGCATTAACCAATGCTCAGACCATCCCTTCATGCCCTCCACATCTCCTTGAAGCAAACCCATATCTTCCTTACTCCTCACTCTTCTATACAGCTTAGTGTCATCCGCATACAGGTATACCTCACTTCCATTAGTTATAACTTCAGGCAAGTCGTTGATAAATATATCGAACAGCAGTGGTCCCAACACAGATCCCTGAGGTACCCCACTTGTAATTTCCCTCCACCCCGAGCCTATTCCATTCACCAGTACCCTCTGTCTCCGATCTTTCAGGAAGGCTTCTATCCATTTCACACATTTCTCCCCTATATTATAGCTTCTAACTTTCTCTATTAACCTTTTATGTGGGACCTTATCGAAGGCCTTCATAAAATCGCAATATACCACGTCTATTACATCACCATCTTCTAGAATTTGCATCCAATCATCTACCACCTTAATTAGGTGTAGTACCGTCGACCTCCCTGGCAAGAATCCGAACTGTCTCCCACTGAAAAGTTGGTTTGACTTCATATGATTCATTATTCCTTCTCTAATTACCGTTTCCATTAGTTTACATACAACACTTGTCAAACTGACTGGTCTATAATTCCCTGGGTCATTTCTCTTTCCCTTCTTAAATATAGCTGTTATGTTCGCCTCTCTCCAGTCCATCGGGATTTGTCCTGTATTAAACGATACCTCAAATAACATTTTCAATGGCTCTACTAACATCTCCCCTCCTTCCTTTATGATTCTTGGGTGTATCCCATCCGGTCCCGGTGACTTACTTCTGTTCATTTTTTCTATAGCCCTTCTTATTCTAGCATGGGAAAACTCTATTAGTTCTAGTGCCAGTGCCTGTTTGATGGGAATAGTAGGCACTGCATCCTCCGACTCCACTGTTAGTATCCCCCCAAAGTATTTCCCCAGCACCTCTGCTTTCTCCTTATCAGTCTCCGCTCTACTCCCATCATTCAACCCCCCTACCAGCTCTGGGATCCCTACTCTTCTTGTTAACTTTTCTTGAATGTACTTCCAGAATATTTTGGGATTATCCTTCACATTTCTAGCTATCTCTCTCTCCCTCTCCTTCACCCCCCTCCTTGTTTCCCACCTTATTTTATTGTTTATTTGTCTGCGTTCCAGATCCACTTCTTTAGCCTCTATACTAGACCCCCTGTTCTTTTTTAACAATTTTAATCTTTCCCACAATCGTTTCTTTCTTCTAATCAATATCCAAAGCTTTCTTTTCATTGGCAATTCTGGGTTAGTTCTTTTCCTCAATTTTGTTTTATCCTTATATTCCCTTACTGGTACACTTTTGGATACAGCATTCTCCAGTTTGACTCTAATTTTCCTCCACATTCCTTCAGCGTCTTCACCGTTCAATTATTTCCCCCAGTCAATGTCCAAACACTGTCTCAGCAGCTCATAATCTGCTCTATCATACATGTATATTTTTCTATTGCTTCTATTATCCCTCTCTGATTTAATGTTACAACTAAAGCTTATACAGGCATGGTCACTACGACCTATAGGGCTATCCACATTAACATGTTCCACTATATCCTCTTCATTGCTAAAAATCAAATCAAGTACACTCCCCTGCGTCCCATCTCTATATCTTGTCATCTCTACAATATGTTGCGTTAAAAAAAATCTCTCACTTTCTCTATAAACTTATTTTCCAGGCTACCCTGTCCCGCTGGAGTAGTACAATTTGCCCAGTTGATCCTTGGCAAATTGAAATCTCCAATCAAAATTTTATATTTGTTCTCTCTATTATCTATCTCCTCCATTGCTTTCAGTAGGTTATCATCCTCTCCCCTGCTATTATTTGGGCTTCTATATATAGAGGCAATTAGAATTGATCCTCTTACACATTTTACTTCAATACACAAATACTCACAATACTGCTGTCTCATATCCACCTCATTAACCTTGAGCTCTTTTCTTACATAAATAAACAGTCCTCTTCCAACCCCCCCCTTTTTCTTAAGCCCCTATAGGGCGTCCACATCACAGTACTAACGGCTGGAATTACAAGGAAATCAAGAGAAGCAGTGTGCCCTTGTGCAGACGATAAGAAAAAAGGGCGGGGCCGTAATAGAAAACCGAGTTTGTAACCAAAAAAGGGAAAAAACACATGCAAAGAAAAAAGTCTGCACCGAGGGCGCCTCCTGTGACTACCACGTCCTCTGCCCACTTGGTGTGGAGTGAGGACACGTAGGATCCTGGAAAAAACTTAGAGAGCTAGAAAAACAACTGGCTATATCAGTTAGTCCGCCGGGGGATGTCAAAAATGTTCTAGTCTAAGAGGATCGAACAAGATACCTTTGGGACATGAGCCGTAGGACCTGAATGGCCCCGACCCCGGCTTCCCCCGGCGGTAAATGTACCTCAGTCTGAACTTTTTTGTCTCATACCACTAAAAAATAGTTCACGATTACTTAGAGGTCAGAGAAAACTCCGGTTCAGCGCGGCTGGCCATATATTAAGGAGGGACAGGCTTCTAGTCTAAGCCGGAGGGAAAACAAGGAGAAAACTGTCACTTTTGAAGAGTGATTGTTTGTGGCAATTACAGAAAATTTAAGAGAGCTGATATGTTTGGAAGGCTAAGGATGAAACTGACATAGAGAGATCTCTGGTGCGTAAGGACTGCTAACAGCGTTAAGTTATCGCTAGGCCTTACTGAAAGTATAAGCCTAAGTAACGAAAAGCGCACGTTTTTGCCAGATCAATATAAGCCGCTCTACTGGCCGTGTGTAGGGAGAACGTGGCTGTAATTTCATATGGAACAAAATAAGGGCGAGAGAGCCCATAACGGTTTTCGTCTATCACATGTAAGAAGAAAAGTGGAGGGAAAGTAAATAACTGATTCGGCCTTAAGAGGTTTGTTACGTCCTGGGATATATAAATACTGGGCTCTTTCTATTGGACTAGGTATGCGGCAACAAGCAACAACGGAAAACGCTAGATCCAACCCTTATCTATAAACCCAGGCAACAAACCACCCTAAACCGTCAAGAGTCCTGCCTGGACAACGAGGTATCCTATGACTCGGTTACAGGGTGCACGCACTATAGACTGCTGATAGTCAGCAGGCTATATAAAAGATCACACAATTAAGTTGACTTAAAGCTTCAAGGAAAAGATAGATAACGGAATTAAATTGCAGAAACAATTTAATAACAAACTAGAAGAAAGTACATTTAACGTTACGTTAATTAATACAACTAATCACCCCTGCGTGAAAGAAGGTGAAAGCAAACAGTCCTCAAAACATCGTACAGGTAGACAAGATGCGGGTTTCTAAACAGCATGCGGCTACTGTAGGATCTGATGCTTAGCAAAGAAAGTACGTTACGGATTTAGAGAACTCTTAACTCATAAGCAGGAATAAATACTAGTGATAGGCCATACAGTGTATAATGGCATAGGTATAATTAAATAAAGGTAGCAACTCGCAACATAACCACATACAGGTGTGCTTCTCACTCTTAGTCAGGCAAGCCTGCTCGGACAGAGTCTCTAAGCCACACCCTGACTCACAATGCTCACAAAAATGGTAAACTGTGGCACAATAACAAGCATACAGAAATGATAAACCCCTAGCTGTTAATCTGCCAGGTGGCAGAGGTCTAGCCGGAAGGATATAGGCTTCGGATACCCGGGCTGAGCCACCTGCTCTAGCCTAGGGACGTTCCCAAGTCTGTGCGCCAAATTACTCTAATTGAAAGGGTGCTCTCTTGAGAGACTCAGATCCCAAGTATCTGACTCTCTCCCGGCGACCCTAAAACAAAAGCAAGACGTGCTAGCGCAGTGCTGAGTGGACTAGGCAAGGGCCCTCACACAACACAACACTAGACACACAGGGACACAGACAAGAAAATGCCCCCAGACTCCCACGGGTATCCTAGTAAAGTCGTGCGGGTCCACGGGACTCGCACCAGCAGACTTTACTTAAAGGATCGCAAAAAGCCTCCCCTCCGGTCTAGCCCCTGCTAACCTGACACAAGAACACACTAGCAAGCATGAAACCACCAAATATGAGACAACAAAAAAGCTTCCTAGGTCTCATTAACAATTACATCTCTGCATAAGGCCCTAAATCCTATCTAGTTATCTGAGAGCTCGTCGTTAATACAATAATAGATATAAGGTCTATCAAGGGGATGGGATAATTAAATAGATTGGTGAAGTAGTGGAAAGAAGGTATACAAAGTAAGAGAGAAAGTTTCTAAGTGGGGTTGAGAGGGATAGATATCAAGGGGGTCCGAAGGGTACGACAGTGAGGTGAGCTCTGAGTCTTGAATCTGTCTGGACCCCAGCCTAGGCATGCAGAATACATCCCAGGCTTGGCAACACTCAACACAGTTGCCGGGTCAAAATCCTCTACCCCGTGCGTGAGTCGAAACTAAGCCTAACGTTGCAATAAAATGCATGTGACAACATTTCAGGCTCGTCTCAATCTGGACTCTCCGCGCGAAGCAACGTCCCCCAGCCGGTCTCTCTCTCCCGCTCGTCTCCTCCCACTCTCACTAGACTTACATCTTATATATTATAATGAAACGATCAACTATCGAGAATAAAATATACTAAGATGCGTTGGTTAAGAATAAGGGCAGCTACAAGCTGTGAAACAACATAAGAATATCCCAGCCATTAGTTACATTGTCGTAGGATATATACTAAGGGAGAGCCTGCCGGCTGGCTACCACCAGCCGGTTTCTAAACGGCTGGGCAGCCGACGCGCGCGCATGCCCGCACGTGGTTACTATGCAGAAGCGTCACACCTCCCCCAAGATATAAGACCCTTGACTAAGTTCTTCATCTCTAACAGTAAACTTCTCATAGTACCACACACTGTTGCGACACAAGGCACCATATATAAAAAAATAATAAAGACTGTTGCGCTCCACCGAGCAAGTTCAACTAACTCAGCGACAATAAGCGAAAACATTCAACTTAGATACTGCTACAACATCTTATACAAAATTCTACACGTTATAAAAAATAAAGAGTTTTTATAAGGTTTTTGCTTTTTTAATTTGTTTTTTTCGGCTGAACTACAGTGACAGCCTATTTTCCTCCACACTCAACCCTCAATCCTGTGTCAGTCTAACCAACATCATCCACCCTTGATAGACAATCCGCTATCACGTTATCAGAACCGGCAATATGGCGTATGTCCAGATTATACTCCTGAAGCATGAGTGACCACCTGGTCAGCCTCATATTCCGGTTATGAAACTGATTCAAGAATTTCAGAGGGTGATGATCGGTATAAACCACTACGACTGGTCCGAAAGCAGGAACATATACATCGAAGTGCCTGAGCGCCAGCACTATCGCCAGGAGTTCTTTTTCAATTACAGAGTAATTCCTTTGTGCACTATTGAATTTTTTACTGTAAAAACTCACTGGATGTTCGATACCTTCATCATCTGTCTGTAACAAGACAGCCCCAGCCCCTACGCCACTGGCATCAGGCGCCAGCTGAAAAGGTCTGCTGAAGTCCGGGGCCCTGAGTATGGGGTGGGTACATAACAGGTGTTTCACCAAGGAAAACGCCTCTGCACACTCAGGAACCCACCGGAACTTCTTGTCCTTAGATAATAAGTCAGTTAAAGGTGCAAGTACAGTCGAATAGCCTTTGATGAAGCGACGATAATAGCCTATCATACCTAGAAACCGCATGATTTGTTTCTTAGTCGTAGGCTGGGGAAACTGATCGATGGCTTTGATCTTTGTCTGTGGAGGGCACACCTGACCCATCCCCACCTCGAACCCCAGGTACAAAACTGTGGCTTTGACAAAATCGCACTTACCCAGGTTTACCACCAAACCTGCTTCATTCAGTTTATTAAAAAGCTGTCCGATGTGAGCACAGTGACTGTTAAAATCATCGTCGTATATTATGAGATCATCTAGGTACACCGTACAGTTGGGAATGTCGGCTACAATGTCGTTCATTAATTTCTGAAACGTTGCAGGGGCATTTTTCAGCCCGTATGGCATAACATGGCAACGATATGTGGCACCGTCCACCACAAACCTCTCGCGCTCGCTCAGACAAGGGCACTTGCCAATAACCCTTAACAAGGTCTATTTTAGTGAGGAACTTGGCTTTTCCTATCTTATCCACACTGTCGTCCACGCGAGGGAGGCATTTGTGGGGGTTAAACCATTCAACCTGCGGAAATCTATACAAAACCGCACCTTGCCATCTGGTTTGGGCTGCAGTGTGACTGGGGAAGTCCACCTTACTGCACTCTCAGAAATCAGCCCACGTTTCAGCATATAATCCAGCTCTTCCCTAAGTGCTGGTAATTTAATAGGGGGAACACGGTATGGCACTGATTTAAAGGGCGGGTGGTCCCCAGCATCGACATCGTGCACCGCTTGAGTAGTGAGGCCAGGATGCTCCACAAAAACAGCTGGGTTTGAATCAAACAAGTGCTGCACAGCTACACGCTGTTGCTCAGGCAGGTGCAATATCAACTCGTGAGCCACTTGTCTAGAATTCCCGCCCACTGATCCGCGGAAACATGACAATCCCAATTATCCTCCCCTGCAGCTTGACTGTCCCTTCCTCCTTCTCCACCACGATCGCTGCAGATCAACACCGGGACAGTGAGAGGCTCGGAAGGGCGCCTCACATACTCTTTCATCAGATTTACATGGCAAAGTTGGTTCTTTTTCTTACGATCAGGAGTAGCTACTAAATAGTCGAGATCAGAAACCTTCCTTACAACCCGATACGGACCAGAATACTTGGCAGACAAGGGGTGTCCCACCAGAGGCAGTAGTATCAGTACCTCCTGATCTACTTCAAACTCCCTCAGCTTCACCTTCTGGTCGTATCTGTCCTTCATCTGAGCTTGTGAACTCTTAAGGTTCCGTCCTGCTACCTCCAAGCTCTTTAGCATTCTCTCACGGCTTTCAACTACATACTTTAGAAGCGAGCATGGCTTTGTGACTCCCTCCCAGATCTCCTTAACTATGTGGAGGGGCCCCCTGACCCTGTGTCCAAAAACCAACTCGTTTGGGCTAAATCCCAAGCTCTCCCCAGGGACTTCTCTCGCAGCAAATAAAACGTATGGGAGACCTAAATCCCACTCCTTCCCATTTTCCATGCAATAACACCGCAACATACTCTTGAGAGTCGAGTGCTACCTTTCCAAAACTCCCTGACTCTCGGGATGGTAGGCAGATGACACCACCGACACTATCCCATGTTGCTGCATGGTCTGCTTAAACAGAGCAGAAGTAAAATTGGATCCCTGATCAGACTGGATCTCCTGAAGGTAGCCATAACGAGAGAAATAGACAAGCAGGTTTTTGACAACAGTCTTAGCCATCCCGTTGCGCATGGGGTAAGCATCTGGATACCGTGTTGCTACATCCATTACAGTTAGTAAAATTTATTGCCGGCACTAGTGGGGGGCAATGGGCCAACCATATCGATAACTACTTTGCTGAAGGGCGGCCCAATGACAGGGATGGGTTGTAACGGGGCTCTCGGGATGACCTGATTGGGTTTCCCAACCACTTGACAAGTGTGACACTGTGACACCCATGACACGACACTCGCCTTTAACCCAGGCCACCAGAAAAGCTTGCTCAGAGCTGCCTCCGTCTTACGTGCCCCCAGGTGCCCTGCCAAAGGCACATCATGAGCTAATCTCAATAAGCTCTCACGGCACACCCTCGGTACTACTAACTGGTCCACTAATCCTGACCCGCCATCCCACTTTTTCTTGGGATCCTGATGTCTCCGATACAAGATCCCCTCGGACAAGAAAAAATCACCAGGCTGCGCATCCCCATCGCTCTCCAGTTCGACAGCACCATTACCACACGCCCTGACTTCAGGATCTTCCAGCTGCAAGGAACATATATCAGCAGGTGCGAGATTATCGAAGTTCATCTTAAATAATTTATTTCCACCTCCAATGTCCCGCTGAGCCATCCTTTCCTCACGCTGCGCATAACGATGCTGTCGCAGAGTCTCTTCCTGCCCTGCACCTGCACTAGCGGTGACAGGCCCCGGGGCCTCTCCAGACTCTAACATAGGTGCCAATAATGAGTCACCAAGAAACTCTGCCGGCTCAAAACTCTCCAATTGACCAACACTTCCCGTTTTCTTGTGACCTTTCCTCCGCGGTTTGATAGACTGAGGTGGTGGCTGCAGGGCTCCGGATGTCTGAGAACGTGTCACAACACACGCCATGGTTTGTACACTACACTTCTCAACCCACACCTGTTCCTCCCTACTAACGTCGGCCGCCTTCTCGGCAACGACCAAGGGTGAAACCTTAGAAGCAGGCACCGCAAAGTCGTTGCCGAGGAGGAGGTCGACGCCCCCAACAGGCAAGTTCTCTACAATTCCGACATCCAGCTCCTTCGCCACACCACCCACCTCCAGCTCCATCCGCACCAGCGGGTAGGACTTCGTAGCATTGATCCCCTGAACTACCACCACCCGAGCAGCGTTAATCGGTCTACCAGTAAAGTTCCTTAACAAGGTCTGAGAAGCCCCAGTATCACGCAATAGCTTAACTCCTCGCCTTTCGCCAGCCCACCTCACAAAACCATGCCCTCTATGACCCCCAAAGACGTCGCGGACAGGGTTCGAGCCTTCCGGACTCTTGAACACAGGCTGTGTCCCAACCTCTGACGAACTACCCTTGGCAAACTCAGAAGATATAGGCGACACCCCTATGCTGCGGGCCAATGACACAACCTTGTTTGGTGGCTTGTTCGGACAAGCATTTGCAAAGTGACCCTCCTTGTGACATGCGAAGCACTCTTTACTCTTTGGTTTCCCTTGTGAGTGGGAGGTACCATTAGACTTCTTATACGGGACGGTATTTGGTTTATGTTCAGTTTTATTGTCAGTGCTAGATGGTTTTGTGTATTTATGTGTATCAAAATTCTTGGGAGGGGGAGCGGGTACGATCCTTTGCACCCGACTCACTCCTAGCTGCTGCTCCGCACCCTCGAATTAATGACAGTCGGAGGTCAGCCATTTCTGCTGCCTCCTGGAGAGTTCTAGGATTTTTTTCCTTTATATTTAATGTTAAGTCCCCGCCTGTGCACTTAAAGAACTGCTCCAAGAGAACCAGCTCACCAACTCCTCAAAAGTAGCTGCCCTCTCAGAACGCAGCCAATGTCGTAGTGCATCAGACAAGTCCCGGGCGTGTTCTAGGAAGGTACTATCCTTGCCCTTAGTAACACCCCGAAACTTCAAGCGGTAAGTTTCTGGTTGTAACTCATAGGCCCGTAGCACAGCCTTCTTTAGCTCATCATAAACTATACAGGACTCTAAAGGTAGTGCATCATACGCTTTTAGCCCCTTTCCTAGGAGTCTTGATGAAACTAATGCTGCCCACTTTTCCTGAGGCCACTGGTGTTCCTGACACTTCTTCTCAAATCGCATACAAAACTCAGCCACACCTAATTCATCGAACACAGGAACTAGTTTAAGCAGGTGCGACAATGATTGGTCCCGATGTCTGTTACCTCCCCCAATATTTCGCCCTGTTACCTCCACTCGAGATCTCTCCAGCTCCCTGTCAGCCCGATACCTAGTAGACTCTGCCTGCAGTTCAGCCTCTCGTATAGCTGTTCTCTCTGCAGCCTCAGCCTGCACACTAGCCTGTCTCTCGGCAGCCTCAACCTTGGCCATCTCAAGCCGAAACAACAAATCTGGAGTCAACCCTTGAGGAGGGGAAGGTGCATTTAATGGAGAGGGTCCCTGTGATTGAATTCCACGCTGCCATTGACCATCAACTTGGGGGTATGTACTAAATTCAGGCACCCTGACGTTTGATACGGGGGTAGAGTGGAGGGGGGCTGGGGACCGGGGCCCCCAGTCGCCTCTCCACCCAGGTCTCTCCCTTCTAAACCCAATATCAAAGTCCTCAGCTGATCTTTCCTCATGCCACGTAAACCTTGGTGACCCTGAAGACCTGCCACACACTTTAAGCCATACTTATTCAGCTTCAACACCCTGGCAGCGGTAAGGGGCACCTCTAAAAATCTTCTAGCACCCTCCTCGATATCGACTAGCCACTCCACAGGTCTTTCTCCCTCCGAGCCCGTATCGTGACCTGACCCATCACTGTGTTCTGATGTATTAGACATGTTTGTGTACTGCAGTAATTATCACGGTTATAGAATGTGCCTTATCTCCTATGCAAGTACAGTATGTATATACTAATGTTATTTAAAATCTTGAATGTGTTATATTGGTTGCTCCAAAAAAAACCTCTATGTCCACTGTATTCCTCTAATCATAAGGAATCTCAAAACAAATGACCACTATATTCCTCTGTTCAGTAAATCCTATGCAAGGTCGCCATTTGTTACGTCCTGGGATATATAAACACTGGGCTCTTTCTATTGGACTAGGTATGCGGCAACAAGCAACAACGGAAAACGCTAGATCCAACCCTTATCTATAAACCCAGGCAACAAACCACCCTAAACCGTCAAGAGTCCTGCCTGGACAACGAGGTATCCTATGACTCGGTTACAGGGTGCACGCACTATAGACTGCTGATAGTCAGCAGGCTATATAAAAGATCACACAATTAAGTTGACTTAAAGCTTCAAGGAAAAGATAGATAACGGAATTAAATTGCAGAAACAATTTAATAACAAACTAGAAGAAAGTACATTTAACGTTACGTTAATTAATACAACTAATCACCCCTGCGTGAAAGAAGGTGAAAGCAAACAGTCCTCAAAACATCGTACAGGTAGACAAGATGCGGGTTTCTAAACAGCATGCGGCTACTGTAGGATCTGATGCTTAGCAAAGAAAGTACGTTACGGATTTAGAGAACTCTTAACTCATAAGCAGGAATAAATACTAGTGATAGGCCATACAGTGTATAATGGCATAGGTATAATTAAATAAAGGTAGCAACTCGCAACATAACCACATACAGGTGTGCTTCTCACTCTTAGTCAGGCAAGCCTGCTCGGACAGAGTCTCTAAGCCACACCCTGACTCACAATGCTCACAAAAACGGTAAACTGTGGCACAATAACAAGCATACAGAAATGATAAACCCCTAGCTGTTAATCTGCCAGATGGCAGAGGTCTAGCCGGAAGGATATAGGCTTCGGATACCCGGGCTGAGCCACCTGCTCTAGCCTAGGGACGTTCCCAAGTCTGTGCGCCAAATTACTCTAATTGAAAGGGTGCTCTCTTGAGAGACTCAGATCCCAAGTATCTGACTCTCTCCCGGCGACCCTAAAACAAAAGCAAGACGTGCTAGCGCAGTGCTGAGTGGACTAGGCAAGGGCCCTCACACAACACAACACTAGACACACAGGGACACAGACAAGAAAATGCCCCCAGACTTCCACGGGTATCCTAGTAAAGTCGTGCGGGTCCACGGGACTCGCACCAGCAGACTTTACTTAAAGGATCGCAAAAAGCCTCCCCTCCGGTCTAGCCCCTGCTAACCTGACACAAGAACACACTAGCAAGCATGAAACCACCAAATATGAGACAACAAAAAAGCTTCCTAGGTCTCATTAACAATTACATCTCTGCATAAGGCCCAAAATCCTATCTAGTTATCTGAGAGCTCGTCGTTAATACAATAATAGATATAAGGTCTATCAAGGGGATGGGATAATTAAATAGATTGGTGAAGTAGTGGAAAGAAGGTATACAAAGTAAGAGAGAAAGTTTCTAAGTGGGGTTGAGAGGGATAGATATCAAGGGGGTCCGAAGGGTACGACAGTGAGGTGAGCTCTGAGTCTTGAATCTGTCTGGACCCCGGCCTAGGCATGCAGAATACATCCCAGGCTTGGCAACACTCAACACAGTTGCCGGGTCAAAATCCTCTACCCCGTGCGTGAGTCGAAACTAAGCCTAACGTTGCAATCAAATGCATGTGACAACGCTTCAGGCTCGTCCCAAGCTGGACTCTTCGCGCGAAGCAACGTCCCCCAGCCGGTCTCTCTCTCCCGCTCGTCTCCTCCCACTCTCACTAGACTTACATCTTATATATTATAATGAAACAATCAACTATCGAGAATAAAATATACTAAGATGCGTTGGTTAAGAATAAGGGCAGCTACAAGCTGTGAAACAACATAAGAATATCCCAGACATTAGTTACATTGTCGTAGGATATATACTAAGGGAGAGCCTGCCGGCTGGCTACCACCAGCCGGTTTCTAAACGGCTGGGCAGCCGACGCGCGCGCATGCCCGCACGTGGTTACTATGCAGAAGCGTCACAGGTTATCGTAAAGTGGAGTAAATAACTGATTCGGCCTTAACCCTTCCAGCCCGGGTGTCCTTTTATAAGGACACCGCAGCAGATGGGCCGGTACCCAGGTGTCCTTTTAACAGACAGTAAGCTTGAAAGCCTATTCAGCTTGGTCTGAACGCCGTGCGTCCGACGCATGTAAACAAAGCCGTTCATTGCGTCACCGCACCTCCGAAAACAAGAAGGAGACGTCGGATCAATGTTGTTGTTGTATGATATGACGAAATTAGTGTCTGAAAAGCTCCGATATTGTCAACATCGCGGAAAAATTTGCTCCACGGAAATCGTCATCACAACTGAACCAGTTGACTTAGAGAGCTCTACTCAACGCCAGTCTACAGATTGGAAACCGAACTACGTTTAGGGATGCGTGGGAAATTTCTAGCAGTTAAAATAACAAAGATACGGGGAACAACAACAACAACAAAGATACGGTAGCCTAGGCCTAGACGTTTTTCGGCCAGATCGCCCGGATACGACCTCCGTCCTTTTGTAAGGCAGCCCGGGTAGGAAGGGTTAAGTGGCTATCGTAAAAGTGGGAACCTGCCGCTAAGCTGTCCCTGACCCCGGTAAAACATCTCTGTACGTGTGTACAGCGCGAATAAGCATATGGAAAGAGGAAAAAGTCCTCTCTAATAGTGGATATGGGAATAACATCCCGCCGGGACGAACTTCCAGCCCCCCGCGGCGGGACTCTTCCCAAAAAGGGACAACCCCAACAAGGCTTGCTGAGGGCTTAAAATATGCGTAATCATGAAGCGAGAGTGAATACTGATTCGCGTTGTACCGCACGTAATGTAAACAGAGGGGCATCCTGGGAATTGACAAGTGTAACTGTAATAGAGACCCCCTGAGGATACCGTCCTCCAACCCATCTAGATGTACTGACTAGTAGGACATCATCCTAAAGACATCCTGTTCGCCGCTTGCCGGCGGATGGTTGTCTGGCTTATAACCCAAGTTAGTGTGAGAGAGGCGGCCCTTCCTGGTGTGGGCCTGCCGCAGGGTTAACGGTGTACGCACACCAGACCTGGGCCGGGGATTGTGTGTGTCCCTCTGTGTAATTACTAGGTATCACATCCCTTATGCAGAGGGTTGTATCATTCTGTTATGCAATGCCGGGTGAGGCAAAGCCGCGTGACTTCCTTTCTGGCGAGCAACTTGCGGTGACCGGCGCAGTCCTGTCGCGCAGAAGAGATAAGGTGGCGCAGCCACCCTTAGGAAGTAACACCTCGTCGAACCTCGGAACCCCATTGCACTAGCACTGCTGAGGGAGAGAGGGGGACGGAGGGAGGACACACGACCCATTCCTTAAAGCATTTTATTTGAAATGTACTAGATAGTGGGAGGGGAAACCGTCCGTTGGCCGCTTGGAGCCTTCGGGGAGACCTGATGGGGGTTCCCTACATTCGATATCCTCCTTACCTTCACATCTCCCTGTCTAGCTAAGCTTGAGCTTCGCGGTGGAGACCAGAGAGAACCAATTCTATAATAAGCATTCATAGGTCCCCTGAGCCATACCGAGTCTGAGGAGCTGTCGTGACCTGACTGCCTCAAATAAGGCTGTCCGGATTTCTGTGAAAGTTCTCGCCGGGGAAGGGAGGAGATATTGTTAACCCGGTGAGACCCAGCGTCGCACGTGTTGCGTCGGCAGTGTTTGATCACCAACTCCCAGCGACGCATCACGTGCGTCCGACATATAAAAAACACTTACGTGGCTCATAAGGTAGGAAATGGCGGGAGAATAGGAGGGGGAGGTACCGTAGTGTGTGTGGGAGCCGGGCCAGTAGGTGTGAGCGGGCCGAGACAGCCGCGCGGCTGGTGGTGGTGGGCTTAGTGGGGATAGTTTACACCCTTAGTTCACCGCCACTTTGAACCTTCATTACTCCGGTCGTATGGGAGCTAGAGGCTTGAGATTTATGTGAGATACTCCTTAGGATGTATGCCGTACAATGCCATACTCAGTTTTTACCCTAGTGCTCCCGGGCGGGTGGTCATGCGGGGGAGACGAACTATTGAAACCCCCCGCCCCCAAAATGACCGAAATGATTTTTTTTTTTTTTTCATTTCTCATCCTTGTCTTCCATTTTAGCAAACAAAAAAAAGAAGTGAAAATGGCTTGGGACTGGGGTGAACAAAATATTATAACTAGCCGGGGCTCAACGGGTTAAGAAGCCTTAGCTAATTCCTCCTTCCGCCGTAGGGGCGTAACCCTAGTAAACAGGAAGCTAAAAAACTTCCTGTGGGCCTTATCTCTGACGAGAAAATTACCTTTGGAGTTCAAGAGGTTCAGGAGCAAAGAGGGGCAAAGGAAAAACCTCTGCAGTTAATTGAGGGGCGATGAAAAAATAAAAATTGGGAGGGGGACCCCTCCCGGTTGTTGTATTAGCCAGTCAAACTCGGTAATGGATGGGAAACTGGGGACAGGGGGTTAGATGGAAAAACTATCGCAAATTGTGGGAGTTCCTGATCCCACGTTACCCATGGTTCATCGCTCATCCCACCCAGAATTGGTTGAGGTGGGAAAGCGACTGGAGACAAGTACTTAAACGTTTATCCGGTGGGTATTCCGGGTAAGTGTTGTCCCGCCGCAATACCGTTTCCTGATCCTGACAACTAGCGTTCAAGCGAAAATATTTCTATTTCGCGGCATAGGGACATGGCATATGTTATGTCGAGAATTTTTTGGGAGATATTTTAAGGCTTAGGAAACAACATTGGATAAAAACTGAGATGATCGATTGTACTACTATCGAGTCGATCTGAGAAACAACCCCTGGGACTGATGCTACCAAGATCGCCCATCCGTTCGTGGTATGTTGACCGGGAGACAGTGAACTCCGGCGGGCTAAGTCCCTTGAGTTTTATAGGGAGAGCAATTCTGCCTCTCACACCACCGGTCCTACTTTAGCGAAATAGATGAGGATCCTTCCTCGATTTCAACATTCAAGTGGGATTGAAAGCTAGAGGTCATCGAGTAATGAACTTGGGCCTCTGACTTAACATCCACTTTGGCCTTACTGAGTCCGTAATGATTTATTCGGAAGTATGCCTAACACGGGGCGGAACGCCGGGAGGGCTGGTATGATTAAACAAAACAAGACTTTAATCCATGGAATCAGTGAGAAAAGGTCTACTAGGTATACCGTGTACCCCATTGCCAACTCAAATCAGAAGGGTTAGACTAACCCTAGATCGCCAACCCGCCTCGACGGGACGCAGGGATCAGCCACTTACTGTATACATAGTGTTTTGGGGTGAACCTGAACCGTTCCCACTAGGCCTGGAGCCGTGCAATTGCAAGTACAGTCAGGACCCCCAATTCGCGAGAATAGGGGTGACAGGAGGCATCGCGTATTGCGAATTCGCGTATTGTGGAACTAACTTTAAATGGGAATAATTAGATTGGGTGACATCTCTCAATTATGGCCTATTTTCGACATTTTTGGCTCTACAGTACAGTCTATCTTTATATAAGAACAACAATGAATAAAAATATGAAACCTTACCTTAAAATTAGTAGTAGATAGGCTAGGACTAGGACCGTAGGACTTCACGATTTTCTCCAACTTCTCCCTCCCTGACCAAATTGTACGAACAGTTTACTCTGACAAGCCCATAGCACGGCCTATTGCACAGTTTCCTTCTCCTTTTTTCTTGCGATCCAACACTTCCACCTTCATTATGTGTGTTATCTTCTTATATTGGCGTGGCATGGCGAAAAAAGTTGCAGGCACTAGAAACGTTTGGTCACTCCGCACGGCTATGAGCGGGACTGTGGGAGGGAGGGTAAGCGGGAGGGAAGGCAGGCGTATGCCCTTCTTCTTCTTCTTCTCTTTTCGGAGCCACGTCTGGGCCTCGCGAAACGTAGACCGTGCTCGCGTATCAAGCGGGAATAGCGGATTTGGCCCCTTCTTAGCTCTCGATTCGTGTATTGTGGTACCACCTCGCGTAATTAATGTTTTTGGTTATTTTCGAGGGGTAACTCGTGTATTAGGGTTTTCGCGCATTGTGGAATCGCGTATTGGGGGTCCTGACTGTACCTATAATAGGAAAAAAAAACTCTAGATACCCAGCAAGCTGATGTCTATAGTATAGGTTTGACTCCTGCAAGGAGATAAAGAAAACCTAATATTTAGTAGTGGCCCCGTAATCATTGACGATTATGCCTATTACATAAGGCATCCTCTTCAAACACTCATTTACCGTAGTTTGAATCTACCGCGCAGAGCATAAAAAATTGAGGAGCCTTCATCATTAGCGCACGCAACCTCACTCATGGTTCGTCATTATGAAATTGGGTACTCACTACGAAAATATTTTGTAAAAAATAACAAATAAAAAGAAAATAAGAATAACTAATCATAAGCTTTCCATAACTTCGTGGATGTACTTGTGTGGATCTTTGACCAGACGCTGACTTCAGGCGTCATTCTTCCTTCACTGACATATCAAGTAAACCAAAATCCTTAATACATCAACGAATGGGAAGGGGATGGTCGGAAGGGCCCCAGTCGTCAATGATTACGGGGCCACTACTAAATATTAGGTTTTCTTTATCTCCTTGCAGGAGTCAAACCTATAATTTATTAGTGGCCCCTCCATCATTGACGATTATGCCTGATATCTAAGACTGGAGGGGGACATTCGTAATCATATCATAACTCTAGCAAAAGCAGATAATCAAACAACCACATAGTATTCTTACTTTGTAAAAAAGATATATTTGTGTGCATAAACTTTATACAGCATATAAATATACAAAAAAGGTGACAAGCAGGAGCGTGCTTCGAAGAAGCCTGCTTGGACAAAAAAGGGGTTAACTCCGACACTCTGTACACAGAGCTGGTAGTTAAGAAGGTACCCCACTTAAAGTAAGTGGTGAAAAATAAAAACATCAAAGTTTACATGTGCACATATAAACCCCATTAACTCCTGGATATATATCTAAAATTATACCCTAAAAATAAAAGGAACTCGTGTACTGTTGCAGAAGTACTGAATTCTTGTACTTCTGCAGAGGTACTTACATTACAAATACAAGTTGCGGCCGCAACTACTAAGATTACTTAAATTTAAATTGCTTCACAGCCAAAACTATTTACAACAAGCATTGTCGTTCTACTATGATTGTACGTTAGCACAATTTCCTGTAATTAATACTACAGAGAAATTTTATATCACAGCACCTACACCCTGTATCACAGCTCGTAAGCTCCGCACACGTACTCTGGCGGGGTCTAGGGTGTCCTATGTTACACCGACTGCACCCCCCCCCCCCCCTCTCTTTTCTTCATCTAAACACTAAGTGACCCAGAGGCCACCTAGACCCTCTGCCGTGAAGCTATACATGGCATGGAAGGCCTGTCTAAAGCTACTGAAAGGTATCGAGTCAAAAAAGTATGATTAGAGGACCAGAGGTGCGTGGCTGCTATGTCCTCACAGAAAAATTCTTAAGGAAACTTAAAGAGGTCGCCCATTTGCGTAAATCGTGAGCTCTACCCACAACGCCGGGATTACTTTCCTGAATGACGTTAACTAAGAGAGAAGCCAGTTTACGTTTCATTACGCGTTTACCCGTACTTGATACCCATAAAGCACCTTGTTGATTCCTAGGTGCGACTTTCAAATATTTGGTTAGCGCTTGCACTGGACATAAATTATGGTGCACCTTTCCCCTTTTCAACGCCGGCACCGTGAACTCTGAAAACACGTGATCACTGTGTTCATTCTTGGCGATGAACCCCGGGGAAGGGGCAATATGAATACAATCATTGAGCCTACCAAACCTGATGCAATTAGGTGTGTTGCTCATCGCCGCCAGCATAGACACCCTGTTCCCGGTAGCCAAAGCCATAAGGAATACTGCCCTTTTTAAAAGTAAGTCAAAATCTGCAGTATTTTGGTACCGCCGGGAATGAAGTAATGACAACGCTTTGTCCAGAGACCAGGTAGGCATGAGCTGACGGGGAGGTGGGCGGAGTTTAAAACATGCGGTTAGACCTATAAGGTCAAAGAATGGCATCCTAATTGCTGTTAAGTGATTCTTTAACGTTACTACAGATAGACGTTTCTGCTCAAACAGATAGTTTAAATAATTAAAAACCAAAGCCACCGAAGGCACGTATTGTTCTGTTCTGAATATCCAAGAAGTGAAAGACTGCCAATGCGAATGATACTGTCTCTTAGTAGATTGTGTGTATTGATTCATGAATTTATCGGTCATGTTTCTACCATACGGAGCTAGCCATTTGGCCTCCTGAATGTCCATAATGCAAAAGTCAGCGAGGTCTCTAGGTTGCCAATCGTGTCTTAAGTGGAAATACCCGACCGGGAGCGACAACGGGTTCGGGCACCACGTTTTTAATTGCTAGTACCACAACTGCGCCGGCCACAGGGGCGCGATTAACGAGACTACGCCCCGATAATCCTGTAGTTTGTTTACTACTTGGCACATCAGAGAAGCGTCTGGCGGCGGAAACAGATAAATGGAACTCCACATGTTCCAGTCCGTCACCAGTGCGTCGGGTCCTCCCGCCGGCGTGGTTGTCCGGCGGGTTAGGTACAGCGGGAGTTTGTGAGTCTCCTCGGACGCAAATAGATCCACTTGTGGACGGTAAGGCTTCGCAATCATTAGGTCGAAATTTTTTTGCTTGAGTGCCCATTCTACTGTTGTGCTCTGTCTCCGAGATAGAGCGTCTGCCCAAACGTTCGCTACGCCGGGGAGATAAGAAGCGTGAAGCTGAATGTCCAGCTTGTCGGCTAGTACAAAAATCTTTTCTGACACGTTTAGCAACCTCCGAGATCGCGTTGACCCCTGTTTCTGAACGCAGTGAACCGCATTCAGATTGTCCATCCTGAAGGCCACTGATTTGCCCCGCAAAGAAAAGCCGTGAGCCTGAAGGAAATACAAGGGGACTAGTAACTCTTTGACATTTATGTGGGAGGATTCTGAATGGGACCAAAGCCCTTGACCCTGATGCCCTTGGTTTGACTGAAAGCCCCAACCTATCGTGCCTGATGCATCCGTGTCCACCCATACTGTCGGCGGAGGAGAGGTCCATGACATGACTGAGTGCAATGTTTCCCTCTTCGCCCAGACCGCTAGTAAGGTGTGTATTAATTTTGGGATGGGCCATAATGTTTCCGCCGGCAATAGTGGAAAAAATTTGTTGCCCTCCAAAATTAAACGTTTGACTTTCAACCGGCCCAACTTTACAGTTAGTTGAATCCAGTTGAGAGAGTCGACCAGAGATTCCCAGACTCTCTGTGTCGTAGTCAGACTGTGAAGAAACAGAAACAGTTTCTTGCGAAACCTGTTTCGATTGTCCACACTCTGACTCAGAGTGAGAGCAGCTGTGTCCCAGACCAGCCCTATCCACTGGACTACTCGTGAGGGAACAAGGTTTGAGTTTACCAGGTTTACCTTGAATCCTAGAGATTTTACATGATTTAATGTTATGTTGACATGATTGATGCATAACTGTTCCGTCTCCGCCACCACCAGCCAGTCGTCTAGATACCACAAAATCCTTATCCCTTGTTGCAACAAGGGCATCAGGGCTTGCCAGACTAATTTCGTGAATATGCGAGGTGCTAGGTTTAAACCGAACGGCATCCTCTGAAAGACATAAGTCTGATGCATGATTCTTAAGGCCAGAAAACGTTGAAACCGTTTGTTTACCGGGACGTGCCAATACACGTCCGTCAGGTCTAAAGAACACATCCACCCTTCCGGCGGAAGTGTTAGCCTGATTTGATTCACTGTCAGCATCCGGAAGGACACGTTGTGAATGTGGAGGTTCAGATAAGACAGGTCTACGACCGGCCTCATCTGAACACTGTCCCTTTTGGGTACCAGAAAAAGTTTGGATGTAAAAACTGGGTAATTTTGAGGAACCGGGATGATAACATTCTTGGCCACCATCTCCTGGATCAGTGACTCCACCTCTAATGAAACAAAATTTGCCTTTGTCGGCTGACGTAAGCGAGGTCGCCGGAGCCACTGCCAGGTGATGCCTTTGCGTGCCAACATCCTCGCCCATGTGTTTAACCCTCCTGACCCGGGCAGGCTCTCAAAATGACGATCTGGCCGAAAAACGTCTAGGCCTAGGCTACCGTATTTTTGTTTAGTTTAACTGCTAGAAATTTCCCACGCATCTATAAATGTAGTGCGGTTTCCAATCTGTAGACTGCCGTTGAGTAGAGCTCTTTATGTCAACTGGTTCAGTTGTGATGACGATTTCAGTGGAGAGCACTTGCAGGCAATGTTAGCAATATGACGATCTTTTCACTACTGAAACAACGACATACAGACATACAATAACAAACGAGTCTTCTCTTTCTTGTTTTCGGAGGTGCGGTGACGTAACGATCGGCTTTGTTTACATGCGTCGGACGCACGGCGTTCAGACCAAGCTGAATAGGCTTTCAAGCTTACAGATTTTAAAATGACACCCGGGCTCCTGCCCTTAGTTCGTGGTGTCATTTTAAAATGACAACCGGGCCAGGAGGGTTAAAGGCCATGCGCGATGATTCGCCCGGAACGACCCAGTTAGCAGACAAGGGTTCGCCGGCTTGACTACCCTCTGATCCACCCGCCGGAAGATTGGCCCTGGGAGTGAGGGAGACCCTAGTTTTTTGGTGGTGGTGGTGGTGTAAGTTTAGACGACTGGCCGGGTTTGGCTTGAGACGGGCCCTGGCCCGGCCTTTGATACCTCTGTCCTTTATGATTACCTGAAGACTTTCCTTGCTTGTATCTGTACTGACCTTGGGTGGAAGAGGATTTAGGCAAATGAAAGGATTTTGCCCCACCAGACTGAGCTTTAGCGACTGGTTTGGGCTTGGTAAAAGTGAAAGCAGGTTTCTTAGATGGGGCGGGACTGTGCTTCAAGGCCTGAGCCACCTATCCGGGAGCTTTCGGACTAGAGACATCCTTAGATCTTGTCTTGCCCGCACCGCCTCTAACAAGGCCGTGCGTATATCTCCCAGTGACTGTATAGAAGTCTGGAGAAGCAAGCGTCTAGACAGTTCGATCGCCTTTCGGACTTCTGTGTCCGCGATAGCCTGAGCAGATCTTAGCATTGACTTTGCTACCTGTTGCATAACTATATACTGAGAAAATAGTCTATACGCCTTTCCCCGTAGCCTAAACTCCCGGTCTAGGTGAGCAGTGGAAGGTGTAGAAAAGGGATCTTTAAGCTCGCATAGATTAATTTTAGGGGCAGCTAAAAAAGCAAATAGAGCAGAGGGAACTCCGCCGGCAGAGTATACCGGGAGAGAGAACCAAGAATGGCTTTCCTGTGGAATTTGGTGTGAAGCTTTAGAAGTGAATGTAGTTGCAAAGTTTTGCGCCTCGACTTCCCAGTCCACCCAAGGTCCCGGACCCAACTGCTCCACCTTCAAAACTGGATTCGCGGCTGAGTCTGTGAATGTCTTTAAACCTAACTCAGGTGTTAGAGCCGACAGCGCTTTGATATCGTTGAACCCGTCATGTTTTGTCCAGTCCGAAAATAGTTTTGAAGCTGACGCAGGGGGTAGGGCAGGTGTAGAAGAATATACAAAATAGTCATGATGATAATAGTTGGGGATGGCATTAATACTAACATCAAGTACATTTCCCAGCATATCTAGAGCCCTTAACTTCCTAAATTTATTCCCTTGGATTACCCACTCTCGTGGTACCGGAAGCTCCCCTGACATAGTGGACTGTGCTACCTCTGGCTTTGTTGGTACCAATGATACCCAAGAATCGTCTGGCCCGTATAAGAGAGGCATAGCTCCTTTTCTGATCGGGGCTTTGTCTAACGGGGGAGGATTTACGTCTGCTACTACTCGCACATTGGAAGTAGTTAGTGCCGCCGAAATTGGCCTAGTAACAATAGTAGGTGATACAAGGGGAGTGAGTGGAATTTGTGTCAAAGCAATGGAAGTAGCCAGAGGTCGGACAGTCGATGTTGGCGTGGAAGCTCCCAGACCAACTATAGGAGGCTCCGGTTGCTGGCCAAAATACTTAGTTAAAGCACTCGCTAGTAACCCATTAATCTCATCCGCCGTGACAAATTGAGCAGAGGAAGAACTATTAGGTGAAGCATCCCTATTCTGAGAGTTATCTACGACTGAACTAGACTCGTGAATTCCCACCTCAGAAATAATAGAACCCTCATCCCCTGCCTCCGGTCCCTCCTGAGAGGATTCCGCCGAGGCTGGGACCCCTCATGTTGCCATGTTAAGTCAGGGATGGAAGACGGGGTCTCCGCGTCCCGGTGGACTTCAGCCACTACCTGTGTTGCCTGAGACGGAAGTGAGCTGTCCCTCCATGTCTGGGAGTATCTCCAAACTCCCCGGTCTTGGCCGGAACTCACTTGTGAGCCAGGCCCCACCCCAATGACTGAGCCCTCACTCGAGCCCTCTAGCGGGTTATCACTGCCGGGAGAACCCTCTAAATCTAAAGTGAGAATATTGGAACTGGGAATAATATTTGGGGACAACTTGTCCGCCGGTATATCCCCCACCACAGTCTCTGACTCCACTTCCGACCTGTCAGATTGGACATGAGACATGTCGGGAGTAGAGGCAGAAAGCGAGGTTCGAGGCTCCGGCGAACGCCGGGAGGACTTTCGTGCATGAGACTCTTTCTTAGAAGACTTGTGACTCCGCCTCGACTTCGATGTATCACTAGAACTGTCCTTGGTCTTGTCTGTCCTACTCTTCTTCCGCGAAGGTGAAGTCGAGTGACTATGTGTCTGCTTTCTGAGAGGAGACCGTGACCTGGACCTAGATCTTGACTCCGAAGCTGTCGCCGGGGGAGACGGCTCTCGCGGTCTCTTAGATGTGCCGGGAGAGGGAAGAAGCCCTTTACCCAGCCCAGTCTCTGCCGACTTATTGACTTTACTTCGGGAAGGAGGACGTTTAATTGGGGGGTGCTGAACCAACAAACGGTCCCATAGAATTACGTTATCACACTGCAGTGCTTTATGAGCCACTGTAGTAGCATAATTAGTAAGAAGTTGTCTGACCTCGCATAATGCAACCGCCGCGGCCAGATTGTCGTGCTGTAATACTTTAATACTGAGCTGACTACAAAAGGTACAATTCTTCGTTACCCACAAACCCCTTGATCGGTCCAAGCATTTGACATAACGAATGCACAGAGTATGTGTAAAAATAGGGATCCCGGAACATGAGGGCGTTGAGCAAAGAGCAAAAACAGGGGCTAGAGCAGCCATGGCAGAGACTGGGTAAAAGCAAACTCCCCCCGGGCCTCACCTGGTCCTCTGTGGACCCGCCGGAACTCCGCCCTGGAAAAAATAAAATTTCCAGGAATTAATGCTCATAAGGTTACCCCAAAATGTTCTAACACAAGTGTTAATGAACCGCCGGGCAACGAGACATAATACTGTACACCACTATTACCTCTCGTTACCCTGTAGGTTCATATGTAAAGTTTTTTTGAATATCTTTACGTGTCCAAAAGATTTAAGAATATCCTCTGACATGCTATAAAGACGAGCAGTTCTTTATAAATGACGCAGTCTTCCCTGTGATAAAAAGTTCACCGGGAACCCATAATAAGACGCCGGCCTCCTTATTATAACGCAGTTAACCAGGTTAAGCCCATCTTAATCATTAGATCTGACTCCTCTTGAAGCCTTCAAAGATCGCCGTAAGTTGAATGTCTCGATACCCAATTGTATCCCTCAATTGTTTGGCTAATCCTACCGAATTGCAAATCCGTGATTCCCACCCTCCCGAAGTTCAACCGCCGGGTGAAAATTAATAGAAAAGTTAACCCCAATTGTTCCTATCCCCACTACTTTGCAACAGATCGCCAGGGTGGAAAGACTAATCAAACAAAACAGCCCAGTTTTTGAACGGCTTTGCAAAACCGGGAAAAATTATAGTCAACAGGTGTCCGCATGAACCCCTAGTTGAATCGGGTAAAGCCATTCCGCCGGGAAACACACAGTAAGCCTGAACACAGGCCCCACTACAGAGACGCAGTTCTGGAGAGCCCTCAAGCCACCACTCGCCGGGGGAAACTAGCCTATTTTAACCACGCGTGATTAAAACTCGGCAACCAGCCGGATTTTCTCGGTGCAATCGAGAAAACCCGCCGGAAAAGGCAACCCACACCCGCCAGACGCAATCTGAGAACCAGCCGGATTTTCACGGAGCAATCAAGAAAACCCGCCGGAAACGGTAACCCACACCAACCAGATGCCATCGGAGGTACACAAATAGTGCCTGGAATAAGCCAATACACAACTTATCCAGAACACACATGACACAGTAGTACAGTACATATTTATACAATAAATCAATAACACTTGCACATGTAAAAAAGCTACGAGAGGCTGGCTAGGCCTAAGCAGACGGAGTATCGCTTAAACATGTCGTAATAAAAACAAAAAGCACTGAATTATATCACAACAGGAACAGCCGCCAACACACGTCGAAGAAATAAACCCGGGAGAGGGAAGCACTGACACGGGACCTAGAAAAAACTTCACTAAGTGAAGAAAAATACACTAGGAACGTCAGAAAACAAACAAATAAGGCAACTTCATCAGAAAGATAAAAAGAAGCCTAATAACGCGTAGTTAAAGCCAACTAAATAACTAGGCTAGCTAGCCGCGAAAATGTTTCACGCGTCCACCACGGGACCACGAGGGTATGCCCGAAATAGGCGTCCCAAACACACGACCCAAATACACTGAACTGCGGGCAGCCCGCCCATGACACTCCTGCTATGCATATCCTAACCTTACTCGATACATCCCAGAGTAAACAAATGAGAAAAAACTCAATAGGGATGCAGCAAATGCGGAACGAGCGGAGCGTGGGGAGACACGTCAGGGCAGGTTGAGCGCAGAGCAGAGAAGGAAGAATGACGCCTGAAGTCAGCGTCTGGTCAAAGATCCACACAAGTACATCCACGAAGTTATGGAAAGCTTATGATTAGTTATTCTTATTTTCTTTTTATTTGTTATTTTTTACGAAGTTTTTTCGTAGTGAGTACCCAATTTCATAATGACGAACCATGAGTGAGGTTGCGTGCGCTCATGATGAAGGCTCCTCAATTTGTTATGCTCTGCGCAGTAGATTCAAACTACGGTAAATGAGTGTTTGAAGAGGATGCCTTATGTAATAGGCATAATCGTCAATGATGGAGGGGCCACTAATAAATATAAGCTTGTAAAACGGTTTATACACCGGCAGTATAAAATAACACATCGTACTTGTAAGAGTTATGTCGTTAAATTACCGCTGAATGCATCCAAACACTTTATCCATAAGAACTCTTATCCTATTATAGATTCGTGAACAAAAGAAGGTAAACAAATGTTTGCATCTGTTTTCTTCATTTTAGGATGAGTCGTCGTCTCGCCGGCCGAGGTTCAGCGTAAACAAACGAGCTGTCCCGCCGGCCTAAGTGCTTTACAATTATGAGCCGTATTACTGGCTTAAGTAATCGCAGTAACCATTAAACGAGATACTGAACGACTTTTCTTAACTTAGATTTTTTAAGGAAAGAAAATTTATGAGCCGTATGACTGGCTTAAGTAGTCGCAGGAACCATTAACCGAGATACTGACCGACTTTTCTTAGCTTAGATTTTTTAAAGGAAAGAAAATTTTACTTACCCTAGCCGGAGACCTAGGTTCCATTACTCGGGAGTGTCCAACGAGAACGTTTTCCGGCTAAGCCTGGAGGGTTCTTGTATCGGGGGGGGGGGGGGGGAGGGGTGCATGGGGGCTGAGTCATAACCAATGGCTAATTGCTCAGCTAAGTGGTGAGTATTGATTGCCGAGATGCAACGTTATCCCTGATTCTGGGGAATTTTTTGTTTTGAAAGTTAGCAACTGTAAACAATTCCCATACCGTGGTAATTTAGGTATCTATCGATCCTGGCCGCCAGGCCCAATTGATCTATACAAAAAGCTCACCCAATCCGCACCAGGATCTATGCCCACCGGGCATTGCTGGGAATTCCAGAGGCAAACTTAGATGCAGCCTGTCGTAATCTTAGAGTGCAAGTACAGTAAACCCTCGCCATCTCGGACCTCTAGAAGTCGGAAACCCGTACTAGTCGGACTGGCTACGGCCTCTCGGACATGCACTTCCGTTTTTCGGACATTTCCATCATCGGACATTTCCATCATCCGACAGTCTCTGACTTGTCGGACTTTATATAAGTACACTCTAACCTCCATTTAACGGATTCCGATTTAACGGATATCGGCAATAACGGTCAAAAAATGTAGGCCGGACAATGGACCCAGCAACGGACATAGTCCGTTGCTATAAAAAAGTTGGAGCAAAGTCCGTTGCTCTATCTATTTATCTCTCTAATGCACCTACCTAAATCCCTTATACATTAACATAACTATGTCTTATTTGGACTTTTTGTAATCTTTGAATCATTTCTAATATGATGGAATTGAAAAATATAATATCCTTCCAGCACATAGATAAATAATAAATAAGATAGTCAACAAAATATTTCAACTCTCCCCTCCGTGCCAGCAGAGACGGAAGATTTACGTTTGATAGATTTTTTGTTTTGTTTTTTCCCTCGATATACACACTCTTTCTATTTATCTATCTCTCTAATTCATCTACCTAAATCCCTTATACATTAACATAACTATGTCTTATTTGGACTTTTTGTAATCTTTGAATAATTTCTAATGTGATGGAATTGAAAAATATAATATCCTTCCAGCACATAGATAAATAATAAATAAGATAGTCAAACAAATAGTTCAACCCTCCCCTCAGTCTAGACGCCGAGCTTCCGAGACGGAAGATTTACGTTTGATAGATTTGTTGTTTTGTTTTTTTCCCTCGATATACACACTCTTTCTATCTATCTATCTCTCTAATTCATCTACCTAAATCCCTTATACATTAACATAACTATGTCTTATTTGGACTTTTTGTAATCTTTGAATAATTTCTAATGTGATGGAATTGAAAAATATAATATCCTTCCAGCACATAGATAAATAATAAATGAGATAGTCAACAAAATATTTCAACCCTCCCCTCCGTCTATGCGCCGAGCTTCCCAGACGGGAGATTTACATTTGATAGATTTTTGTTTTTTTTTGTTCCCACGGTATACACAAAATGATGGGAAAATATTATAACATGTTTTTAATTGACATTTGTGTCGTTTTTGCTGATTATGAGTTGGTGGAAAATAAAATCTTTAATTCTATCATATTGGAAATGATTCACAGATTATATAGAGACCAAATAATATACACTTTTAAGTGTGTTCAATAGTTTTGCATTATCAATAGGGTGTAGCACAAGGGATTACCAGGATTTATTTCAGGTACAGTAAAAAAAAGGATGCATAACAGTTAAATGTCACGATCCGGACACCTGTACTCAACACCGAATTTTTCTCAAGGAATTTCCGGATTTCATCCGGACTGGACAGTATTTAGCAGCAACGGACATTTAGCAGGAACGGACAGGTGCTTGCACGCATTTGTCCGTTAAATGGAGGGTCGAGTGTATTCGGAAAATGTCCGATATTATATTTTTCAATTCCATTGCATTAGAAATTATTCAAAGATTACAAAAAGTCCAAATAAGACATAGTTATGTTAATGTATAAGGGAGTTACGTAGATGCATTAGAGAGATAGATAGATAGAAAGAGAGTTACAGAGGGGGAGTGAGCGATAAACACGAACTATTATGAGACGGACTTAATTGGTTCTGAAAAGACAAGATAGATAGAAAGAGAGTTGCAGAAGGGAAAGTGAGCGATAAACACGAACTATTATGAGACGGACTTAATTGGTTCTGAAAAGACAAGATAGATAGAGAGTTGCAGAAGGGGAAGTGAACGATAAACACGAACTATTATGAGACGGACTTAATTGGTTCTGAAAAGACAAAGGAGACTTTTATATTGACTTTTTCATGTTATTATTTGTGTGCTAGAAGGATAATATTGTTTTCAATTCCATTGCATTAGAAATGATTCAAAGATTACAAAAAGTCCAAATAAGACATACAGTAGTTATGTTAATGTATAAGGGAGTTACGTAGATGCATTAGAGAGATAGATAGATAGAAAGAGAGAGTTACAGAGGGGGAGTGAGCGATAAATACGAACTATTATGAGACGGACTTAATTGGTTCTGAAAAGACAAGATAGAAAGAGAGTTGCAGAAGGGGAAGTGAGCGATAAACAGAACTATTATGAGACGGACTTAATTGGTTCTGAAAAGACAAGATAGATAGAAAGAGAGTTGCAGAAGGGGAAGTGAGCGATAAACACGAACTATTATGAGACGGACTTAATTAGTTCTGAAAAGACAAAGGAGACATTTATATTGACTCTTTTTCATGTTATTATTTGTGTGCTAGAAGGATAATATTGTTTTCAATTCCATCGCATTAGAAATTATTTATAGATTACAAAAAGTCCAAATAAGACAGTTATGTTAATGTATAAGGGAGTTAGTTAGATGCATTAGAGAGATAAATAGATAGAGAGTGAGTGGCTAGGGGCGAGCGAGCGATAAAATACTAACATATACGAGACAGACTTATGTTTCTGAAAGACAAAGGAGACATTTCTATTTACTCTATTTTTCATTTTATTATTTGTGTTAGAAGGGTAATATTGTTTTCAATTCCATCGTATTAGAATTGATTCATAGATTAAAAAAAGACCAAATAAGACATAGTTATATATATGTATAAGGGAGATAGATGCATTAAATAGATAAAAAAAAAAAAAAAAAAAAAAAAAAAAAATCTCAATTTCTCTGGTGACGCGGACTTTCCTCTTCTAATTCGGAATTTTCCCTCTCTTAAGTCGGACATAAGTCGGACTTCGGACATCTCGGATTTTCGGTCATCTCGGACTGGGTCTCCCCCCAATTAGTCCGAGATAGCGAGGGTATACTCTAATTAAAACGTCAAGATGTAAACAATGGGGGGTTCCGTGTGGGGGCAAAAGTATTTTTTTTTTACTAAACCACTGACCCCCCCCCCCTCCTTTTCTCCCTTCCCCACCGCGGGAACGGGATGGTCCCTTGCCGTGCTGATCTGGAAAGAATTTCCAGGAATCAATGCTCATAAGGATAACCTGAGAGGAGTTAATTATAATGTAAAACTTGCAAAATATACAAACCAAAACGTATACGAACACAATAAAAATACACAATAACTAATCAAAATCGCTATGTGGAAACAACGCTTAACCCGTCCAGCCCCGGCTAGTTTTGTAATGTTTGTTCACCAGAACCAGGCCGGTTTTCAAAACATTGTTTTATTCCAGAAACAATAGCGAATGGGTTAGGAATGAAGGAAAAACCACGAAAAACCGCTCAAAAAGCTTAAAGAATGGTCCTACAGAGCCCCCGAAAACGTATTTTACAAGAGTAAAAAATTGAAGGCAATTACCCCCAAAAAACAGGTTATTGCGCGCTCACGCGCACACACGTGGACTTTGAGAGTTTTCAACCATCGGCACGGTTGCGTGGGATACGTACACAGTTCCCATACAAATCTGAGCCCTCTTGAGTGGCTACACCTGAGGTTACGGTCGGCGCAATTAGGGTGACGCACCAGGCGCGTCTCTGGGGCTGTGCGTTACATACTTACAGTTTCTTACAGTTTCTTACAGTAGATCCTCTGGAAAAAGGCAAACTATGCCTGTGTATCCAGCTCAGTACCAGTACTTGCACTGCTGCGGTCGTTCACGGTGTTGGCGGCGGCGGTAGCAGACGCAACATTTTTACTATTCTGTATTTTTGTTTTATAATCAAACTTCAAATCTTGTCTTCCCCATGCTTTATCAAGATTACTTTCAAACTCCCTTATTGATTCGGAATCGACTACATACTGGGGCAGTGCGTTCCACTCATTTACCACTCTATCACAAAATGAGTTCTTTGCCTTCTCAAGCCTATTTCTTTCTTTGTAAATTTTCTTAGAGTGTCCTCTCGTTCTTGTTCCCTCCCGCATCAAGAAGATACCTTCACACACATCCTCATCGTACTTTCCTGACACTATCTTAAAAGTCTCTATCATATCCCCTCTCTTTCTCCTATATGCCAGTGTCGGAAGCCCCAGTGTCCTCAACCTCTGCTCATAGCCCGCGTTCTTCAACGTTGGTACCAGCTTGCTAGCTCTCCTCTGCACTTTCTCCACTGCTTTCTATATCCTTTACCATATATGGAGCCCACACCTGGTTTGCATATTCCAGGTGCGGCCTAACCAGCGCTGTATATAGATTCCTGAAGATTTCTTCGTCAAGTGACACATATGTCCTCCTTATCAGCCCTACAATTCTATTAGCTTTGTTTATCTTTTCCGCTAAATGTTCTGAGAAATTTAACTTATTGTCTATCACTACTCCTATATCCTTTTCTGCACTCACTTCCTCCATCGCTTCATACATACTGTATCCTACCTTGTCTATCTTGCTGGTCCCAATCCGCATACATCGCCGACGCGTCAGGCGCGTCGCTGGGGCTGTACGGGTTAAGTAAAATAATGATTTATAAATAAAAGAACACAATCCACCACATAGGGTGTACATTACTACTTGAGCAAGTTAATCTGTTTCCCAAGCAAACTAATCGCACACATAACAACGCACTGTAGTCACGTTCAAGGAATTAGTCAATTTGGGAAGTCGGGGACATTCTGGTAAATTTGACTAAACTCTGCATGAATAAAGAATCTACATTAACCCTCCAGCCCCGGCTATGTATTATATATATATTCCTCAAAACCCGGGTGTTTTGGCCGAAAAACGTCTAGGCTAGGCTACCGTATATTTGTTAATCAGACTGCTTCCCGCATTCCCGCGCATCCCCAAGCGTAGCTGTGTTATTTACCTGTAGAATGGCATTAAGTAGAGCTCTCTAAGTCAACTGGTTGAGTAGTTGTGATGATGATTTCATTGGAGATAACTTTATGGCCAAAACAGCCACTTTACACTACTTTTCGATCCTTAACAACAACATACAGGCACACACGAACAAGCGACGCTCTCCTTCTTGTGGCCGGAGATGCGGGGCGTCGGTCCAGCCGGCTGTTGTTTACATGCGTCGGACCGACGCCTCGCACACGAAGCTCACAGGCTTTCAACCACTGGGCGTTCAAGAGCCCTTCTGGGTACCTGTTATATGCTTTTTTATGGGCGTTCAAGAGCCCTTCCGTGGTGAGAGGGTTAAGTGTCAAAAATTATATTAAAATCAAATTTGCAACTTGACAAGATAATAAAAATAGTACAAAATACAAATTACGGGTTTGACAACCCGTAGGGAAGGAAGGAAAACCTTCTATTTAGGAGTGGTTAAGAGCCTATACTATATATAGGCTGAGATTCCGGGACCCGTTCGGGATTCCCCGGAGTTCTTATCACAACCGTTGCGTATATAGCATAATAAACAATCCTTGGTTAATACCCATTAAATCTTACCAAGGGCGGGTGCCCAACCCCGAAAGGAGTTGAAATAGGGGAGCTATCCCCCCGCCAAAGGTGGCTTTCTAGGGCCTTTCCTAGCTGTTGCTGAGAGGATTGGGTTCTAGTTATGTGGTGATAGGCTGGTCTATCAGAGTGAGAGCTGAGCGATCTCTGCCATATCCATAGCTTACTCTGACTGTTTTTCTACTTATATATCTTCTAGATCTCAAGTGACGGCGTCTTTTCCGTGGATTGACCTCCCTACTGCCAACCTAGAAGTTGGCAGATTGGGAGCCAAAGCGTCACATTTTTCCCTTGCCCCTCAACTTTCCCTTCATAATTGCTGAGGGGCACAGGGCCTTGGGTGGGGCTTTGGTTTCCCGGGCGTTTCCGCACCCTCCTTAGCTCCCTGCCTTGGAGTGGCTTCGGTCACCCGGGCTTAAGTGGTAAGCAGGGAGGGTTTTGTGGGGGCGCTCGTTTATGGCCTTGGCCTTGCTCGAGACCTTGGGGCTGTTCGGCCAGACAGCCTGGGGAACAACAACAACAACAACCACCAAGGGCTCATCATTGAAAATGGATACCACTATAAGTAAAAAAGAAGAATCTATCATTTCAAATCTCCCGGTGCCTCAGCCCTCCAGCTGTGTTGTCGCATTGCTTCCCTTGCACGTGATGCCAGATTTTCTAGCGTGTTTATCTGCCTCAAATGTTATATCAAGTTGGGCATGTGCATGGGAAGGGGAAGGTGGGAGGGAACCTTTGCGTCATTGACTACGGAACCACTCCTAAATAGAAGGTTTTCCTTCCTTCCCTACGGGTTGTCAAACCCGTAATTTAGTATTGGTTCCTTCGTCAATGACGAAGAGCCTAGAATATCACGACCGGAGGTGGGACATCAGATGCTCAACGTATACAGAGAGAACCAATTAACAGATAGGCTGACACCGGGAAAAAATTTAATTTAATTGTATAGAGGCGGGTACATTGGGAAGCCTCAGAAAGAAGGAAAGATGTAAGAATAGTTATAACTTAGAATTTTTTGGACGAGGAGAATTAGATGTAATTTTTTTTTTTATGAAAGTATGCTTTAATTTCATAAAACTCTCCCAAATTATAAGCTCCCTGAGCTGTACAGAATAGTAAGATAATCTTTTGTGTGCATTGGTGTAAGATAAACTATTCATTCACAATTATACAACATATACAACTCATACCGAGTCATTCTAGAAGAGGATTCTTCGTCCTCTTATTTAATCAAACTTGTTGATGAGAATGAGATGTACAATTATACAGATGACACTATGTTGTCATTTCACAAAATATTCATAGATCATGATGCTCCTAGAGCTTGGACAAACAATAGTATAACATAAGAAAATTGTTCTTGTATTTGTATAAACAAAAATGAAACTATGTATACCATACTTATAACGTATGCTTATTCATTATAGAAGAGGACCCTTTGTCTTTCTACTTGATCACTCTATGGTGATGAGAACAAGACATAAAATTATAATAGAGTGTGTTTTAATATCCTAAGACATTGCCAAGCTATAATGCTCCTTAAGCTTGTACAAAATTAGTATGATACAAGGAAATTCTTTGCTTGTATTGTAACCAGTATAACATAAACTATTTGTCCATACTTGTTACCCACACACAGTTTATATTTATTCATTATGGAAGGAAAAACCATTGTCTTCCTACTTCGTTCTGTTCTACCTTCTCCCCCCCCTATCACTTTTGGAGACTCGAAGAATGAAGGCATAACCATGCACCGTAAGAACCTTCATCTTATGGAATATGAGATTGGCGTAGTGCAACACATGGAACTGAAGGTCTCACCAGATGAACAGACAAATATCTTGACAGAAAGGTATTATGAGAGGACCAAACCCCCATTTGGGAAATGTCCTGTATAGAATAATTATTCAGAAAGCGGACTGTAGTTCCCCACTTCCGGACATCGTGGGCTCTAGCCACTGACCGCGGTTCTGCCGCTTGGATTACATTGACAATCGTGGAGGCAAGGTGTCTCTTCGAGAGGCGAGTCTGATCATCTGGAGAGATCCACAGGTGTGAGGCAACCAATGGTCTCGTGGCCTTAATGTAAGAGTGCAATGCCTGAACAGGACAAAGGGGGTGGTGCCGATTGCCCTGTTTCAAGGCAGGAGTAAAAAGTAAAAGGAGTAAAAATGTGTCCCTCGTGTTCGTTTTTCGCTATGAAATCTGGAGCTGGGGCTATAGTTACAGTTTGGTTTTGGGCCTGGAATTGCAAACAATTGGGAGATCTAGACATTGCTGCTAGCTCTGACACTCGGTGAGCTGTGGCAAGTGCTAAGAGGAAGACACATTTTTCTGTCAGTTTAGCTAATGAAGGGTTCACAGAATATGATCTAGAGGCTAATCTTGTTAAAACTCGCTCTAGGGACCACTGGGGGAGCAATTGCCTTCGGGGTGCCCTGAGTCTAAAACATCAGAGCTGGGCACTTCAGCCAACACTTCCGCAAATAGCCAATTCCGCCATGGCGGAAGTGTCATTTTGTTGGCGAATTAGCGTTGGCGCCAAAATGGCTGCCTATTTGCGGGTTTGAAGCTCTGGAAAGTACCTCCATGTTGCAAACCTCGAGCGGCCCTGGGCCGCTCCCAGCTCCAGCCAAAAAAAGTCACGTGACCAAGCCAACTACCTGTGTTCTGGAATCTAGGCCTATACATCGGCTCTTCACGTTTGTTCGCTTACTTAGTAGCAAGCGTCGAGCTAACACCTACAACACACACCAGTCCAAGAGTTCCAACCTGCTAGCACTTCAACTTTGTTTATATTTTCGGCCTATTGAAGTGAACATGGAGTCTACCGCAGCTGCCAACAGCATGGGGAGCAGTTCACCACCATCATCCGACAGTGTTGCTGCAGAGCATGCAGAAATCGAGGACCTAATCCACCCCTGGCTCCACCTAGAAACCTTCTATGGGCCTGTAATTACCAAGAAGATGTCTCTGGAGAAGGGGCTGAAGGGCAGAATAATCTACCCTTGCAAAAACTGCAAGGCTAAATTGGCTTTTAATACGTACAGCGCGTACACCCTTAAGAGCCATTACCAGCACGTGAGTAAAGTCGAAGTGGTTAGGCTAATTTTACCTAGCATAACTTTATAATCTAGCCTAATTTAAGATTAGGCCTATAAAGTTAGGTTATCGTTAATTTGATTGATAGCCTGTTAATGTTTTAACCGAAACTAATGTTATTAGGCTACCCTAATCCCATCAAAATTCCTCAAAGCATGTAGGCCTAGGCTAAGTCTAACTTATATATAGGCTAGGCTATATAGCCTTGGCCTAGGTCTATAATCACTAATCCCATCAAAATGCCTCAAAGCATGTAGGCTAAATATTGCATGTTCTAACTTCTATATATAGCCTAGGCCTATAGGCTAATTAATAATTAATTAATTAATTTTAGGCTAGGCCTAGGCTACCCTTATCCCATCAAAATGCCTCAAAGCATGTAGGCTAAATAATATTGCATGTTCTAACTTCTATATATATAGGCTAGCCTAGGCCTTGGTCTAGGCTATAATCAGTCAATCACTAATTCCATCAAAATGCCTCAAAGCATGTAGGCTAAATATTGCATGTTCTAACTTCTCGTAATTGTTTAATCGAAGTCCTCTTTTTCTAGTTATTAAAAACGTATTCTATGGTGTATTATATGATATATAGAAGCAATAGAACTGTTCAAATGACCTGGGAAGTGTATATTAAACCAAATACAAAATTTTGAATAATGAGGTAAGAGATAGCCTATGTGTTTTTTACCACTTTTCAACCCAAGACCAGCGGGGGTCTGGGGGCAGCAGACCCCAGGATGCCCAGGTTACCTTAGGTTAGGTTAGGTTAGGTTAGGTTAGGTTAGGTTGTTGTTGTTGTTGCTGCTCCCCAAGCTGCCTGGCCGAACAGCCCCAAGGCCCCGAGCAATTCCAAGGCCACAACCGAGTGCCCCCACAGAACCCTCCCCGCCGACCACAATAAAGCCCGGGTGACCGAAGCCACCCCATGGCGGGGAGCCGAGGAGGGTGCGGAAACGCCCAGGAAACCAAAGCCCTACCCAGGGCCCTGTGCCCCTTAGCAATTATGAAGAGAAAGTTGAGGGCAAGGGAAAATGTGACACTTGGCTTCCAATCTTGGTAGATTGGGAGGTCAATCCACGGAAGAGACGCCGTCACTTGAGATCTAGAAAAAATATAAGTTAAAGGAACAGTCAGAGTAAGCTATGGGTATGGCAGAGATTGCTCAGCTCTTACTCTGATAGACCAGCCCATCACCACATGACTAGAACCCAATCCTCTCAGCATCATCTAGGAAAGGCCCTAGAAAGCCGCCTTTGGCGGGGGGATAGCTCCCCTATTTCAACCCCTTTCGGGGTTGGGCACCCGCCTTGGTTAGGTTAGGTTAGGTTAATGACCAGCTATGTAAATACAGTAGTGAACATTTGGTTTAGTCTGTGCTCAAAAATCCATTTTCTTTAGGAGGAGGATATACACTAAACAATTACCGGCTAAATTTTGCATGTTCTAACTTCTATATATAGCCTAGGTCTAGGCTATAATCACTAATTCCATCAAAATGCCTCAAAGCATGTAGGCTAAATATTGCATGTTCTAACTTCTATATATAATATATAGCCTAGGGCTAGGTCTAGGCTATAATCAGTCACTAATTCCATCAAAATGCCTCAAGCATGTAGGCCTAGGCTAAATATTGCATGTTCTAACTTTTATGTATAGGCGTAGGCCTATAATCACACTCATTGTATTAGTGTCAAGTAGAAAGTGTTAATTTTGAAAGTATCATATAGGCCTAGGCCTAGACTAAATTTAGCCTACAATACAATTTTATTAAATTTTGATCTGAAGCTAGGCCTTTATTCTGAGCATTAACATTAATAGGCCTAGGCTACTTTCTATTAAATTACTTAATCTATCTAAAGTAGACCTATCTAGGCGTATATAGCCTATTGCCATTCCCAAACGGGGGAACACGAATGAATCGCCTCCTTGCACCTCTGTGATCCGGCGTACCTCCTGAATGGTGAGGAATTGCGAATACTGATTATTACTGAAGCACTCTCCCCATAAACAAGTTGCCCCAACGTTTTACTGCCCATGTGGACAAACTAAGTGGCCTATGCTATATATATTAACCCTTTCACTGCGGGTGACGTTCTGGAATGTTTTGGCAATTTACAGAAATTTCCAGGCATTAAAAGCCTGTATGTATATCCTTGAGGTCCATGGAAGTTGGACATTATATTTAAGTAAATATATATTTATTGACATTAGAGATTGAATTTATTGATTTACCCTTGATTCTGTAGTTTAAATTTAAAATTAATAAAAAACGGTTTGCGTTTGCATATTTGCATTTGAGGACTAGAAATTTCACAAGGTTTGCACATTTGTGTTTGCTGAAGTTATGTTCTGGGTTTGCTGATTTGTGTTTGCTGACTTGACTTTTTGTTTGTGGTGCCCAGCTCTGTAAAACATGCCTTGATAAAACCGGCTTCATCTTTAGGAGGCAGGCGGAGTCCAGTCAGGTCAAAGAACGGTTCTTTAATGGCTGTAAGATAATTTCTTAAGGTATTCACCGACAGATGTCTATGTTCAAAAAGGTAGTTTAGATACAAAAGAATAAGTCTGGCCGTCTGATTGCATTGATTGGACTCCACCAACCAGGTAGTAAAACTCTTCCAGTGTGATTCATATTGCCGGAGAGTTGCTTCCGTATATTGAGCTTTGAGTTTAGGATGTAAAATAGGATCGTACTTTTCTCTTAGCCATTTGGCCCGGAAGACGTCCATAATGCAATATTTAGACAAGTCTGAAGGCTTCCAATTTGGTCCAAGTGGAATTGAGAGATTGGAATTTCTATTGGAGACGGGCACAGCTGGCTGTACCATGCCTGTGTGGGTCAAACTGGTGCAATGAGACACACTCACCCTTTATATGACCTGAGGTGATGGATGACTTTGCACATGAGGGTCGTGTCCGGGGGAGGGAACAGGTAGATGGACGACCACATGTTCCAATTTACGGAAAAGGCGTCCGGTCCCCCCGCCGGGGTTACAGACCACCGGGTCAGATATTGAGGGGTCTTTGCTGACGTGTGGGATGCAAAAAGGTCTACTTGTGGATGGTAAGGAAGTATTAGTTGGTTGAAGGCCTCTTGTTTGTGTGTCCATTCCACTGACGTACTCTTGCCCCGGGATAAGGTGTCCGCCCAAAGGTTGGCCCTTCCCGGGAGGTATGAGGCTTGTATCGTGATTGAATGGTAGTGTGCTAGCTTGTGAATCTTTTCGGCTAGACGGTGAAGGGTGAGAGAGCGTGTTGTGCCTTGCTTGTTGATACATTCTACTGCTGTGGTGTTGTCCATGCGAAATGCGATGGACTTGGTTGTTAGTGAATGAGCATGAGCTTCTAAGAAGAACAGAGGTACTGATAACTCCCGGTAATTGATGTGGTGGTGTGTGGAGGGTGCTCAAGAACCCTAGCTTTGGTGCCCCTCGAATGATTGGTAGCCCCATCCCTTGGATGTCGCTGCATCCGTATCTATCCACATTGTGGGAGGTGGCGTCGACCAGGGCATGGCTGACTTCAAAGCCTCTGGAGAGACCCAGAAACTGAGAAGTTTGTGGATGATGGGGGGAATGATGTGTAGAATGTGAGGTGAGTGAGGGGGGAAAAACATGTTGCCTAGCATTATCAACCTCTTTAGCTTGAGGCGCCCCAAAGGAATTGTTAATTGCATCCAGTTGAGGGAGCCGATAAGGGACTCCCAAATTCTCTGTGTTTTATTGAATGAGTGTAGAACCCGGAACAACTTTGCCCGAAGGCGCCGGGCATTGGAGGGATTTAGTTGCAACGTGAGAAGTTGGGTGTCCCACATCAGACCTACCCATTCCGCCCTCTGAGTTGGAATCAGGCCTGATTTGTCCACATTTATTTGAAATCCTAGATTTATTACATGTTGACAAACTCGGAGCGTGTGGCTGAGACATTGATCCGGGGAGTTGCCCACTACGACCCAATCGTTGAGATAAGTGAGAACGGTTATACCTTCCTTGGCCAGAGGGAGTAGGGCCTGTTTCACAATCTTTGTAAACACTATGGGAGCTAAATTTAACCCGAATGGAAGGCGGGTAAACATTACTTCTGAATTCTGGAAGGCTATGGCAAGAAATTTTTGGTATCTTTTCGAGATCGGAATGTGCCAATAGGCATCCTTGAGGTCCAACGTTATCAGCCACACGTCCTGACGAAGGATTAGCCGTATCTGAGACACTGAGCATGCGAAATTTGAAATTCTGAATGTATTGATTGAGTAAGGAGAGATCTATGACTGGTCTCATCTTTGAGCTGTCTCGTTTGGGAACAAGGAACATGCGGGAAAGGAAAATTCTGGTGTCTTTTGGGACTGGCACTAATACCTTCGACTTCAATAGTTCCTGGATTACTTCTAAGACATTTGGTGAAAGGATAATTGTATTTGTTGGGTCTCTGAGTGGAGGGTTGTGAGCCCACGCCCAGGAAAACCCTTTCTTTACTACCCGGCGCGCCCAGGTCCGGGTCGGCCAATTCTGAAAACACACATGGAAATTGCCTGTTTGAGCTTGTGAGAGGAGGGTAGTGAGGGAGTCCCGGAGGGGTATTAGTTTTTTGAGTGAAACTTCCTTGGCTGTTGTTGTTGTTGTTTCTGCTGGGGAGGCTTATTAGACTGACCCCGGTGTTGTTGTTGTTAGGGCTGTCGTGTTTGTTGTTTTTGGTAGGGCGGAGCCTGGCTAGGCTGGCTTTGGCCTGCCTGGGGTTGGGCAACATACGTGGAGCCTGAAGGCGTGAAGCCTCTATCCCGACTTCTTTGCACATAGTTACCCCTGCCTCTGGCTCGCCCTCTACCTCGAAAGGGCATCCGGCTCGCCCCTCGGGGAGTCTCAACGGAAGCCACATCGGAAGCCTCCACAACGGAAGCCTCCATCCTCTACTGTGTGGGGGCCAATCCCGCTTAGGTTTCCGAGCTTGATATTTAAGGAAGTTAGCTCTGAAAGCAGCAGAAGAAGGGGACATGAGGAGTGTACTAACTTCCTGCCATGTGGCAATTGACATAAGTCTGTTAGAGAAGATGGGGGAAGAAAGAATGCATGCTTTAATGTCTTTAGGTAGGTTACGAGAGAGTTGCAGCCTAAGGTCTTGTCTCGCTCTGACAGCTTCAAGCAGGGATAATCTAATGTCTCCCCCCAGCATAAGAGAGTTTGCTAATTGAGCATTTCGGACTAGAGTTAAAGCGGCTCTAGAATCACTGTTAATAATAGAATCCCCCACTACTCTCATACATTCAGACAGGTGCCTATTTAGTAGAAAATTAGAAAGAAGCCTATGGGCCTTTTGACATTTTTGCAGGCCCTTCTCAAGAGAAAACTGGGAGGGGGTAGACAGCAGAGGATCAGTTAGCAGACGACAAATTATTTTGGGGCCTCGTAGAAACTCCCAGAAGCTAGTTGGTAGTGAATCGTCAGATCTTATATGACAAGAAGCAAATTTCTAGTCCTCATTTGGAAGCTTACCAGTGGATCTGTCAGTCAGGGATAAAGCAAATTTTGCCGCCTCTGCTGCCCATTCCAACCACGGACCTTGGTCCACACCTTCTAAGGTAAACATGGGAGACTGAGGGTCCGTAGCAACAGTTTTTATCTTTGTAGAACACACTGAGGAAAGTGACTTTACGGCATTATGAGCATCAAGCTTCGAGAAATCAGACCAAGGCTTCAAGGATTTCATGGCAGAAAATACTGGAGAAGGTTTGTACACAAAAAAATTGAATATCAGACATGCAAGGGAAAGGAGACACGACCACATCCAGCACTCGTCCCTCAGAGTCTTTTGCCCGCAGTTGTTTTAACTCATTTACTTAACCCTTGTCTAGCGGGGTGTTTTGGGCTATTTTGGGCATATTCAGGCATATTCAGGCATATTATTCAGGCCCTCCTGAATGATCAATCAAGTATCTGCATGAAAAAAAAATATATTTAGCAAAAAACTAGGCGCTAAAAGCTTCAAAGTGAGACCAGAACGAGCTACGTAGCACTCGTGGTTCTCATACAGTGATACCAGTAACATGGGAGTTTAGCGTATTTCGGCATATTTTTCCCAGCTATGCTCACTACTGGCTACACTGCCGGCCTCTTGAGAACACAGGGAACATGAGTTAATGGGCGGCGGTAAGCCCTGGGAGTCGGCTGTCTGGCCCGCTCTGCTCCCGGCCATTTGCACTCTATTTTAACCCTTTAAAAGCCTTAATAATGCTCCTAACTTGCTGCAAATTGGTGCACGACTTAAGTCGAGCGCCGCTCTTTAAGGGTTAAACGACCCATGATGGAGGTACTGTACTGGGTAAAGCTCAGCGACTCCCGTCTCCGCACCTTTTGGTGTCAGAGGTCCAATTACTGGTTGCCAAACTCGGGCAGGGCCATACAGCAAAGGCATTGGCTTTTTGGGCAACTCCGGGTCCACTTCCAGGGCAACCGGAGTGATCGGGGCTAGGAATAGCCCCGACCTGTCAAGGGTGGAAATTATTGGATTCATTGGTTTAGGAGCACTATGGTCAATTGACCCCGAGGGGCGAGGCGGCGTGGTGGTCTTAAACTGTACAGGGACAGGTTGTAAAGGAATAGTTGGCAGCGTAGGGGGCACTAGCCTAGACGACGGCTTAACCTGGGGCGTCAGAGACTCTTGTATCTGACTAAATTTAAAATCAATTGCATTCAGCACTTGTGTTTGGAACAAGGTCTCCAACTTGGAGGTAAGCTTATCAGTCGTAGCTACGGCCGCCCTTTCTACAAGTTCATCAAAAGATAGAATTTCAGTGTCGGAGGGCAGGTCTGTTTGCTCCTCACAGGAAGCCGGGGAAGGATAAGAGGCATGGGTCCCCCTGTCCTCCGGGTCGGAAAGAACCGGAGCCTCCATCTCTCCGAGGTACTCTGTCCCATCCTGTCCCTCGCTATCATCTACATAGTTCACATTAAAATCATCGTAAGGCACCTCCTCCTCCACACTACCTGACGTTTCCGATTGAAAGGGATCGGGCTGGGGTTGTTGTGGTTCTAGTTGTACGGGGAGGTCCTGTTCAATAAACTCTGAAAACACTTGTTCTACTGGGGATGATTGTGAGTGATGGACCTCGGCAGTGGTATAAGGTGGTGGGGTAGGACTCGTTGATAGGCGCACCGTATCAGCAGTGCTACTAAAAGACACATCTTTATCTAGGTCAAGCTTACCACGTTTGGGGCGAGGACAGTGAGGGGAGGAAGTGTCTTTTGATTTTGTAGGTATAGACCTCTTTTTTGAGGTTTCTGTTGGGGAAGACACAGAGCTTCTAGAGCGTTGGGATGTGAGTTCTTGAATGTTTAAGAAATAAACAAAGTCCCTACTGACAATGTTTGGGACTTTTTTCAAAGTTGAGGATATATAAACTTTCACCTCCCAAATGTTTAGCAATACCTGAGTCGCCCCTGCTGCTGTTATGTGGCCACTCGGATTGTGGTAGTGTTTCACAAAGAGTGCACAATTTGTACACTTTTTAGGAGCCCACTTAGCCAATGTACGATCCACACAAGACACATGGCGTACACATTTCGTATGGCCAAGAAGGGGAAATTTGTCACATCTTGTGACCCCGCACCACTGCACCATGGTCGAGGCTGAAGCCGCCGTTTTGGGTTCCGACATCCTCTCAGGTGTAGAAAAACCTGAGAAGCCACTCTCCGATCCCACTGGAGAGGGCCACGCGCCTGGCCGGCGATCCAGGACGTGGGTGACTCCCGGAGCTGATCACAGTTGTGGTTCAGGTGAGGGGGCGGAGATTACTGTGGAGAGCTATGGCCCACCTGTCAGAAAAAAGGCCAAAAATCAATGTTACATAATATAAGAGCAAAGAACAAAAACATGTACAGTACCAGCACATTATATATAAGTCCTATGTAATATCGAGTAGCCTGTTGGCCCTATGAATGTTTTTTTTTTTTTTTTATAAGAATTTAGAGTAGGGTAGCATATTCGCTACATCTTATATAAGAATGGATTTAAGTGGGATAGTCTATAGGCTATCATAAATGCCACTGGAGTACTCTCCTCCCTTCTTTTTCCATTCATTGTTCTACATTGAGAACTCGGAGGGAAACGTTGGTCTTTAATTTAACCGGAACCTTTTGGTGCATCGGTTGTTTGTTTCTGAAGGAAAACATTGTCCCCCCCCCACCCCACCCCCCTTGAGTACCCGGAGTACCTGGTGTACCCGGAGTACTTTGAGGAAGCTCTCGTTCCTTAATTTAACCTGAACCTCTTGGTTCCTCGGTTTTCAGTATTACCCGGAGTACCCGGAGTACTTGGAGGAAGCTCTCGTTCCTTAATTTAACCTGAACCTCTTGGTTCCCTGGTTTTCAGTATTACCCGGAGTACTCGGAGTACCCGGAGTACTTGGAGGAGGCTCTTGTTCCTTAATTTAACCTGAACCCTTGGTTCCCTGGTTTTCAGTATTACCCGGAGTACCCGGAGTACCCGGAGTACTTGGAGGAAGCTCTTGTTCCTTAATTTAACCTGAACCTCTTGGTTCCCTGGTTTTCAGTATTACCTGGAGTACCCGGAGTACCCGGTGTACTCGGAGGAAGCTCTCCTTCCTTAATTTAACCTGAACCTCTTGGTTCCTTGGTTTTTTATTACTCGGAGTACCCGTAGTACCCGGAGGAAGCACGCGTTCCTTTATTTTAACCTGAACCTCTTGGTTCCTTGGTTTTGTTGGTGTTTTGTGCACCTGGAGGAAAACTTTGTTTCTCCATTTAACCGGAACTTCTTGGTGCATTTTAATTGTTCCTCGGTTTCCTCGAAACCATTTAGTACCCGGAGGTCTAAAACCCTGAGAACCGGAGAGAACGGAGGGACACAGGAGCCCCGCCGACTCCGGGACTCGAAGCATGCAATTGTATAGGGTTAGTTGGTGCTTTTGCACTGGAGGAAACTTTGTTGCTCAATTTGGTTTCATGCAACTCTTTCTATTTAAGAAATTAACACATAATTGTGTAGGAATCTGAAGCACTTCATAACATTTTAATTGTTCCTCGGTTTCCTCGAAACCATTTACTGTAGTACCCGGAGGTCTAAAACCCTGAGACCCAGAGAGAACAGAGGGACACAGGAGCCCCGCCGACTCCGGGACTCGAAGCATGCAAATGTATAGGGTTAGTTGGTGCTCTTGCACTGGAGGAAACTTTGTTGCTCAATTTGGTTTCATGCAACTCTTTCTATTTAAGAAATTAACACATAATTGTGTAGGAATCTGGAGCACTTTATAACATAACACTCGTATAGGAAGAGAACAATTGGTCCCTTATGTAAAATGCAGTAGAGGGAAGCCGAGCTAGTTAGGCTTATTGGCCGCCCTCGTGGACACTTGCTCGAGGTGGCGAACAAAGCATGGCCTTATAAATAAGTCACTGGTACAAGAATGGGACATATAAGGGAATCAATAAGTCTAGCTAAGAATCTATTAGCTCGAAGTAATGCTAGAAGCAAGCTAACTATAAAATGTGAGAAGCAAGCAAACTATAAAAGCGAAGTGACCTTGAAAAATGTAATACAATTAGAATTTCAGAAAATAACGTAGGCTACTTTATGACAAAGAAAACTTTGAATTAGTAATAACTTGAGAGTTCAACGTGTAGCCTGAGGGCACACGAATAAGATGAATAATAGCCTACGATAAGTAAATAATTAAATGCAAGCATTGTATAGGATGTAGCCTATTATAGCAATAATCACTTACTACGACGAACAACACATATTAAGAATGGCGAAGCGGTACCCATATACTTTCGGTGTGGACAGGCGTGGACGGAGGCCCTCTGAAACATACAGGGCGATTACTCAATTCATGCATGTTTGGACCTAACTCAAATAATATATAATTTCGGGACTTCGGTGAGACTTTTCTATTGCGCTAGACATATCAAAAGCCTTCGATAGAGTCTGGCACAAATCTTTAATTTCTAAACTACCCTCCTTCGGTTTCTATCCCTCCATCTGTGCCTTTGTCTCTAATTTCCTTTCCGGCCGTTCCATAGCCGCGGTTGTGGACGGCCATTGTTCACTTCCTCACCCTATAAACTCCGGTGTTCCTCAGGGCTCTGTCCTATCTCCTATTCTTTTTCTAATTTTTATAAATGATCTCCTCAACTGTACCTCAATTCCCATCCATTCATACGCAGACGACTCAACCTTACACTACTCCATTAGTTTTTCAGAACGCCCCAGCCAGCAATCCCTCAACGACAAACGTAATGAAGCCATAGAACTCTTAAATTATGATCTAAATACTATCTCCAATTGGGGCAGAGAAAACCTTGTTACCTTTAATGCTTCCAAAACCCAATTTCTCCATCTATCTACCCGTAAGGAACTCCCAGCAGACTATCCCTTATTCTTCAACAATACAAAAATCAATCCTTCATCTTCTCTCAATATTCTTGGTGTCTCCTTTTCTTCTGCTCTCAGTTGGAAGGACCATATTACCAGTCTTGCTAAGGCAGCCTCCCAGAAGCTGGGTGTGCTCAACCGCCTTAGGGGGTTCTTTTCCCATGCACAGTTTCTTGCTCTGTACAGGGGCATAGTGTGTCCTTGTATTGAGTATTGTTCACATGTGTGGGGAGGTTCCTCTCACACCGCTCTCCTAGACAAAGTTGAAAGGAAGGCCTTTCGTATCATTAACTCCCGTCCACTCACCAACTCTCTGCAATCTCTCTCTCTCTCCGCCGCAATGTTGCATCTCTCTCGCTATTCTATCGCTACTATAATAATCAGTGTTCCTCAGAACTTTCCCAGTGTATACCACCTCCTTTACGTAGGGCACGTGGTACCCGTCTTGCAACTCAATCCCACCCCTACTCTGTGCAACTCTCCAACCCAAGAGTGAAATGTTACTCTCAAACTTTCTTCTACTCAACAGCTGAGCTCTGGAACTCTCTCCCAGAATCAGTCTTTCCCTCTTCCTATGACTTAAATTGCTTCAAACTCTGTGTGTCCAGGCATTTTGGCTCGAACATCCCTTGATTTTGGCCCTGTCACTCTTTCAACTATGGGGGAGGCACTCGCTATAGGCAGTTCTGCCTTTTGCCTCCCTCAATCACATAAAAAAAAAAAAAAAAATCACTAGGAGTGAGGAAGCCAGGCAAACGCAAAGACGCCCAGAGCAAGGGGGCACACGTTCGAATCGCCTGGATCACAACCGTAAAGAGGCAGATAAACACGCTAGAAAATCTGGCATCATGTTACTCAGTTACTCAGTTACTTGTTCGTCAAGGGGAATCCACGCAATGCGAGCTAAGCTCATTATTATCGCGCCTCCTTAACTGGGAATGTATTGCGTGAAATGCATGTTAAGTGTTTTATGTACTGTTGGAATGGCTGTGGATGTGTGTGTAGTCTGTATTTAGCCAATTGGCGACAACGGAAACGAAGGCTTAGGGTGGATCTGTATGGTACCATTCTCACTATAGACGGTACCGTCTCGCCCGAAGGCTTAGGTAGCCATCAGCTTAGGTGAACCATATGATACCCATCTCGCCTTGTACCATTTTTGCCAACCCCAGATGGGACGTCACAACGTCGTCCACTTATTCCAGGTACCTATTTACAGCTAGGTGAACTGAGGCTAACACATGAAAGGAGACAAGCCCAATTTGTCTCCGCCCGGCCGGGGGATTGAACCCCCGACCCCTCGTGTGTGAGACGAGAGCTCTACCTACTAGGCTACGGGCTATGTGCAAGGGAAGCAATGCGACAGCACAGCTGGAGGGCTGAGGCACCGGGAGATTTGAAATGATAGATTCTTCTTTTTTACTTATAGTGGTATCCATTTTCAATGATGAGCCCTTGGTAAGATTTAATGGGTATTAACCAAGGATTGTTTATTATGCTATATACGCAACGGTTGTGATAAGAACTCCGGGGAATCCCGAACGGGTCCCGGAATCTCAGCCTATAATTATATAGTATAGGCTTTTCGTCATTGACGAAGGAACCAATACTAAATATAACTCACTAACGATAGTGCTATCGGGTAGGTACCTGTAAGCATAGCATGCTTCAAGTGACCCCTAACAATTACTACCCTACAAATAACCTACATTTAGTAGCAGTCTCTACATTTCCAACGTAGGGCTTATGATCTCAGCCGCTACCACAGCGGGCCGATTTATCGGTACTCACGCAAAGTAACCAAATAATCTCTAGAGTTGCACCTCAATTCACTACTAGGCACGTTGTACACACTCCGAGACGACTAAGAAGGAAGAGAAAGCGAAGGAGAGAAAGAATTGTTATAGTTACCCATTTAATCTAGCTGCTCTCCTCTAAGCCATGCTCCATGTTCTATGAGCCTGCGCCAGGACCTGCCAAAGTATCAGTCACTTCGCGCCCACCGTCGATGTCACACGCCTTTTTTGTCTATGCTTCGCGAGTGCCTGCTTTGCATCCCCTTCGCTTCAACTATTAGTGAGTGTGAGCCTTTTCAGGCTGTTGAGGTTTTAGAAGAATGTTCAGTGATGTAGGCAGCACTTTATACGGATTTATGGCGTGTTAACTGGGTGTGCGCGTAGTGCTGGAGACGTGTTTATTTATTTGTTTTCTTCGGGGGTGTTTGGTCCGCGACGCCGCGTAGCGGTCGTTGTGTGTCGATTCTACCCTCGCTTTCGGGTTCATGTTCACTTTAACTACCCTTAACGTAACTTGGGGGTGGGGGGGGGAGGAGATGCTTCCCGCGGGATGCATTGTGTTTCTTTCCCTTTGTAACTTTTTGTTTTATTGTTTTTTCATATGACTACGTGTCGATGTTTTACAAGACTTGAGCATGAGGTTTCTCTGGATTCTGCTTTTGTGTGAGCATAGGCCACACAGCCTTTATTCTCTCACAAACATGCTGCTTTGGTCTCAACTGACCTTTAGCCCTTCTGACTTGTTTATTAAACCTGTCCATAGTTGGTGGTCTTGTATTTCATTCGCATGTTCATGCTTTTGTCAGTTCCTTTTCGTTTCCCCGGGCCTACTTGGCTCGTGAATACGTGGTTCTGGTGAAAATGTCGGTCAAACCCTAGGCTATCCTCCTTTTATTTTATTAATTTAACGTAATTGTGGGGCTTCTCGGGCAGTGTTTAGCTTGTTACTAGGTTTTTTCACTCAGGGATTGACGCTGCCCTAGTGTTTTCTCTTTTATGTGAATTGTGTAACTAGGCTAGGCCTGTGTTTTTTAACTTGAGCTGACCACCGTCGGATTGGGCCACATAGTCCTGTCCTTCTGTTTTCCTCTTGTCTCTACTGACTTGCTGGTTGGTCTTCTACGCTCTTGTTAAAATTCTCATTATATTGTGTGTTTAAGCTAATCGGTTTTTTGCCTTGAGCTGCCCGCCGTTGGAATGATCACACAGGTCCTTTCCTTCTGACTTCCTTTTGTCTCAACTGACTGGGAGGTCTCGGTCTCGTAGCTCTCGGTTTAATTCTCGTTTTTCTTACATTTTACATGTTTCTGTTCTTCCCCTGCCTGTGGTTACTTGATCACTGTAAGGGGGAGGATGTCTGGAAACTGTACGCGATAGGGGCCCCGCTCACAGGGAGGATATGCTTGGACAAGTTGACTCGATTTTCGTGTTTACTCACGTTTTTTCGCCACACAGGCAAGGGTCTTCTGGTGTCCTCAGCTCCTTCATCTTTTTAAATCCGCCCTACAAGCGCCTTTATCTTTTTGATGTGCCCTGTGCCTTGTCAAGGCCTAGGCCACATAGCTTTTTCCCTTGACTTGGTTTTCAGCGCCCTGTTCTGCCACCTTTTTTCATTGTACCTGGACAGGACTCCTTGGACGACAGCTGCTTGGCTGTTTCCTCTTCCTTGTGGCCTCCTTCGGTACCTAGTTTCCACCCTACAGGTGCCTCCTAGTATACTAGGTGGCCCCCAGGACCTCCTGAAAAGTCCTAGGACTCGACCCAAAGTGGCGATTGTCCTGTGTGTATTGGATTCCCTCCCCTTCCCTATTTCCTCTAATAGGGTTCTGTTGGGCTGCTCACACTTGACCTTTTTCCTTCCTGCTGGTGCCCGCTCTCCTGCCGGCGAGCCCTTCACCGCTTCGCCCCCTCCTCCCTCCGCTCTCCCGGAGGGTTCTCAGGTATTTTGGGTGGGGTCTTTTTTCCCCAAAGGACTTGGACCTGTTTACCAGGGTTGGGTCTTGCCAAATGGGCTTGTCCCAGCCCTGGTGGTTGTGGTCTACTGTGTGGGTGTCTTTTAATTGACTTTCCTTGCTACTTGGCGTCTTCCTGGATATTGTCTTACTTGGGTTTCAACTGCTATTTTGGCTCTACTGCCTCATACTTTTCCCCTGTCTCACCTCCACTGGTGTGTGACGCTCCCCCCCATTTTTCGGTGCCGTACTGACGGCTCCTCCCTGCTTCCGCCTGACATGCTTTCGGTCGGGGGTGCTGCCTCCGTGCGGCCTGCTACGCCAAGGATGTCTACGACCCCCGCCGATGTGAAGTTTGTCTCTCTGCCCTTCACCTCCTGGACGCACCCTGCTTCGGAGGAAGGCCGACGGGCCTAGATCGCCTCACAGGCGAGGATCTCCTGGTGTCCTCTGGCTCTTCATCTTTTCTAGAATTCCGCTATACAAGCAAATTTTCTACTTTTTGATGTACCCTGTATATCTGTATCTGGGAATCAGCCACATCGCCTTTTTTCTCGGTTATTGATGGAGTTGGTGCCCTGTCTCAGTTTGAATGTACATATGGTCCTGGATATGGCTACTTGGCTGATTTCCTATCCTCTGTGTCCTCCTGTGCTTCGTTTCCGCCCTACAGACGGCCTTCTAGTGTACTAGGTGGAGTCAGGGACCTGTTGCCTAGTCCCAGGACTCTGCTTGCGTGGCGATTGTCCTGTGTGTCTTGGATTCCCCCTCCTATTTCTACCACTTAGGTGTCGGGTAGCTCACACTTTACTTTTTACTGCCAGGGGGGTTCGGCCTTGACTCCGCGTTGTGTTTACACACGTTTTCCGCCAAACAGGCAGGGTGTCATCTGCCTCTTCCTCTTTCTATAGAACCTCGCTCCACAGGTGGGTTTTATAGTCTTGAATGTACCCTGTGCCCTGTCTCTGTCACCAGGAATCGGCCACGTGTCTTTTTCCTCTGGTTCTTTATGCCCTTTGCATTCATATTCACCCAGGGACCGGCTTCTTTGCTGGGTTTCCCCCCTTGATGTGTCCTCTGTTAATTTCCTTCTGTGCCTCGAATCCGCTCCACAGGTGGCCTCTTGCTCCTAGATTGCCACAGAGCCTCGCTGGCAGGTCCCAGGCCTCCGCTCACGTGGCGTTGGTCCTGTGTGTATTGGATTCCCTCCTTTCTTCATTGACCTTTTACCGTCCGTTCCCACCGTGGCCTCCACTTTTGTGTCTGGCCTGCTGCTCCGCTCCTCGGACTTCACCGGGTTCTTCAGCCCTACGTTGCATTCGCTTTTCCTGCCCGGTCCAGGACGTTCGCCACCCATTGCCGTCGACTGGTTCGGGTGGTTTCTCTGCTCGTCAGCCCCTGCCGACGTCCACAGCCACCTCCTCCTGCCGGCCCTTTTAAGTCCGGGACTGACGTTCTTGGGGGTGGCTTGGCAGGAGGCTTTCTTACTTCTGCTAAGCGACACATGCTCCGCACAATGGGAGGTCGTGGCAAAGCCCTCGTCGTCCTCCTCCAACCATGCGAGTGGTGGTCCGTCGCCGGCAAAAAGGCTTGGGCTATGGGACAGGCCGCGGGGGGCGTTGTATACGCTCCTCCCGTGGCCGTTCGTACCCGGTTTGCCGTTCCGTCCTGTGGGTGGACTATGCTGGCAAGTTCCGGGACCCTCGTCCTCCGCTGCCTTGCTCGGACGGGAGGGGGACAGGCCGGAGCGTGAGGCCCGCTCTCCGTTTTCGTCAGGACGGCCAGGTGGACAGGGGTTTGGCCATGGTAGTTCCTTTCTCCATGACAACTTAAGGGAGGCTATGCTCCGCACAATGCGTAGCTCCTCCTGGCCCATACCCTCTCCCCTCAACCGGCCTTCTCATTGACTTGGTGGTGGGCCTGACGCAAAGCGCCCGCACCGGCTTCTCCCGCCCCCACTTCCTGCGCTGGCCACGCCGGTCGTGGGCACGACGGGGTATAGTAGGGTCTGGCCTGGAGGTGGAGGTCTCAACCTCCTCTCGGGCGCCCTCCCCGTCATCGACGCAGTGTCTCAGGAGGTGGCCCAGTTACTCCGATCCATGTATGGGGGAGGTGCCGTCGCGATGACATCTCCACACATTGTGTCCTGGACACACTCGCTGTAGTCGTCCGTGTCACAGGCCTGGGGTTCCCCATCGCAATTTCACATGGCGGTCCTCCCACCTTCACACTGGGAGCCATGGAACCTCCACTGTGCTCCTGTTCCCCCGGGTCGGGTGTCCCCGTCAACACTTGTCGTGTTCTGCCCGTTCTCGTTCACGAACGTGTTCTGAGTGTTTTCCCGGCTGGGATCTTTACCTTGGGCGGCACTGACCGTGCCTTTAGGCCAGCTCGGACTCGACTACCTTGTTCTACTGGTCCCCTAACACTTCCCTGTATCGCCCCCCCCTTTACTGGCTGTGGCCGGTACCGCGCTTGCTACATATGAGACTATCACACTGGGTCGCTCGGGGCTCGCTCGCGGCAGCGGTGCCCTGGCCTGCTCCCCCGGCGGCCATCTGGATAGCCACAGATGCGTCGTGTGAGGGGGGTGGGGCTCCCGATCTAACATGGGTCTTCGCCACCACGGCAAGTGGTCAGGGCTCTTCGCTTTTGCGTCCGGGCCATGATCCTGTTGGTACCGTTCTTCTTCCTGCGGGATCGCTTTCTTGCCCTGGCGGGCTTGTCGTTGGTCTTCTTATCCGCTGATGCCTTCGGCACGGACTGGAGTGGGTGACAGTCGGTGTCCACATTGCCTCTGCCCGTCGCACTCCTCATGTGCTACGTCCTCCACGGGCTGGGATTTTTCTGGCGCGGGGTTTGGTTCATCGCGCCCATGTGGCCGGCCCGTGCTTGGTACGCTCCGCTATACATACGTGTACTGGGTTCCCATCCTTTGTCCGTTCACATGCTTTGTAACTGCTCAGACGGGTTGCTTTTCGGTAGTTGGGGTGTACTGTAGGTCGATCAGGTCCCACCTCACCACTGCCCCGCCCAGTCGTCACTGTGAATGATGTTGGTGTGGTGCTCACCGTGCCTCAGCACGACTCGCCAGAGTCCCCCCCCTCCCCCCCCCCCCGCTGCACTTGCTCCTGCAGTCTCGGTTACCACACTAGCCTTAACAGTGTTCCAAAGAGATTGCACCTTCACAAGACTCTCCTGTCGGTTAGACAATTGGCCTAGGGAACGCTACAGTCCTGCCCCACCGCTGCTCCAACATGTAAACTCTGTTGCCGCCGCAAGTGTGTTGCCAAACGGCTGAAACGATGGTGTCCGTGTTCCGTTCCCCTCCCTGTCTCCGGCTTCCTCTTGGGCCGGATTGGGGCCCTAGGGCCCTTGTTGGCATTTGTGTCATAAATGTTTGTGTGGCTGGGTGGTTGCCGCCTTTTGACCTCAGCTTGGCTGATATGCTTCATCGGCGCTGGCTGATGTCTCCGTGGAGGGCTTCAGTCATCTTGGATTGGGTTCCCTAACTGGCTCCGTGACACTGGGTAGTGAGCACACAGCTCCCTCGGTTACGTTTGTGTTCCGTTCCCTTCATCACTGGTTTGGGTCACTCGCCGGCATGTATGGTCCTACATCTTTCGAGGCCGCCTGCCCGCTCTTGGGGTACCTTAGCGGCCTTGACGGGGCTGGTGCTCCCTCACAAGGGGTGTCACCTTTCTGAAGACCTGCTTTAGGCTCCGTCCGGCTCCAAACCATAGCTAGGGCCCCTTCCGTCGGGTTCGTCACTTTGACCCCTTCTGTTCGTTTTGTAGACTCGTATGGAACTTCGGCTATGCCAGATTCGCGCCCTGTTGCTTCTGTGTGTGCCACTGTGCCGGGATGGGCTTCAGTGTGCACATACCTCTCCATGCCCACGGCCAGGCTTCATATGCCTTGGGTCGCGTTCCATCAACGTGTCCCCTGCTTCTCTTCCTGCTGTCTTCGTCCCATACTGTATTTTCTTCCTTTCCCTGGCAAAGGGGGGGGGGGGGGAGGTATTTTTTGTATGCTTGTACAAAGCCTTTCTTTCAATACATGTCTGTTTGGTATGGAGTATGTCGCTCTTACGGTTTTTACATTATGACTACACTGTCTACGGGTTTTACCTTGGTATGCTTATGCCGCATACCCATGTCTTGTACATGACGAATGTCGGATGATGTCGTCAGCCGGCTATACCGTGCCATTTTGTTTTGTACACACTTAACACCTGCCTTCACTTACGGTTTTCGCTCTTACACTTTTTCCGTTCTGACTCCACTGTCTCCGGGTTCTGTGTTGGTATACTTATGCCTCCTACCCGAGTCATGTACCTCCAGAGTGTCGTCTGATGGCGTCCGCCTGCTTTGCCGTGCCTTGTGTTTTTGTGAATACTTTCCACTTGGCTTCACTTTAGGATTTCGCTCTTTCAGTTTTTACTTTCTGACTCAACTGTCTACGGGTTTTGTGTTGGTATGCTTCTGCCTCCTACCCATGTCGTGTACCTACAGAGTGTCATGTGGTGACGTCCACCGTCTCCTGTGTCTCTTCCTCCCGTACTGTATTTTCTTCCTTTCCCTACAACAGGGGGGGGGGGGTTTGTATGCTTGTACAAAGACTTTCTCTTTCAATACTTGTCTGAACAGTACTGTCTGTTTAGTGTTACGGATGTAACTCTTAAGGTTTATTACGTTTGGACTATACTGTCTACGGGTTTTTGTATTGGTATGCCTATGCCTCATACCCATGTCTTGTACATAAGAGTGTCTTCGGAGGTCATCCACATGCTGTGCCGTGCTGTTTGTTTCTTGTACTACTTTACAATTGACTTCACCTTTCCCATGTTTGGTGTGCCATTCCAAGGTCGACATGACCTCTTCCTTTACCTGCCTGTGCATTTTAGACCCTAGACTGATACACTTGTAACATGTACTTTCTTAATATGCACCGTACTGTTACGCTCTTTTTCCTATAAACTGATTTGTTTATTTGTGTCTTTTCTTGGTCATCTACTTTTGCTAAGGCTTAGGGTTTTTAAGGTTTCTTGGATGTCCGCCTCCAATTTGGGATTAAAGCCCTACGTTGGAAACGTAGAGACTGCTACTAAATTGGGAGGTTTGACGACCTCCCTTATAACCAAATAAGGAAAACCTCTTATTTGGTAGCAGTCTCGGAGTATCCAACAACAGAGTATCCCGCCCTCATGCCGATCCCCTGCCCATCCAATCTAAACTGATTACTTGATACCTCGATACTTTGGCAGGTCCTGGCGCAGGCTCATAGAACATGGAGCATGGCTTAGAGGAGAGCAGCTAGATTAAATGGGTAACTATAACAATTCTTTCTCTCCTTCGCTTTCTCTTCCTTCTTAGTCGTCTCGGAGTGTGTACAACGTGCCTAGTAGTGAATTGAGGTGCAACTCTAGAGATTATTTGGTTACTTCGCGTGAGTACCGATAAATCGGCCCGCTGTGGTAGCGGCTGAGATCATAAGCCCTACGTTGGATACTCCGAGACTGCTACCAAATAAGAGGTTTTCCTTATTTGGTTATAAGGGAGGTTGTCAAACCTCCCAATTTATTGTACAAATAAACTAAGGAAATCGCAAAAGCAAGCAATTAATCCTATCGGACAATGAGTATATATAATATAATAAATATAAATATTTAAAAATTTGAAGAAGGCACAATAGATATAAACAAAAGAGTACTCTTTTTAACAATTACAATCAATTATACAAATTAATAATAACAATAGAAGATGATAAACAATTAATAAATACAGACAAAAAGCAGAGGTGGGCAGGTGGGCGCCATTTGGCGCTCTGCGCTCTGCGATCCGGTGCGCATTACCAATATAGAGGAGCGCGGAGCGAGGAGCGGCAAAATTCTGAAATCGGAGTGCAGGCGGGGAGCGCAGCTAGAAATTTGCGCTCCTTTCTGGCGCTCCGGAGGCGATTTTTCCTGTCAACAACAGGTACAAGAACGTCATTATTGTGTACAGTCATCGTACCGTTCGTACGGTGTTACTCACGGTGTTAGTGAACTGTGATACAGTGATACTATGATAGTGACAGACTGACAGTGTTACAGTTGTTAACTTGTTATTTTTTTGGGGGGGGCTTTTGCTAACGCAAAGTAAACCTTATGGGCAAGTTACGGCTTACGAAGGGGCCTAAGGGTAAGTCTGGCAGTGGTATAGCCCGAGCCTGTCTGACTGTCTGATAGTCAAAAGACACTATAGACTTCAGAGACTTTTATCATTTTATGGTATCGATACTATCGGAATGTTACTTGAATGTATGGGTGGGAGGGTGTTTTGGGGGATGGTGGGGGGAAGGTAGAAGCGTAATTGACTCGTGTTACAAATATGAAGCCGATTGGTGAGTTAGTTTCGCCACCACAGATTTTATTTGTTTTCCTTTTCTTCGTACGGATACGCTGGAAGTGGGTTGTGGGAGGCAGTTGGGGGTGTGGTGGAGGGAAGGCATAAGGGTAAGGCACTTGTCACACAAATATGGAACCGATTGGTGCAATCGTTTCGCCGCCACAGATTTTCTTTTTTTTTCCTTGTGAGGCAACCGATAGTCAGCGAGTGGGTGGGAGGAGGGGTTTGGGGTAGTGGTGGTGCCGTGGTGGTTATGCAGAAGGGTAAGGTACATGTGGTAAAAAACTAAAAATATGAAAGCCATAGGTGCAGTCGTTTCGCTGCTACGATTTTTTTTCGGCGAGTCAGTATATAATTATATACTGACCTGGCACTGGGCGTGACAACTGACATCTGACAAGACCCTAGTCCCGGCCGTATATATATAATTATTATAAATTATATACCGTCGGACCTGGCAGTTTCGGACCTAGTTTCTCAGTTTGGAAAGTTTCTGTAATTCTTTATGTCATATCATAGATATCAATGGACAGTCACAATGTCACAAACTCACAATGATATCAATCATATCATATCATTGACATTTGCAATGATATCAATCATATCATATCATTGACATTTGATTCATTGATATGACATAAAGAATAACAGAAACTGAGAAAGTGAGAAACCTAAACAGTTAAACTTCAGAAAGACACCATGACTTGAGGTTTTTTGAATGTTTTGAATTCTTGGAATTTAGTGAAGTGAAAGACAAAGGACAAAGTGAAGGACAAAGGTAAATAATTAAATAACTTCTAGAAGCTGTTTTGTTTGTTTAGTTTTTTATATACCTATTTTTGGGAGCTTGGAGCGCAGGAGCGCGGAGCGCATCGGGTCTGCTGACAAAAGGAGCGCGTGAGCGCTGCCGCATTACCTTATGTCTGATGAGTGCGGAGCGCTGCCGCATTACCGGTCCCACCGGAGCGCGCCCACCTCTGACAAAAAGTAAGCAGAGGTTTTAAGCGAAACTTCAAGTTAATAATGCTTGATTAAAATTATTGATATCAAATTTTAAAATACAGTCACAATAATTGACCTTAAAAAGATTAAATTTATGCAACAATTTACTTGCAACAAAACCTCTGTCTACTAGGAGTCTGTATAGTGACTTAGCTCTATCCCAAAAGTCTTCTACTTTGGTAAACATTTTACAAAATCTTATTAGCTGGGAATAAAAACAATTATAAGTTATTTTGATATCAATACTACTATTAGGGAAAGAAAAGTTTATTACGTTAAAATTAAAATCATCAACTTTGTGGTATATTTTAAGTGTGCACTGTTCATTAACAATCTGTATATTTATATCAAGAACATTTTCAACATCATCATTTACATTACCTTGTGTGGGGGGGATGGAATTTGGATAAATTTGTTTAGCGACTTGATTAAAATTTAACATATTACAAACAAGAATATCATCAATATAATTATCTACTATTATTACTTAACAATTTAGCAAGTGCTAATTTTTCTGGGATGTTATTTTTCTTGCTACTGTCAACTAAGTTTTTTATAAATTTAAATTTAAATAACATGCTAGTGCAAGTCCGCCGGAAAGTTAGAAAAACAGTCACTATTAGTCTAACCTTCGACCGGACCTGATTCTGTCAAATAGTGGAATTATTTGGTGTAGAAAATGCCTACCTGTGACTAACATCACTGGCCCAAGAACCATGTAGATTATAGCATATAATCTGTCCTTAACTGTATCGCTGCAGGGCAATGAAGCCGGAGGTCCTGGGTATATAGACTCCCTCACCATGGCGGAATTGCTGAGCGATTAGCCTTTTTATATGACACCGAGGTTGCCCGTGAAACGGGCACAAACTTGTGGCATATGTCAGAGAGGGTAAGTCTTATTGCGCTCGGCTAACGATAAGGGCGAATTCCCTCGGCGGGCCGAGCACAGGGGCCCTTTAATAAGTAGCACTTTCCGTCGGGAGGCATGTAGGAAAGCCCACACGCCGGGACATGCGGAGGGTTTTTTAACTACTGTATTTGCAAAATAGAACCCGGCGGCCCTGCTAAGAAGAAACTCCCGGAAAAACCGTCCACAAATCCCTAGAGGCGTCGACTTCACACAGAAGACGGAACGCCAATCTTTGACAAGTCATCGTTGTTTAGGCCAGTTGGCGGCGGGTATCTGCGTGCTATTATGAAAAATTTGCTAGCAGGCGCCGGTACGTGTACACCTAGCCGCCGTAAAAGACGGGTTAAACACAACAAAGGGCCGTTCACACAGAAGACGGAGTTCCATCCTATGACATGAGTCATTGTTTAGGCCAGTTGGCGGCGGGTATCTGCGTGCTATTTATGAAAAATTGCTAGCAGGCGCCGGTACGTTTACACCTAGCCGCCGTGAAAGACGGGGTAAACACAACAATGGGCCGGGCGGCACGCCGAAATCTTTATCTTTGCCGGACATCCCTCCTTCCGCCGGCCAATACCAGGTCGCCGGAAGAAGGGAAACTCCACAAAGATCCCAAGACAGGGGGGAAAGAGGAACACAACCACACACCGGCACTGAAACAGTCTCCGAACAGAGGCCGGCGGGTCCAGAGAGGAGTTCACTCGGTGGAAAGCACAACAACGAGAGAAAACCACCCTTACTCTCAAACCAACCCTGACGTAAGGACGTTTCCTTGGACTCCCGGGAAGTGTGCAACACTAACCCACAGGGAGCGCAAGAAAATGGGACACAAAATAATTCACACATAGAGAAAAATTAAATAGATCCCCCCCAAAAGCTAACCTAACGGCTTAATCATGAGAAAATTACTTTCAAAATGAAAAAACACGAAAGAGTAGCGAAAGCAGAGCAAAAGGCTCAGAGAAAGCCCCCAAATGGGACCTCTCAGCAAACACGGACGCCAGAAGGTCCCACAACCACGTGTGACAACCGTAACCCAGCGCGTCTGCTAAAAGACAAAGACGGGGTCCCAAGACCCAAAGCTGGAGAAAGGAACAGCTAGCGATTAATAAAAGAACCTCGTAACTAAAGGAAAAGCAAAAACTAAGGCGCATAGCAACAAACAAAACCACGTGTGTGGTAACAAGAATGAACACAACAAGTAAACGCCTGAAAGTACCCTAATTTTAACACTTCCTGCGGGCCAACAATACACAACCTGTGCTAGCTAATCTAAACCCTTGCTCCCTATCCCCCAGATATATACAAATGAGTAGGGACTCACTAGAGGAGAGCGAGCGTCGAATGAAGCCGGAGCTCGGGGGCACTAGTGTTGACGGTTGGCCCGCGAGGAAGAGAAGGAGGAATTGTTGCGCTTGGCGAGAGGCGGTAAGAAGCCACAATGCAAGAAAATCCACCGAATGTGGGAAGCTTGTGAATAACAGTGTTAAAGTGGAAAATTCTTTTTCCTTTTTGTGTTCTCTTTTTTACAAAGTTTTTTCGTAGTGGGTACCCGATCTGTGACGACACCATAAGAGAAGTAGCGTTGCACTTATGAAGATGAATCTCTTTCTTCCTCGCGGCGGTTGATTCAAACGACTGACGTGGGTGTTGAATGGAGACTATTATACTAAGAGGCAACATCGTCAATGATGAAGGGGCCACTATTAAATATAAGAAAGCTAGGCCTAGCAATGTAAATAGTCAATAGAATTTCCTTAAGCATAGCCTTCTCGATGCCACTGACAAAGTCTGTGGGAAAACAAAGGGTCACCCCAGGAATAGGGCTTCCTGGTGGTGGAACGATGAGGTAGAACATGCTGTGAAAGAGAAAAGGAGATGCTTCAAAGCATGGAAGAAGGGAGGCATCAAGGAGGAATACCAGGCAGCTAAACGAGCTGCCAAAAGAGTTATTTACAATGCTAAAAAAGGCATTAAGGACCTGGTCCTCGAACAAGTGTGCAACACTCAATCCCAATGGTATCTTCAACCTAGCTAGGCGAGTTAAAAATGACAGTAGGGATATTATAGGCAGTGTGTTAGAAACGATAATGGAAAGATTGTGTATGCAGAAAATGAAATCAGAGAAGGATGGAAGGCACACTATGAACGATTGCTAAATGTAGAGTTTGAATGGGATAAGGAACAGCTTAGTATTGGAAAACCAATATCTGGACCTTCTCCTTTGATAGCACCAGCTGTAGTGAGCGACGCAATCAATAAAATGAAGGACGGTAAAGCTCCAGGGTGCTCTGACATTGTCGCTGAGGTAATAAAAGCCTCAGGGGAGACTGGTGTTAGCTTAGTCACTGAGTTGATAAACACCATTATTAAAGATGAGAAAATCCCAGAGGATTGGCACAAAAGTGTAATAGTAAATATATACTAAGGCAAAGGGGATCTGCTAGATAGTGGTAATTATAGGGGCCTAAAAATGCTTACTGTATGAAGGTCTGTGAGAGAGTCTTTGAGGGTTTGATCAGGCAAAGCATCTCCATTGATGATATGTAGTTTGGTTTTATGCCAGGACGTGGTACAACCGATGCTATCTTCATAGTCAGGCAGATACAGGAAAGATAATTACTAAAAGGCAGGGATCTTTACTTTGTGTTTGTAGACCTGGAGAAGGTCTTTGACAGGGTGCCTAGAGATGTTGTGCAGTGGGCTATGAGGAATATTGGTGTGGAAGAGTGGCTGGTGCGTGTGATAATGAAGATGTATAAGGATTCGCGAAGTGTGGTGAGGGTGAAAGGTGTACTGAGTGAGGAGTTCACAGTCCGTGTTGGAGTTCATCAGGGTTCAGTGTTAAGCTCCCTCCTCTTTATTATGGTCCTGGAGGCACTGTCTATGGAGTTTTTAGAGGCGGACTCCTGTGGAAACTGTTTTATGCAGACGATTAACCCTCTCACCACGGAAGGGCTCTTGAACGCCCATAAAAAAGCATATAACAGGTACCCGGAAGGCCTCTTGAATGCCCAGTGGTTGAAAGCCTGTGAGCTTCGTGTGTGAGGCGTCGGTCCGACGCATGTAAACAACAGCCGGCTGGACCGACGCCCCGCATCTCCGGCCACAAGAAGGAGAGCGTCGCTTGTTCGTGTGTGCCTGTATGTTGTTGTTAAGTATCGAAAAGTGGTGTAAAGTGGCTGTTTTGGCCATAAAGTTATCTCCAATGAAATCATCATCACAGCTCAACCAGTTGACTTAGAGAGCTCTACTTAATGCCATTCTACAGGTAAATAACACAGCTACGCTTGGGGATGCGCGGGAATGCGGGAAGCAGTCTGATTAACGAATATACGGTAGCCTAGCCTAGACGTTTTTCGGCCAAAACACCCGGGTTTCGAGGAATATATATATAATACATAGCCGGGGCTGGAGGGTTAAGTCCTAATAGATGACAATGTGCAAGATACTGAGGCCAAATTCAGAAGATGGAGAGAGGGCATGGCGATCAAGGGTTTAAGAGTCAATATTAACAGAACCAAGGTTATGCATTGTAGATTGAGACAAGGCAATGTGAAAAAGAGCGGTGCATACCCATGTGCAGTGTGTGGAAAGGGTGTGGGCGCTAACTCGATTTGATGTAGCATTTGTCGATGGTGGGTGCACCATGGGAGTAAATGCTGTACTAGAATAAAAGGACCCCTGCCGAAGGATAAGTCAAAAATTGAGAAATTTGAGTGTGTAGTATTCAAAGGCGAGCTTGTGTTAAATGATGATCCTGTAGCTGTGAATTTTGGAAATGAATCATTGGAGCTGGTGGACAAGTTTTGTTACCTAGGAGATACCATCTCTGCCGTTGGTGGGGCCGAAGCTGCCACTGTCGCTAGAATTAGATGTGGCTGGGGGAAGTTCAGAGAACTGCTGCCAATTCTGACCATGAAAAGAATGCCTCTCCAGAGGCATTCTCATGTGTTAGAAGTGCCTCATGTGTTACAAGTGCAATGACGTATGCCCCAGAAACATGGGCCGTTAAAGTAGAGGATGTCAACAGAATGGAACGTAATGAGATGAGAATGGTGAGATGGATGTGTGGGGCCAGACTGCAGTATAGAATAACAAATGATAAGCTGAGGAGACGTTTAGGTATAAAGAGTATTAGCGAGGAGATGCGTACAAGTAGACTGGGATGGTATGGGCATGTGGAGAGAATGGATGAACACAATTGGTTGAAAAGATTCAGGTCTGTGATTATGGAGGGAGCTGCACCAAGGGGTGGACCGAGGAAGACCTGGGATCGGACTATATGTGCCGATCTCAAATCCAAAAACTTAACAAGTACATACATACATACATACATACATACATATAATTTTAAGACTGAGTGTTCCACACATAAGTGCAGTTTCAGTCTCTTGTCCTAATGGCGGCGTTCCAGGCAACCCTGTTAAGGGCTGCTTCACTTGTTAAGTTCTTGGATTTGAGATCGGCACGTATAGTCCGATCCCAGGTTTTCCTCGGTCCACCCCTTGGTACAGCTCCCTCCACAATCACAGACCTGCATTTTTTCACCCAATTTTGTTCATCCATTCTCTCTACATGTCCATACCATCCCAGTCTACTTGTACGCATCACCTCGCTAATACTCTTTATACCTAAATGAAGCAGGCCTTAACAGGGTTGCCTGGAACGCCGCCATAAGGATAAGAGATTGAAACTGCATGTATGTGTGGAGCACTCAGTCTTAAAATTCTATGTATGTATGTACATCACACATCATTGAAATACAATAAGGTAACGGGGGGAGGCATCAAGGTTACGTAACAGAGGGAGAGATCCTTATAATAATTGAGAATATTGAGGTTCACGTGGACCGACAGAGATAAACAAACTCGGAAGGAGGGCGGGAAGCCGATCGGAACCAAGCGTGACGTCACCGCGAGCAGACTCGATTCCGCGGAAGATTGAAAAGTTTCTGTGTTATTCAGAGCTTTCGCATTTAGTGTGTCTGTGGAAGAACAAGCATTCGTTACTCAACAGCGCATTACCAAGAGCATGACTGTTGTTGTTGTTGTTGCCGTTCCTCAGGCTGTCTGGCCGAGCAGCCCCAAGGTCCCGAGCAAGGCCAAGGCCATAACCGAGCGCCTCCACAGAACCCTCCCAGCTTACCACTAATAATGCCCAGGTGACCGAAGCCACTCAAAGGCGGGGAGCTGAGGAGGGTGCGGAAACGCCCGGGAAACAAAAGCCCCACCCAAGGCCCTGTGCCCCTCAGCAATTATAAAGGGAAAGTTGAGGGGCAAAGGAAAAATGTGACGCTTTGGCTCCCAATCTGCCAGGGTTGGCAGTAGGGAGGTCAATCCACGGAAAAGACGCCGTCACTTGAGATCTAGAAAATATATAAGTAAAAGGAACAGTCAGAGTAAGCTATGGGTATGGCAGAGAACGCTCAACTCTCATTCTGATAGACCAGCCCATCACCACAGAGCATGACTGTACTTCAGCCCACTGGCACAAATCGGCCTTTCTCTCTGGCGTAGGGATGTAGCGACCCCACCGCCCGCCACTTAGGTAATGCAGTCAGCCTTTGTAGCAGTTACAGTGATTTATTGTTACTGCTTTATTGTAGCACGGTTAAGGATGGTGTAGTGCGGATTCGCCAGGTGCAAGTGCTTCAGGTGGACTTTGTTGAGTCTTCCTTAGACAAGAGCCGCAGCAGTCGAGTGGAGAGCACGCTCACGTGTGAATCTGCTTGACCTGGGTTCGATCCCAGCCGTGGCGGACATTTAGTGGGTGTGGTAGTACATCCTAGCATGTACAGTATATCATGTTCGCACCTAGTCGGGGGACACCTCGACGACGTATACAGACTAATAATACACATACCAAAGTCATTCCAACAGCTTCCTCTATCTACAACACCCCTTCTCTGTTATCTACACTCTCCCAGCCGTATGGTCCTAGTGTATTATCTGATGGCGTTAATGGGTTTCGAAATGTAAGACTGTTAGCGCTATACCAACATCGGCCACTGTGATAACATGATGGGGCTTTATTGTACTGTACTACAGTAACGAGACTAAAACCACGCTCTCTGTGGATGGAGTGGTCTTTAAACTTGTATATACTGTACGTATGTACAGTATGTTCAGAAGGGCCAGTGGGAATCAGAAGGTTAACAGTACTGTATCTGGTGCGATAATTATTTGAAGGTTTTGATTGATTTGACAATTTAAAGTTATGTATTCTTAGTTTGTCCCTAGGTTTCTCCTAAATTGCTGGTTCACTATCACTCGGCCTAAAAAAATGGACACCTAAATGAAGCGTCTTTATAATCACCAAGCGAACGAGGTGAAAAATCTTAAAATCTCCAAACTAATGGAGTGAAACAAGGAGGGACCAAAAAGGCCCAGCTCACATCAGATAGAGATAAATAAGATATATACAGTATATTACTTCTTTGATCCCTAGAGGTCTTTCCTAAGCTGAATTAAATAGTTTAGTTATCGCCAGAATGATATGAATAATACTGTGTCAAAGTCTATCTATACCGTATACTCAGGCCCAATTCCCCTTTTTTTTTTTTTTTTTTTTTTTTTTTTTTTTTTTTTTTTTTTGTGAAACTACTAAAGGGTTAATTTGTCCTCATTGGCTTCAGGCTATCCCTGGGAGATGTGGAGGGAGAGGTGGTACAGGTTGCCGCCAGTGGGACTCACAGTTTGGCCACAACTAACCTTGGCAACATTGCACACTGGCCCAACCTACGCAGTGGGAATAATACTCACTCGGGTAACTCTCCAGGAAATTGTAATTATATCTCATTTGCTTACTTACTTTCACCCTTTCGTGCACAAGGACACAATTTGGGCCCTTTCTGGGATACATAGAAGCCATCAGGATTGTTTAGAAATCTTCAATTTAGTTACTTCAACCTCTATTTGTCTTTCAAAGAGCTCTGGCCAGAAAACTAATTTTGGAGAGGTCATTATGAGATTAAGATAATTCTATATATGAATACTAAACAGCAACCCCTGGTGCATGAAAGGGTTAAAGGCCCACTGGAGTCCTTTAGGCAGTGCTACTGATGGGACTGTTGTACAGTACAGTACTTACATACATACACAAGTCTTTAAAGACTGAATAATCCCTAAGAAATATGGTTTCAGTCTAACAATCTGCTTTGGAAAATCAAATTATATGGCAGTATGTTCTTATTGTTGCCCCGGGTGATGAAGTCCACTACACCGACATGATACTGGAAAGCGTGACAGGTTATAGTAAAGATGTATTTTTGGGTTAAAACATTGCACACTGACTGTGGATGATAGGCATCCCCATTTACCAAGAGTTAGCAGACTGAGCATGGCTCAGTCTGATTGTGTTCGATGAAAGTTCTCCAAAGGGCAGAGTCAGTGTGCTGAAAGCTTAGTTTGCCAAGAGGCAGGAAATGGCAGGATTAATGGTAGTTAGTGCTGTGCTCTTGCATTTTTCGTCCCTGACCAGTGATACTAGTAAAAAAAGATGACCGGTTCTCAGAACCGGCCGGAAACTAATAAATGGAATTGTGCCTAATTGGTGCCGCGAGCACACCCAATAGGAATAATGCGCGATAGGGGGAAAGGAACTAGCCAGTGTATACAAATTGAATGAGTCAACCATTTGAAGCATTCTTGCCAAGAAGGACGCCATTCAAAGGACCGATTGGGCATATAGAGCCTCTCGTATGGATTACAGGGTTCAAGTTGCTGACCAGGCTGTTGTGATGATGGAGAGAGAGCAGGTATAGAAAGCGACAATGATTCCGAGCTTCTTCTATATAAGCATTTTAACACAGATTGTACTGAATTTGATTATAAATATGGTATCAAAAGAAAAAGTAGTGAACCTTGGTGAACTCCAACCTTCACTAGAAAATCTTTGCTCAGTCCTCCATTCACTGTAACTGCTGCCTGTGTTCCCTTGTAAATTCTCGTTATCACATGCACCAACAACTACAGTACTCTACTCAGAATTTTCTCATAGCCCACTGCATTACTTCCCTTGGCATCTGGTCCAAGGCCTTCTCCAGGTCTGTAAAAACTAGGTATAACTCCCTGTTTTTCTCTAAGAACCTCTCTTGCAGAACCGGCACGGCAGGAGGACCGTGCCGGGCACCAGTAGAAGTCCTGCCCAGCCTCGGAAAAACCCCATTCCCTATAACTTCTTACTTACATTCAAAGTTGAGGAATACAGTATTGGAGTGTTTGTATGTTATGTCTTTACTAGATAGGTAGCATTGTTGATACTTCCCTGGGGTACTGGAAACTGGTTATCCTAGTCACTTTTGCAATGATGCACTATTATGCATGATGGACCCTAAATTTGTTTGATAATACATTATATGAGGTATTGGTGATTTTTTTGAACAGTAGAAATTGTGTACCTAACAATATTTTTACTTTCCCATTGCCCTTGCAGATGATGAAGAATCTAGTGTTGGTGGTGATAGTGGAGAAACCTCTGTAGCAGTGATGGTAAAGTGTCCATCATCAGTGACGGTGGTGGAGGTGGCTTGTGGTGATGGCTTTATGGCTTGTGTCACAGGTTAGTGGTGGTGGTGGTGGTGGTGGTGGTGGTGGTGGTGATGGTATAGTATCATCATCAGTGACGGTGGTGGAGGTGGCTTGTGGTGACGGCTTTATGCCTTGTGTCACTATAGAGTACAGTACTGTACTTTTCATTGTTACTAGAGAATGTATTATATAGTTGTTGTTGTTGTCGTTCCCTAGGCTGCCTGGCACGATGGGGGACATATACTGTATATTATATACACATGCCAGGCAGCCTAGATTATGTGTATAGTATAGTTTTTTGTTGTTGCTGTTCCCCAGACTGTCTGGCCAAACAGCCCCAAGGTCCCGAGCAAGGCCAAGGCCATAGATGAGCGCCCCCGCAAAACCCTCCCTGCTTACCACTAATAAAGCCCGGGTGACCGAAGCCACTCCAAGGCGGGGAGCTGAGGAGGGAGCGAAACGCCCGGGAAACGAAAGCCCCAACCCAAGGCCCTATGCCCATTAGCAATTATGAAGGGAAAGTTGAGGGGCAAGGGAAAAAATGTGACTCTTTGACCCCCAATCTCCCAAACTCTAGGATCGCAGTAGGGAGGTCAATCCACGGAAGAAACGCTGTCACTTGAGATCCAGAAAATATATAAGTAAAAGGAACAGTCAGAGTAAGCTACGGGTATGGCAGAGATCGCTCAGCTCTCACTCTGATAGACCAGCCCATCACCACATGACTAGAACCCAATCCTCTCAGCATCATTTAGGAAAGGCCCTAGAAAGCCGCCTTTGGCGGGGGGATAGCTCCCCCATTTCAACTCCTTTCGGGGTTGGGTACCCGCCATGTTGTTGTTGTTGTTCCCCAGGCTGCCTGGCCGAACAGCCCCAAGGTCCCGAGCAAGGCCAAGGCCATAGAGCGCCCCCACAAAACCCTCCCTGCTTACCACTAACGAAACCCAGGTGACCGAAGCCACTCTAAGGCAGGGAGCTGAGGAGGGCGCGGAAACGCCCGGGAAACCAAAGCCCCACCCAAGGCCCTGTGCCCCTCAGCAATTATGAAGGGAAAGTTGAGGAGCAAGGGAAAAATGTGACGCTTTGGCTCCCAATCTGATAACTTTTAGGTTGGCAGTAGGGAGGTCGATCCACGGAAAAGATGCCGTCACTTGAGATCTAGAAGATATATAAGTAAAAGGAACAGTCAGAGTAAGCTATGGGTATGGCAGAGATCGCTCAGCTTTCACTCTGATAGACCAGCTCATCACCACATGACTAGAACCCAATCCTCTCAGCATCAGCTAGGAAAGGCCCTAGAAAGCCGCCTTTGGCGGGGGGATAGCTCCCCTACTTCAACTCCTTTCGGAGTTGGGCACCCGCCGACCCGCCATGTATAGTATAGTAACATATATCAGTCAACCTCCCTGTCACGTTCACCTGCAGCTGAAATTTGTGCAGCCCTTTCACTAGCACACTCTCTAGTCAATCTCTTCTATCTATCTATTGCCTGACGCCGTGATCCCCGAAGGGGTGGCCACGAACGAACCGCCCCCATACACCTCTGTCCCCAGTCAGTCGATGCCCCTCCCCCCAACCAGCACCGCCTTCGTTCATGTAGTTCCTCACTCCATCCTTCCACCTCATATTCGGTCTACCTCTCCCCCTCTGTCCCTCCACCTCGCTCTCGTACACCCTCTTAGTCATTCTCTCGCTTTCCATACGTCCCATATGGCCGAACCATCTCAAGTTGTTCCTTTTCACACTTTCCAGCACATCTACCTCCACACCGCACCTCCTTCTTACTTCCTCATTAGTCTGTCTATCCCTCCATGTAACTCCGCACGCACTCCTTAAGTAATTCATTTCCACTGCTCTCACTCTTGGTCTGAGTCTCACAACCAACGTCCATGCTTCGCTTCCGTAAGTCAGTGTCAGGATTACCACACTGTCATGCAAGGACTTCTTCACTTCCATACTGACCACCCTATTTCTTGTTACTGCTTTTAGCGTTCCTACAACCCTCTTCCCCTGTTGTACCCTCTCCCGCACCTCTTCATCCATAGTCCCATCTTTACTCAACACACTGCCCAGATACTTAAAAGAGTTGACGATCTCCATAGCCTGACCGTTCAGCTTCACCTCACACTCTGTGACTTCACCCCTTTCGAAGACCATAACCTTGCTCTTCCCCGTATTTACCTTCAAATTCCATTTTTCGCACACTGTTCCAAACTCATTTACCAGACCCTGCAACTCCCATTCATTATCACTCATCAGAACTGCATCATCCGCAAACAGCAGTATAGGTAGCTTCCACTCAATTCCCTCCCTTTTCAGCGATACACCAACATCCACTGCTCTTGATAGTATTTCTTTCATGACTCCATCCATATATACAGTAAACAACCACGGGGACATCACACACCCCTGTTTCAAACCAACATTAAGGTCAAAGAACTCAATCTCTTACCCCCTTCAAAATGATTCAATGGTGCATTTTTATCATATTCTAGCTAACATTAAACATCTTTATTTAGCATAGGAATTACCTGTAGAGAGTAAAGGGACATGAAAAATATCTCTATTATTTCTGCTCATAGATCCATACTAACTGCTGAAAATATTCTAATGATAGACAGAATCAACTTTACAAATTTAAAAGGCGCCATTATAGTTGAGTTCGATTGTAGTTCGGTTACCAAGGTACCTGAACTCTCTATGCAGTACAGTACTAGGCTTGGATACTCAAAACATTTACAGAACCATATTTGATCATTATATCTTAAATTCTGACAAAATAATTATAATACTATTACAGTATTACCCAAAACAAGTCATAATAATATTATAACTTATTATTTATGGGTGAGGGCTGGTCCTACCCAGAGTGAGGTTTGGCATCCTCTACCCAACCTTAGCCATTTCTGTCTGTCTCTTGTACTGTACTGCCCTACTTTTTCTACTAGGGGTAGGAGGCTAGGAATCCTCCCCTTGTAAAATTATCATACTCAACAAGACAGAGAAAGAGGGAAAGGAACGTGAAAGTTGTCCCGGACCCTAAGAATTGGAACTTTACAGGTTTCTCTTAGGGCTCTGTCTCAAGTCAGCCACCCCCAGCAATAGGGTATGTGCGTGAGTATATACATACATATATAAATTATTAACTTATGGTAGACTAGTTCTTCTGAGTATGATAAAGTTATGACGTTATGGGCAGGGAATAGCTTATTTATTCTTTGGTTTGTTATTCCTCTCATGTTGCTGTAATTTTTTACTTCTTTAAGTATCCAGTCCCTTTACCTCATGCAGTACTTATGCATATTTTAAATTCACCTACTCCTTTCTCTCCAGACCGTGGGATCCTGCTGACCAAAGGTAAAGGCATAACAGGCAGCCTGGGCCACGGAGACACCCAGGACTGTGGTCACCTGAGGATGGTGGAGTCTTTACTAGGGGTGTCGGTGGTGGGAGTGGCTTGTGGCAGGCAACACATTCTGGCACGCACACTGGATGGTGCCGGGTTTGGCTGGGGATGTGGAGAAGATGGTTAGTGGAGAAAGTAATATTGGTTTGAGTCCCAGAGGGAAGAATGAAAACCTAATATTTAGTAGTGGCCCCGAAATCATTGACGATATGCCTATTAATATAATAGCCTCCTTTCAAGCGCCCGCGGGTACCCAGTTTGAAACTCCCGCCGCGTGGAAAAGGAGTACTACCTCATAAGTGTAACGCTTCTTCTCTTATGGAATTGTTTTATGATTGGGGTACACACTACGAAAAAACTTCGTAAAAAATAAAAAATAAAAATAAACTCAAAACTAGTTTTGCTACAGCTTTCCATTTCGTGGATTTCTTGTGCGTGGCTTCTCGCCCAGACAGTGGCAACCGAGACGCCATATTTCTTCCTTCATTGATATATTAAGACTACTGTAAACTCAAGACATCAAACGAATGGGAAGGGGATGGAAGGGAGGGCCCTACATCGTCAATGATTTCGGGGCCACTACTAAATATTAGGTTTTCATTCCTCCCTCCGGGACTCAAACCTATAATTTATTAGTGGCCCCTCCATCATTGACGATATGCCTGATATCTCAAGACTGGAGGGGGACATTCGTAATAATATCAAACCACTAATAATACCATAGCTAGAGACAAAGAATCACACAGCAAATTGAGTTCTTTATTGTTTACATACAATATATAAAATTGTATAAAAGGATAGAAAGCAGTGCGTTACTTCAAAGAAGATCTGCTTTAAACATATGATAAAAGTCTCATCTAGAGATTCATACCTTGACTCTCATCTCGAGATTCAAAAACTTGTTGTCAGGGAACAAAAACTATTCCTGATCAACATATCTTTTGTCCTTAAACTTATTTGTACATGTTATATAATTTGTACATGTTTACTATATAGTTGCAACTATTATAGGTATCTATGCATAGACTATAGGTTTGACTCCTGTAAGGAGATAAAGAAAACCTAATATTTAGTAGTTTTAGTAGTGGCCCCGTAATCATTGACGAACATGCCTATTACATAAGGCACCCTCTTCAAACACTCATCCGCCGTAGTTTGAATCTACCGCGCAGAGCATTTAAAATTTGAGGAGCCTTCATCATGAGTGCACGCGACCTCACTCATGGCTTCAGTCATTATGAATTGGGTTCTCACTACGAAAAAACTTCGTAAAAAATAAAAACAAAAAATAAAATAAGAATAACTATTCAATAAGCTTTCCATAATATCGTGGATGTACTTGTGTGGATCTTTGACCAGACGCTGACTCAGGCGTCATTCTTCCTTCACTGACATATCAAGTAACCAAAATCCTTAATACATCAACGAATGGGAAGGGGATGGTCGGGAGGGCCCCAGTCGTCAATGATTACGGGGCCACTACTAAATATTAGGTTTTCTTTATCTCCTTACAGGAGTCAAACCTATAATTTATTAGTGGCCCCTCCATCATTGACGAACATGCCTGATTTCTAAGACTGGAGGGGGACATTCGTAATCATATCATAACTCAAGAAAAGGGAGAGACAGGAGACAAAGAGGCAGACCCAGTAGTGCTAACAGGGGAGTAGGGTACGGACTGGAGGAGCGGGATGGTGTAATTGCTGAAGGAATGGTAGATGGATTAAGGATTATGTTTAGTAATGTGGATGTGTTTACTCAGGACAAGAAAAGAGAACTGATATGTAGGTTGCAGGATGAAGAGAAAAAACCTGATGTCATAGCCCTACAGGAAGTAAGACCAAAAAATGTTAGAATTGAAAGGGAACTGGTGGAATATAGTTTGGAGGGTTTTGAGTTATATGAGAGAAATGCTATTAGAGCAGAGGTTGGAAGAGGACTGTTTATTTATGTAAGAAAAGAGCTCAAGGTTAATGAGGTGGATATGAGACAGCAGTATTGTGAGTACAGTAAAAGTCCGTTAATCCGACGACCGATGATTCGAATCTCCCAATAGTCCGAATTTTTCAATTTGAGGCCAAATCCGAATTCACCCGATGGTCCGAATTTCAAGAAGTCCCAAAGTCCCCGTTTTGAGGCATTAGGCCACTCAAATGACACATAATGGAGCACACACATATCATATGTTCATGAATTCACTTTAAAAGTTTACCATTGTCATTGTAGCCTATTATCTACTTCAAAACATTCAGATTAATGGTCAAAGGAAAGCTACTGATATAATCGTTAACACCTTCGTCATCTTCTTCTTCCACATCGTCTGCTAGAGAGTTTGTTTTTGCTCTTGAACGCATCCTTGGGACGCTCCGATGCGCTACTGGCTTGCACCGCATTTTCTGCAAGAGCATTCAGTCTTGAGCTTGAAAACGCACCTGTCAAGCAGGCCCAAAGTCCCCTTCAATTTTGAGGTTATTTTTTTTTATTAGGCCACTCACAATCGAACAATCATATATGGAGTCACACCCCCCCACATATCCATATGCTTCACTGAATTCAACCTTTAAACAAGTTTACCATTGTAACAGTGGAGTCCGTCTATCTACTTCAAAACATTCAGATTATTAAATGGTTTCAAAGGCAAGCTACTTGATATAATTTATTCGTACAACAATTCGTATGCTTTATCTTCCACATCGTTCTCTGCTAGAGAGTTTGTTGTGCTCTTGACACGCCATACTTGGGACGCTCCGATGCTGGCTACTGGCTTGCACCGCTTTTCTTTGATGCAATTGCGCGCATTCAGTCTTGAGCTTGAAAACGCAACCTTTGGACGTATTAGTCTTGAGCTTGAAAACGCACCTTTGGATGTTCCGATACGTCTACTATTTATAGTTTCAGTGATCGGGCATCCCAAGGGTGCTTTCAAGACAACAATACAAGGGTTGGCTTTCAATACAATATAATATAACAGAGCAAGGTCAGCACAAAAGGTAAGAATAACACAAAGGAAAATTACAAGAAACCTCTCAGGGAAGTGCCGTTGTTAAGGCATTACTTCACGAAACCAACATCTGATCTTCAAGAGCAAGGACAAAACTCGATAGTAGAAAGGCAGATAGAAAAGAACGACGTTTATATCAGCAGATTCCTTTTTTGCACCATTAATCTGAATGTTTTGAAGTAGTTAATAGGCTACAATGACATATGGTAAACTTTTGAAGTGATGTGCATGAAAGATGATATGTTCTGTGTGTGCACCATTGGTTGTCATTTTTTTGGGTGGCCTAATGTCTCAAGGTTTTCGTCATCCCACAGGTTCATAGGGGTAAAGTCCGATAATCCGACAAATCCACTAATCCGAACGAGAGCTAGGTCCGCTGCCCTTCGGATTGTAACGGAAGTTTACTGTATTTGTGTATTGAAGTAAAAGGTGTAAGAGGATCAATTCTCATGACTCTATAATAGGAAGCCCAAATAATAGCAGGGGAGAGGATGAAACTACTGAAAAAGCAATGGAGGAGATAGATAATAGAGAGACAAATATAAATTTTGATTGGAGATTTCAATTTGCCAGGGATCAACTGGGCAAAAGTTGTTAATACTCCAGAGGGATAGGGTTTAGCCTGGTAAAATAGTTATATAGAGAACAGTGAGGAGGATGTTTTTTTAAGCAAACATATTGTAGAGATGACAAGATACTAGAGATGGAGCAGGGGAGTGTACTTTGATTGGAAGTTTTTCAGTACAATGCAAGAGGATATATGTGGTAACATGTAATGCGTGGATAGCCCTATAGGTCGTCAGTGACATGCCTGTATAAGCTATTGTTTTAGTTTGTAACATATAATCGTTTGAGAGGGACTCATATTAGAGGACAACTTAGAAAATATACAGATATGATAGAGGCTATTTGGATTTTTATTGAGCTGCTGAGACTGTGTTTGGACATTGACTGCGGGGAATTTGACGGTGAAAGATAATTGCTGAAGGATATGGGACGGAACAATTAGAGCCATCAAACTGGAGAATGCTGTATCCAAACAGTGTTACCAGTAAGGGGAATATAAGGATAAAACAAAATGACGGAAAAGAACTAACCCAGAATTGCCAAATGAAAAGAAAGCTTTGGATTCTTGATTAGAAGAAAGAAGAAACGGATTTGTGGGAGAAAGATTAAAATTGTTAAAAAAGAACTTTCTGTATGAATAGGAATTATCAACAGACAAATAAACATAAATGTGGCCATATGTAAAGAAGGAAGAGACTGGAGATTTTTCCAATTTTCATTCATGCTCAAAAATATCTGGTTCCTTAGCAATTGGTCAGGAGAATCAAGAGGTTGTAAATCTTGTCCGCCCTTCTTTCTTTTTATTAATTTACTTTA
>CM064568.1:47123124-47433319 GCA_032716605.1 Paralithodes platypus | reverse complement strand
GCTGGTTAGGCCGCACCTGGAATATGCAAACCAGGTGTGGGCTCCATATATGGTAAAGGATATAGAAGCAGTGGAGAAAGTGCAGAGGAGAGCTAGCAAGCTGGTACCAACGTTGAAGAACGCGGGCTATGAGCAGAGGTTGAGGACACTGGGGCTTCCGACACTGGCATATAGGAGAAAGAGAGGGGATATGATAGAGACTTTTAAGATAGTGTCAGGAAAGTACGATGAGGATGTGTGTGAAGGTATCTTCTTGATGCGGGAGGGAACAAGAACGAGAGGACACTCTAAGAAAATTTACAAAGAAAGAAATAGGCTTGAGAAGGCAAAGAACTCATTTTGTGATAGAGTGGTAAATGAGTGGAACGCACTGCCCCAGTATGTAGTCGATTCCGAATCAATAAGGGAGTTTGAAAGTAATCTTGATAAAGCATGGGGAAGACAAGATTTGAAGTTTGATTATAAAGCAAAGATACAGAATACAGTAGTAAAAATTTTGCGTCTGCTACCGCCGCCGCCAACACCGTGAACGACCGCAGCAGTGCAAGTACTGGTACTGAGCTGGATACACAGGCATAGTTTGCCTTTTTCCAGAGGATCTACTGTAAGAAACTGTAAGAAAGAAAAGCAGATAATCAAACAACCACATAGTATTCTTACTTTGAAAAATATATTTAATGGCGCAGCACATATATACAAAAGGGGGTCAAGCAGGGGCGTGCTTCAAAGAAGCCTGCTTGATACAAAAGGTTAACTCTTGAGACTCTGCGAACAGATCTGTAAGTTAAAAAGGCACCCCACTCAACATAAGTGGTGAAAAATAAAAACTTATAAGTTTACATGTGCACATATAACCCCATAATACTCGTGGAAATATTTTGCAAAATATATCCAATGCTTAACCCTTAAAAAGCGGCTCACCACATAAGTCGTGTTGAAAAAACTGGCAAAAAACGGGTGAAAAAAGGGTGGAAATCGAGTGAAAATGGGTGGGATAGTAATGATCCATACGTCCGACATCTGTGGCCTCCCGGCCCACACTAACTCCAGTTCCCCCACCGCGCGTGAGGATGACAGTGTAACCAATAGTTCGCTAAAAGTGAGCAAGGTAGCAAAATCTGCTAAACTTCCATCTTCGAGGTAACACTGTCAGTGCTCCACGAGTGCTACGTAGCTGTATTTATTAGTGGCCCCTCCATCATTGACGAACATGCCTATTACATAAGGCATCCTCTTCAAACACTAATCCGCCGTAGTTTGAATCTACCGCGCAGAGCATCTAAAAACTGAGGAGCCTTCATCATGAGCGCACGCGACCTCACTCATGGCTTCAGTCATTATGAATTGGGTTCTCACTACGAAAAAACTTCGTAAAAAAAAAACAAAAAGAAAATAAGAATAACTATCCAATAAGCTTTCCATCATATCGTGGATGTACTTGTGTGGATTTCTGACCAGACGCTGATTCAGGCGTCATTCCTCCTTCTCTGCTCTGCGCTCAGCCTGCCCGGACGTGCCTTCCACGCTCCGCTGGTTCCGCATTCGTTGCGTCCCTAGTGAGTTTTTTCTCATTTGTTTACTCCAGGATGTATCGAGTAAGGTTAGGATAGGCGTAGCAGGAGTGTCCTGGGCTGGTTGCCCGCAGTGCAGTGTATTTTGGGTCGTGTGTATGGGGCATCTATTTCGGATGTACCCTCGTGGTCCTGTTGTGGACACGTGAACTTTTCACAGTTGTGTTAGTTTGTGATGCAGGCGGCTTTCATTACGCGTTAATTATTGCTGCCTTTTATCCTTCTGATGAGGTAAGCTGTGTTTTTCTGACGTTCCCAGCGTATTTTTCTTCACTTAGTGAAGTTTTTTCTGGGTCCTTGTCAGGCTTCCCGGGGTGGGAAGTTGTCGCTACGGTGGTGTGTTGGCGGTGGTTCCTGTTGTGTTATTCCAGTGTGTGTTTATATTTCAACTATTTTCATGCCGTCTACCTAGGCCTAGCCAGCCGCTCGTAGCTTTGCCACATGTCTAGTGTTATTATTTATTATTATAAATATGCCCTACTGTGTCATGTGTATCCGGGTTTTAGTTGTGTATTGGCTAATTCCTCGGACTATAATTGTTTCCTGGTTTAGTTGTGTATTGGCTAATTCCACGGATTATGTTGTGACCTTGGTTAGTCGTGCGTGACTCTCCTCGTGTCGTATTGTTCAGATGGTGTCTGTTCAGGGTGGGGCTTGCTTTCCGGCGGGTTTTTTCTCGGTTTCACCATGAAAATCCTGACCGATGAGCCGTGTTGGGCCACACGTGGTTTTTAACTCTGGCTGGTTCCCCGGCGTGGGGAGGTGTCTGTGGCTCTCCAGGACTGCGTCTCTGTGGGTGCCTGGTTTCAGGCCTCCTTTAATTCCCGGCGGGATGGCTGTACCCATCCTTATATATATATATATATATAAAAAACGACGTTCTTGCGAACATTCGTTTTTATAGGTTTTTTCTACCTGGTTTACGACAACCACATGGAAAACCTAGCTGTTGTTTAGGCGTTCCTCCCCGGCGATCTTTTACAAAGAAGTGGGGTCAGGAACTTGTGGGGTTAACTTTTAGACTTCTCACCCGGCGGGTGCACCTGAGCAGGGTGGGATAAACGACTTAGGTCTCATATAGTTAACCAATCCATTTTAGTGATACTCTGTGTATCGCTGCCTTTACTCTTACGGCAATTGAAGGTTCAATGAGGTTTAACCAAATCGATTCCCACACCCGGCGGGTGCTCCTAAGTGGAGGAACTAAGGAATTTATAACAAATTCAATTTCGATTAACCTTAATTTGGTGATACATTCAGTATCGCCGCCTTCTATTTTTACGACGATCTTTTGGGACAATTCGTTAAAATATCAGATCTCGTATATTCCTGCCCTGGGCTATTCTACTAAAATATTTCAAGGGCCGGCGTCTTTATGAGGGGGGCTTTGTTACAAAATTGAATCTTGAGACAGTCACCACCTCCTACAGACTATAAGTGCCATACTGGACCATTATATCAGAGGGTATTCTTCATGTTCTTTAGCTAAAAAGATTTGTTTAGCCTCTTTACACCCCGCCGCGTAGCGAGATGTGTTAGCTGTGTCTTTGCATCCCGTTACCCGGCGGGTTATTAACACTTGTATGCGAACACTTGGGTTAACCTTATGAGCATTAATTCCTGGAAATTTTTCTTTATTTTTCCAGAGCTGAGCTCCGGCGGACCAATACAGACCCGGCGGTAGTTTCCTCACACCAGTCTCTGTCATGACTACTGTGGCCCCAGTTTTTGCCCTGTGCATTACCCCTACTTGCGCGGGTATCCCGATTTTTGCGCATACCCTTTGCATAAGGTGTGTTAAATGTCTAGACCGTTCAAGGGGTCTCTGGGTTACACTTAATTGTTCCTTTTGCTCCCAATTAGCCAATAAAGTCCTGTGTGACAATGACAAGACCGCGGCGGTAGCGTTGAGAGAGGTCAGACAACAGATGTCGGCCTACACTACCATTGTCGCACATAAGTCACTTCAATGTGACAACGTCCCACTTTGGGATAAGTTGCTGTCAGAGCACCCTCCCCCTAAACGTACCTCTAGAGTAACGGGTTTTAAGCCGACAGAGACTGGCCAGGGTTCTGTATCGTCTGTGGATACGTCTAAACGCCCGAGAGAGCCTACTCCCCCGGCAGCCACCTCCTACCCGCGCGCGAGATCGAGGTCAAGGTCACCTCTCAGACAGCAGTCTTCAAGTCGTGCCTCTTCCCCGGCGAGTAAGAAGAGTAAGACGGAAGCTTCCACCAGTGGTCATGGTGGTGATTCTTCCAAATCTAAGTCTAGTTCGCGGTCACACCGTAGCCACAAATCCTCCAAAAAGGATTCCCATAGGAAGTCCTCTCGACATTCTCCTAAGTCTAGTGCATCGTACCTCTACACCTGAAAATGTTTCTGTTACAGCCTCAGAGTATAGTGAAGCGCCTGTCCCTAAACAAGATTTACCTATTGATATTTTAACCCTAGAAATGGAAAGTTCAGGAAATTCAATAATTGAGAATGTTTCAGACTCTCAAGAGAGCGTAGGCCAGAGCCTCGGTGTTTGGCGGTTTGCTCAACCAGGGTCTGACCATCCACGTCCGACTCATACGAGTCACACAGTAGCCGATGTCCACAGGGACGCGGCGACCCCATCCTCTATCCCTGACTTATCTTGGAAACAAGGTACCCCTGCCTCGGCGGGGTCTTCTCAGGAGGATCGGGAGGAACAAGATGAAGTGTCAATAATTTCAGATAGGGAAGGACAAGGGTCAGGCTCAGGCTTGGACGCCGCCCATGATAATACTGATTCACCTGTAAGTTCTGCATCTAACCAGTTTGTTACAGCACAAGAAATTGATGGGTTACTTACTCATGCTCTATCTAAATTCTTTAGTCAACAACGAGAAAACCCCACAATGGACTTGGGGGCTCCCTTGACAAGTTCTGCGGTACGGCCTCTGATAACGTCAATCGATTTATCTAAGATTCCTAACCCTCCTACTCTGTCACCGGCAGGGAGCTCTAAGCCAGCTACGGCGGCATTCACTACGTCAAATGTCAGGGTCATCACGGATGTTAATCCACCCCCTCTAGACAAAGCGCCTCTTAGAAAGGTAGCTATGCCCCTGCTTTATGGGCCAGACGAGTCATGGGTTCTTTTGAACCCCTCTAAGCCAGAGCTTGCCCAGCCTACCTTGTCAGGGGAACTCCCGGTACCACGTGAGTGGTTTATCCAGGGAAATAAGTCAAAGAAATTAAGGGCATTGGATGCCTTGGGTAATGTTTTGGACGTAAATATCAAGGCTATACCTAGTTATTATCATCAGGATTATTTTGTTTATGCATCTAAGCCTGCTTTACCCCCTGCCTCAGCTTCAAAACTTTTTTCAGACTGGTCTAAGCTGGATGGGTTTAATGATATTAAGGCTCTGTCGGCTCTTACTCCTGAACTAGATTTACAGACCGTCACAGACGAGACAGCTAATCCAGTTTTGAAGGTGGGACAGTTGGGACCAGGACCTTGGGTGGATTGGGAGGTAGAGGCTCAAAACTTTGCAACCACTTTCACTTCTAAATCTTCCCACCAGATCCCTCAGGATACACATTCATGGTTCTCCATGCCGGTGGGTTCTGCCGGCGGAGTTCCGTCAGCTTTATTTTCTTTTCTAGCTGCCCCTAAGATTAATCTTTGTGAACTAAAGGACCCATTCACTACCCCTACCCCTACTCACCTAGACAGAGAATTTAGGCTAAGGGGAAAAGCTTTCCGCCTGTTTTCACAGTACATAGTTTCTCAGCAGGTGGCTAAGTCTTTACTCCGGTCCACTCAGGCAATCGCAGACGCGGATGCTCGAAGATCAGTTGAGTTATCCCGGCGTCTGATTCTTCAGTCGTCGTTTCAATCCTTAGGTGACATACGCACAGCCTTACTTGAGGCGGTGCGAGCACGACAGGATCTTAGGATGTCATTAGTTCGCAAGCTGCCTGATCGCATTGCTAACCAGGTGGTAATGTCCCCAGTACTTACTCCTTCTTTAATGTCCCCTGATGTATGGCGAACAGTGTTTAACATGGCACAGGCCGTGAAGCACAGTCCCGCACAGGCTAAGAAACCTGCATTTAACTTCCCCAAACCTAGGCCTCCTACTAAAGCTCAGCCAGGGGGTTCTAAGCCTTTTCTTCCGCCTAAGTCCTCCCAATCCCCCCTGGGTCAGTACAGGCATAGACAGAGAGGGTTTTCAGGACAGAGAGGACGCGGCCAGTATAAGCCGGGGCAGGGCCAGTCTTCGGCCCACACCAGCCAGCCGGCGAAGCGTCCAACACCACCAACCCCACCATAAAAAAAATAAAGTCTCTCTCACTCCCAGTGCCTATCTTAAGGCCGGAGGAACCGAGGGAAGTACAGCCGGCGAACCCTTGTCTGCTAACTGGGTCGTTCCGAACGTGTCACCAAGCATGGCCGTTAAAAACCTGGGCACGGATGGTGGCACGCAAAGGCATCACTTGGCAGTGGCTCCGGCGACCTCGCTTACGTCAGCCGACAACGGCAAATTGTGTTTCATTAGAGGTGGAGTCGCTGGTCCAGGAGATGATTGCCAAGAATGTCATCATCCCGGTCCCTCCAGATTACCCTGTATTCACGTCAAAACTGTTTTTGGTTCCCAAACGGGACAGTGTTCAGATGAGGCCGGTCGTAGACCTGTCTTATCTGAATCTTCACATTTACAACGAGTCTTTCAGAATGTTAACAGTTCATCAAATCAGGCTAACACTTCCGCCGGGAGGCTGGATGTGTTCCCTAGACCTGACAGACGCCTATTGGCACGTGTCGGTCAACAAAAGATTTCAAAGGTTTCTGGCCTTGAGGATCAGGCACCAAAATTTTGTTTTTCAGAGGATGCCGTTCGGTTTGAACCTAGCACCTCGAGTATTCACGAAACTAGTCCGGCAAGCCCTGATGCCGTTGTTAAAACAGGGAATCAGAGTGTTGTGGTATCTAGACGACTGGCTGGTGGTGGCAGAGACACAACAATTATGCATAAAACATGTCAATATCATTTTAAATCATGTCAAAACTCTAGGCTTCAAGGTAAATCTGGTAAAGTCAAACCTTGTTCCCTCAAGAGTAATTCAGTGGATAGGGCTGGTCTGGGACACCGCCGCTCTCACTCTGAGTCAGAGTGTGGACAATCGCAACAGGTTTCGCAGGAAACTGTTCAGGTTTCTTCACAGTCTGACTACAACACGAAGAGTCTGGGAGTCTCTGGTCGGCTCTCTCAACTGGATTCAGCTAACTGTCAAGTTGGGCCGGTTGAAAGTAAAACGATTAATATTGGAAGGCAACAAATATTCCCCACTCTTACCGGCGGGAAAATTATGGCCCATACCAAAATTAATCCACACCTTACTAGCGGTCTGGGCGAAGAGGGAAACATTGCACTCAATCATGTCATGGACCTCTCCTCCTCCAACGGTATGGGTAGACACGGATGCGTCGGGCACCATAGGGTGGGGATTTCAGTCAAATCAGGGGCACCAGGGTCAGGGGCTTTGGTCCCACTTAGAAATCTCTCACATAAATGTCAAAGAGTTACTAGTCCCCTTGTATTTCCTTCAGGCTCACGGCCCGGCGTTACGGGGCAAGTCGGTGGCCTTCAGAATGGACAATCTGAATGAAGTTCACTGTATTCAGAAACAAGGGTCAACGAGGTCAAGGGGGTTGCTACTCGTGTCGGAAGAGATTTTTGTTCTAGCCAGCAGTCTAGATATTTATCTTCACGCATCTTATCTCCCAGGCGTAGCGAACGTCTGGGCAGACGCTCTGTCCCGGAGACAGAGCACGACAGTAGAATGGGAGCTCAAGCAACCCATTTTCGACCTAATGATTGCGGAGCTCTCCCATCCACAAGTGGATCTTTTTGCGTCCGAGGAGACTCACAAGCTCCCTCTATACCTCACCCGCCGGGCGATAACGCCGGCAGGGGGGCCAGACGCCCTAGTGACAGACTGGAACAGATGGAGCTCCATCTATCTGTTTCCGCCGCCAGATGCGTCACTAATGTGCCACGTAGTGAACAAACTACGAGTTTATCGAGGCTTAGTCTCGCTAATCGCGCCCCTGTGGCCGGCGCAGGTGTGGTACCAGCAATTAATAATGTGGTGCCCGGACCCGGTATCGCTCCCGGTCGGGTACTTCCACTTAGACACGATTGGCAACCTAGCGACCTCGCTGACTTTTGCATTATGGACATTCAGGAGGCCAAGTGGCTAGCACCATACGGTAGGGATGTGACCAATAAATTGCTCAATCAATATACTCAGTCTACTAAGCGACAATATCAATCACATTGGAAAGCTTTTACTTCTTGGATTGTTAGAACGGAACAAACTGTACCCTCAGTGGCATTGGTTTTTAATTACTTGAACTATCTGTTTGAGCAGAAACGTTTATCTGTGGTAACTTTGAAGAATCACTTAACTGCGATTAGAGTGCCCTTTTTCGACCTTACAGGTCTATCCATACCGGTGGCGGAGGAAACAGGATTTATGAGAGCGTGTTTTAAACTCCGCCCACCTCCCCGTCAGCTCATGCCTACTTGGTCTCTGGACAAAGCTTTGTCTTTACTTCATTCTCGTCTGTATCAAAATACTGCAGACTTTGCTTTAATCTTAAAGAAGGCAGTTTTCCTTTTGGCTTTGGCCACCGGAAACAGAGTGTCTGAGCTGGCGGCGATGAGCAACACACCTAATTGTCTTAGGTTTGGTAGACTTAATGATTCAATTTCCATTGCACCCTCCCCGGCGTTTGTAGCCAAGAATGAGCATAGTGCACACGTGTTTTCTGAGTTCACGGTGCCGGCGTTAAAAAGGGGAAAGGTGCATCATAATTTATGTCCAGTGCAAGCTCTAACCAAATATTTGAGAATAGCTCCTCAAAACCCCCAAGGTGCTTTATGGGTAGCGAGTACGGGTAAACGCTTACTTAAACGGCGATTAGCCTCTCTTCTGGTAGAAGTCATTAAAGAGAGTAATCCCGGCGTTGTGGGTAGGGCCCACGATTTACGCAAGTGGGCGGCCTCTTTACGTTTCCTGAAAAACTTTTCAGTTGAAGATATTGCGTCCACACAGTTGTGGGCGTCTAATCATACGTTTCTCTCTAGATACTTGTCAGTTGCTCTAGACAAACCTTCCTTACCATGTATAGCTTTAAGGCAGAGGGTCTAGGTGGCCCTGCAGTCACTTATGTTTACTTTCACGGAAGGGGGGGGGGGGGGGGGTGCAGTCAGTTGACATAGGACACCCTAGACCCCGCCGGAGTATGAGAGCTGTGATACAATTTAAGGTTAAAATGTGATATGAAAATTTCTCTGCGAGAAATTGTGCTAGTACAAGTTTAGTACAAAACAACGGTGTTGTTATAGTAGTTTTAGCTGCGAAAGCAATGTAATATTAGTTCAATGGAGTTCATTTGCAATTGATCTCCACATGTATTTTGGGGTTTATGATGTGCACATATAAACTTATAACTTATTATTTTTGTCACCACTCGTTGAGTGGGGTGCCTTTTGTAACTACAGATCTGTGTTCAGAATCTTCAGGGTTACCCATTTTTGTCGGGCAGGCTTCTTTGAAGCACGCACCTGCCTGAACCCCTTTTTCTTGTATATTTCCGGCCTACGCCGTATTAAATACATTTTTCAAAAGTAAGAATACTATGTGGTTGTTTTTATTATCTGCTTTTCTAGAGTTATGATATGATTACGAATGTCCCCCTCCAGTCTTAGATATCAGGCATGTTCGTCAATGATGGAGGGGCCACTAATAAATTATAGGTTTGACTCCTGTAAGGAGATAAAGAAAACCTAATATTTAGTAGTGGCCCCGTAATCATTGACGACTGGGGCCCTCCTGACCGTCCCCTTCCCATTCGTTGATGTATTAAGGATTTTGGTTTACTTGATATGTCAGTGAAGGAGGAATGACGCCTGAATCAGCGTCTGGTCAGAAATCCACACAAGTACATCCACGATATGATGGAAAGCTTATTGGATAGTTATTCTTATTTTCTTTTTGTTTTTATTTTTTACGAAGTTTTTTCGTAGTGAGAACCCAATTCATAATGACTGAAGCCATGAGTGAGGTCGCGTGCGCTCATGATGAAGGCTCCTCAGTTTTTAGATGCTCTGCGCGGTAGATTCAAACTACGGCGGATTAGTGTTTGAAGAGGATGCCTTATGTAATAGGCATGTTCGTCAATGATTACGGGGCCACTACTAAATATTAGGTTTTCTTTATCTCCTTACAGGAGTCAAACCTATAATGTGGCGTCATTGTGTAGCGATTTCCACCTAGTTTTCGGCGCAATACAGTTCCTTTCATACTGATGGTTGATATAGCAGTCAGAACGGCCCAGAAAGGCCCAAAACGGCCACAGAGCACCCGCTAGAGGAGGGTTAAACTAAATTGCTTTCACAGCTAAACTACTATAACAACACTGTTGTTTGTACTATCATTGTACTAGCACAATTTCCTGCACTGAATAGTACAGAGAAATTTTCATATCAACAATACCCATAACTAGTATCACAGCTCTTATACTCCGGCGGGGTCTAGGGTGTCCTATGTTACCCTGACTGCACCCCCCCCCCCCCCCCTTTCCTTGAAATTAAAACAAAATGTGACTTAAGGGCCACCTAGACCCTCTGCCTTAAAGCTATACAAGGCAAGGAAGGTTCGTCTAGAGCTACTGACAGGTATCGAGTCAAAAGCGTATGATTAGAGGCCCACAAATGCGTGGACGTAATATCTTCCACAGAAAAATTCTTCAGGAAACGCAAAGAGGTTGCCCATTTGCGTAAATTGTGGGCCCTACCCACAACGCCGGGATTACTCTCCTTAATGACTTCGACTAAAAGAGAAGCCAATCTACGTTTGAGCAAGCGCTTACCCGTACTTGCTACCCATAAAGCACCCTGGGGGTTTAGAGGAGCTACCTTCAAATATTTGGTTAGAGCCTGCACTGGACATAAATTATGGTGCACCTTTCCCCTTTTCAACGCCGGCACAGTGAACTCAGAAAACACGTGTGCACTGTGCTCATTCTTGGCTACAAACCCTGGGGAAGGTGCAATGTGAATACATTCATTAAGCCTACCAAACCTGAGGCAATTAGGTGTGTTGCTCATCGCCGCCAGCTCAGACACTCTGTTCCCGGTGGCCAAAGCCAAAAGGAATACAGCCTTTTTTAAGAGTAATGTAAAATCTGCAGTATTTTGGTACAGACGGGAGTGAAGTAATGACAATGCTTTGTCCAGAGACCAAGTAGGCATGAGCTGATGGGGAGGTGGGCGGAGTTTAAAACATGCCCTCATAAAACCTGTTTCCTCCGCAACTGGTATGGAGAGACCGGTAAGGTCCCAAAATGGTATTCTAATCGCTGTTAAGTGATTTTTTAACGTTACCACAGATAAACATTTCTGTTCAAATAGATAATTTAAATAATTAAAAACTAACGCCACCGAGGGCACAGTCTGTTCCGTTCTAAGGATCCAAGAAGTAAAGGCTTGCCAATGTGATTGATACTGTCGTTTTGTAGACTGAGTATATTGATTCAATAATTTATTGGTCACATCTCTACCATATGGTGCTAGCCACTTGGCCTCCTGAATGTCCATAATGCAAAAGTCAGCGAGGTCGCTAGGTTGCCAATTGTGTCTAAGTGGAAACACCCGACCGGGAGCGACACCGGGTGCGGGCACCACGTTTTCAATTGCTGGTACCACAACTGCGCCGGCCACAGGGGCGCGATTATCGAGACTAAGCCCCGATAATCCCGTAGTTTGTTTACTACATGGCACATTAGAGACGCGTCTGGCGGCGGAAACAGATAGATGGAACTCCACCTGTTCCAGTCTGTCACCAGGGCGTCTGGCCCCCCTGCCGGCGTTATCGTCCGGCGGGTGAGGTACAGTGGGAGTTTGTGAGTCTCCTCGGACGCGAACAGATCCACTTGTGGATGGTAAAGCTCTGCAATCATTAGGTTGAAAATGGGTTGCTTGAGCGCCCATTCTACTGTTGTGCTCTGTCTCCGAGACAGAGCGTCTGCCCAGACGTTTGCTACGCCTGGGAGATAAGATGCGTGAAGATGAATGTCCAGCCTGTTGGCTAGAATAAAAATCTCTTCTGACACGTTTAGCAACGTCCGAGACCTTGCTGACCCTTGTTTCTGAATACAGTGAACTGCATTCAGATTGTCCATTCTGAAGGCCACCGACTTGCCCCGTAAAGTAGAGCCGTGAGCCTGAAGGAAATATAAGGGGACTAGTAATTCTTTGACATTGATGTGGGAGATTTCTAAATGGGACCAAAGCCCTTGACCCTGGTGCCCTTGGTTTGACTGAAAACCCCAACCTATCGTTCCTGATGCATCCGTGTCTACCCATACCGTCGGCGGAGGAGAGGTCCATGACATTATTGAGTGCAACATTTCCCTCTTCGCCCAGACCGCTAGTAAGGTGTGGATTAATTTTGGTATGGGCCATAATTTTTCCGCCGGTAATAGTGGAAAATATTTGTTGCTCTCCAATATTAAGCGCTTTACTTTCAACCGGCCCAACATTACAGTTAGTTGAATCCAGTTGAGAGAGCCGACCAGAGACTCCCAGATTCTCCGTGTCGTAGTCAGACTGTGAAGGAACATGAACAGTTTCCTGCGAAATCTGTTCCGATTGTCCACACTCTGACTCAGAGTGAGAGCAGCTGTGTCCCAAACCAGCCCTATCCACTGAACTACTCGTGAGGGAATAAGGTTTGACTTTACCAGATTTACCTTGAACCCTAGAGTTTTGACATGTTTTAATGTTATGTTGACATGATTTATGCATACTTGCTCTGTCTCTGCCACCACTAGCCAGTCGTCTAGGTACCACAAAATCCTGATCCCTTGTTTTAACAATGGCATCAGTGCTTGCCGGACTAATTTCGTGAATAAGCGAGGTGCCAGGTTCAAACCGAATGGCATCCTTTGAAAAACATAAGTTTGATCCCTGATCCGTAAGGCCAGGAATCTTTGAAATCTTTTATTTACCGAGACGTGCCAATAAGCGTCTGTCAGGTCTAAGGAACACATCCAACCTCCCGGCGGAAGTGTTAGCCTGATTTGGTGCACTGTTAACATCCTGAATGACTCGTTGTGAATATGAAGGTTCAGATACGACGGGTCTCATCTGAACACTGTCCCTTTTGGGAACCAAAAATAGCTTGGATGTGAAGACTGGGTAATTTTGAGGGACCGGGATGATGACATTCTTGGCAATAATTTCCTTGACCAGTGACTCCACCTCTAAAGAAACTAGATTCGCCGTTGTCGGCTGACGTAAGCGAGGTCGCCGGAGCCACTGCCAAGTGATACCTTTGCGTGCCACCATCCTTGCCCAAGTGTTTAACGGCCATGCTTGGTGACACGTTCGGAACGACCCAGTTAGCAGACAAGGGTTCGCCGGCTGTACTACCCTCGGATCCACTCGCCTTGAGACTGGCCCCGGGAATGAGAGAGACATTAGTTTTTTGATGGTGGTGGAGGTGGTGGTGGTGGACGCTTCGCCGGCTGGCTGGCGTTGGCAGAAGACGGGCCCTGACCTGGTTTATTATAGCCTCGTCCTTTCTGACCTGTAAACTTACCCTGTCTATACCTGTACTGACCTTGAGGGGAGGAGGACTTAGGTAGATGAAAGGGCTTAGATCCCCCCGGCTGTGCTTTTGCGACTGGCTTGGGTTTGAGGAAGTTAAAGGCAGGTTTCTTAGAAGGGGCGGGACTCTGTTTAAAGGTCTGAGCCATATTAAAAACTGTTCTCCACACCTCAGGGGACATTAAAGAGGGAGTGAGCACTGGTGACATGACCACCTGATTCGCAATACGATCAGGAAGCTTCCGTACCAAGGACATCCTGAGATCTTGTCGAGCTCGCACCGCCTCAAGCAAGGCTGTGCGTATGTCACCCAATGACTGAATTGACGACTGAAGGAGCAGTCGCCGAGACAGTTCAACCGATCTTCTGGCATCTGCGTCTGCGATTGCCTGAGTGGACCGGAGCATCGATTTAGCGACCTGTTGCATCACAATGTACTGTGAGAAAAGTCTAAATGCTTTCCCCCGTAGCCTAAATTCTCGGTCTAGGTGAGTTGGGGTAAGGGTAGTGAAAGGGTCCTTGAGTTCACATAAATTGATTTTGGGGGCAGCTAAGAAATCAAACAAAGCCGAAGGGACTCCGCCGGCAGAACACACTGGCATAGAGAACCAAGAATGACTATCCTGAGGGATCTGGTGGGAAGATTTTGAGGTGAAGGTGGTCGCAAAGTTCTGAGCCTCCGTCTCCCATTCCACCCAAGGTCCCGAACCCAACTGCCCCACCTTCAACACTGGATTAGTGGCTGAGTCTGTGACAGTTCGCAAATCGAGTTCTGGTGTGAGAGCTGACAGTGTCTTTATGTCATTAAAACCATCCTGTTTGGACCAGTCAGAAAACAGTCTCGAAGCTGAGGCAGGGGGCAGGGCAGGTTTAGCAGTATAAACAAAATAGTCCTGGTGATAATAGTTAGGAATGGCCTTAACATTAACATCTAGTACATTCCCCAAAGTATCCAAGGCCCGTAATTTTTTAGATTTATTGCCTTGTATTACCCACTCTCGTGGCACTGGAAGTTCCCCTGACAAGGTAGGTTGAGCGACCTCTGGTTTAGTGGGGATCAAGTGAACCCATGACTCATCCGGACCATACAGTAAGGGCATAGCTACCTTTTTCATAGGTGCTTTATCTAAAGGGGGCGGATTGACATCCGTTATAACCCTGACATTAGAAGTAGTCAGTGCCGCCGTAGCAGGCCTAGTGACCACCGATGGTGATATAGAGGGAGGGTGAGGGATCTGAGTCAAGTCAATAGAAGTCATCAGAGGCCGGACATTAGAACTTGTCATAGGAGCTCCCAGGTCCACTGTAGGAGTCTCTGGCTGTTGGCCAAAAAATTTAGTGAGAGCATTAACCAGCAGCCCATCTATTTCCTCTGCTGTGACAAATTTATTCGATGATGAACTCAAAGGTGAATCATTACGATCCTGTGCGGCGTCTAAAACTGAACCCGATTCTTGCACTTCCATATCTGAGATGATAGATACCTCGTCTTTGTTATCCGGCTCACCATGAGAGGATTCCGCCGAAGCCGGAGTCCCATCTTGTTGCCAAGACAAGTCAGGAATAGATGATGGGATCGCCGCGTCCCGGTGGACCTCAGCCACTGTTTGTATAGTTTGAGCCAGAGGTTGAGAATACCGCCAAACACCCAGGCCTTGGCCTGCACTCCCTTGGGAGTCCGAAATACCCTCAATCATGGAGCTCCCACTTGACTCTGCCATTGGACGATCACTGTCCACTGAAGTTTCCAATTCTAGGGTTAAAATACTAAGTGGTAAACTGTCTTTTGGTACTGGTACTAAACTATCTCCATGAGATTGAACACTAGCTCTGTCGGGGGTAGAGGTATGGCGAGAGGCACTAGACTCCGGTGAACGCCGGGAGGCCTTTCGATCATGCGAGTCCTTTCGGGAAGACTTGTGGCTACGGTGCGACCGCGAACTGCTCTTGGATTTAGAAGATTTCTCGCTATATCCACTTGTTGACCCCTCCGTCTTACTCTTCTTGCTCGTTGGTGAAGTAGAGCGACTCGGCGGCTGCTGTCTAAGCGGGGACCTGGACCTAGATCTCGCCCGTGACGAGGAGGCTGCCACCGGGGGCGTCGGTTCTCGCTGTCACTTAGATGTGCCTGGGGCTGGAGCAAGTATAGAACCCTGTCCAGTCTCCGCCGGTTTACGAACAGTTACTCTAGAGGGACGTTTAATGGGAGGGTGCTCAATTAGTAACTTATCCCAAAGCGGGACGTTATCGCATTGAAGTGACTTATGAGCTACAGTAGTAGCATAAGTAGTCATTTGCTGCCTGACCTCCCTTAAGGCGACCGCTGCGGTCTTATCATTGTCTTGTAAAACTTTAACGCTGAGTTGCGAGCAAAAGGTACAGTTTCGCATCACCCACAGACCCCTTGAGCAGTCTAGACATTTAACACATTTTATACAAAGGGTGTGCGCAAAAATAGGGATACCTGAACAGGAGGGCGTAATGCATAAAGCAAAAACCGGGGCAAAGGTAGCCATGACAGAGACTGGTGGGAAACTACTCCAGGTTCTCTAAAGACTCGCCGGGGCCCAGCTCTGGAAAAAAAGAAAATTTCCAGGAATTAATGCTCATAAGGTTAACCCAACATGTTCGCACACAAGTGTTAATAACCCGCCGGGTAACGAGACGTAATACTCTACGATCACAGCTCGCTACGTGGTGGGGTTCCTATGTAAAGATATCAGAATGTCTGAACTTGTCCAAGAGATTTAAGAATACCCTCTGACACAATATAAAAAAACAGCATGGTGTTTATAATTGAAATAGTCTTTCCGGTGGTGTCTGATTCAAGATTCAATTTTGGCAAAACAACCCCCCAAAAAGACGCCGGCCCCTGAATTATCTCGCAGATCAAAAACTGGGAAGGCTGACAAAATACGAGATCTGACTTCTAAAGAATTGTCTTAGGATCGCCGTACGTTGAAGGCGGCGATACACAAATGTATCCCTCAATTGTCTTGGTCAACTAAACCGAATTGTAAATTCGTTATTCCACCCTACCAAGGAGCACCCACCGGGTGTGCAAGATGTTAAAAGTTGTTGTTGTTCCCTAAGCTGCCTGGCCGAACAGCCCCGAGTCCCTGAGAAAGGCCATGGCCACGATCGGGCTTTCCCACAGAGCTCTCATTGAGTGTAGATTGTGTTGTTGGCGTAAGTGGTTGTGTGAAATGCAGTCTTCTATGATGTGTTTAATGGTATGGGGTGCTGTGTTACATCCCGGGCAGGCGTCGACAACGGAGTCATCCAGTCTCTTCTGATATCTCAGGAGAGCTGGATGGTGTCCGCATCTCAGCCTGGCCAGGTGGACTCTGTCCTCGCGAGGAAGGGAGGATTCGGAAGGATGGATTTCGGGAGGTCGTGCATGCAGCTGCGCGTTGTCTGTGAGTGAGTGGATGGATCGGTGAGAGATATGAGTATGGATGTGCTTCTGGAAGTTGGTTCGGGGTGGGCAGGGAGAGAGGACAATAATTGTGTGTGATACTGTGTGCTGGGTGTTGTTTTGATATTTCTTGGTGTCTGTGGGTGTGTTGCCATGTAGTTTAGTGGGTGGTCTTGGTTCGTGGAGGCTGCTGCCAGGAATTGAGTGCCTCTCATGTCCAGATGGTCTTTGACTTTGAGGATTTTGGTTTCTTGATGTAGGTGATCTGTGGGTGAAGTAGCTGTGCAGCCTGTAATGATCTTCAGGGCTTTGTTTTGAATAGTCTGTAAGGTCTTATGATGTGTTTCAGCTAGGTTAGAAGCCCAGGCTGGGCTTGCGTATTCCATCACTGATCTTATGTATTGTTTATATACTGTGGTGGTAGTTTCTTTGTTGTGTCCAAATTTTGTGTGAGCAAGTGACCTGAGGGCATTAAGTCTGGGTGTCAGTTTCTTTTTAATGTTTGTGGTGTGCTGTTTGAATGTCATATGAGTATCATATGTTACTCCTAGGATAACACATATGTGTATGTGTTAGGGGTGTGTTGTTTATGGTGAGTTGAGGGATGTATTCGTGTTCTCCTGTCCAACTTGTGAGCAGGGTTGCGGTGGATTTGGCTGGGGCTAGATTAAGTCTGTTTGTAGTGCACCAGCCATGTAGTGTGTTGAGATAGGGTTGAAGGAGATCTGTTGCTCTTTTTGGGTCATGGTGTGTGCATGTGAGTGTTATGTCATCTGCATAGGAGGCTAAGTTTATTTGGGGCGTATTGGCTGTAGTTATATCGTGCATGTACAGATTGAAGAGTGCGGGCGATAGGACGGATCCTTGTGGGACTCCGTTTGGAAAGTTTCTGATTTTAGATGACTGACCGGCAAAAGATACGTGTGCACATCTGCCTGCTAGGAAGTTGGCCAGCCACCTTTTTGTGTTGTTGCATGTTTGTGTTGTAGATTTTGTTTGTTAGGTTTGGCGGGGGATGGCATCGAAGGCTTTACTAATGTCGAGTGTGGCTAATAGTGATCTGTGTGGTGGTCTAGCTGAGTTGATGCCGTCGAAAGCTCTTTGTGTAAGGTCTGTGAGAAGAGTGTTTGTGGAGTGCAGTGGCCTAAAGCCATGTTGTGTTGGGAGCTAGGGGTAGGTCAGGTGTAATTAGTTGTAATACTAGGCGTTCCATGACTTTGGAGGGGGAGCAAAGAAGTGTGATGGGGCGGTGCGAGGAGGGTAGCATGGGGTCTTTGTTGGGTTTGGGGAATGTGATGATGATACCATGCTTCCAAATGTCTGGTATTGTGTTGTGTGAATAGCTGTAGTTTGATATGTTAGTGAGTGCTTGTATGCCTTGTGGTCCCAGGTGTCTGAGGTGTATGTTGCTTATGTTGTCTAGGCCACAGGCGGGTGAGTGCTTGAGATTGTTGATGATATGCTTTGTCTGGTGATTGGTGAAGGGTGTATAGTCAGGGTCTGTGGGGAATTGTCTCTTACGTCGGATGACACGTCGGTCGTCTTTGTGAGGTTTTAGGTGTCTGACATGTGAAAAGTGATTGATGAGAGTGTTTGCTTGTTGTTTACATGAAGGAGTAGAGTCTGTTGTTGTGATTGCAGCATGTGATTGTGTTGTGTTGCTGTTGGAAAGTGTGATGCTGTTTAGTGTTTTGTAGAGTTTTTTGGGGTTTGTTTTGTGATCAAGTGTTTGTAGGAAGTTTATAGGTTTGACTCCTGTAAGGAGATAAAGAAAACCTAATATTTAGTAGTGGCCCCGTAATCATTGACGAACATGCCTATTACATAAGGCATCCTCTTCAAACACTAATCCGCCGTAGTTTGAATCTACCGCGCAGAGCATTTAAAAAACTGAGGAGCCTTCATCATGAGCGCACGCGACCTCACTCATGGCTTCAGTCATTATGAATTGGGTTCTCACTACGAAAAAACTTCGTAAAAAATAAAAACAAAAAGAAAATAAGAATAACTATCCAATAAGCTTTCCATCATATCGTGGATGTACTTGTGTGGATTTCTGACCAGACGCTGAATCAGGCGTCATTCCTCCTTCACTGACATATCAAGTAAACCAAAATCCTTAATACATCAACGAATGGGAAGGGGACGGTCGGGAGGGCCCCAGTCGTCAATGATTACGGGGCCACTACTAAATATTAGGTTTTCTTTATCTCCTTACAGGAGTCAAACCTATAATTTATTAGTGGCCCCTCCATCATTGACGAACATGCCTGATATCTAAGACTGGAGGGGGACATTCGTAATCATATCATAACTCTAGAAAAGCAGATAATAAAAACAACCACATAGTATTCTTACTTTTGAAAAATGTATTTAATACGGCGTAGGCCGGAAATATACAAGAAAAAGGGGGTTCAGGCAGGTGCGTGCTTCAAAGAAGCCTGCCTGACAAAAATAGGTAACCCTGAAGATTCTGAACACAGATCTGTAGTTACAAAAGGCACCCCACTCAACGAGTGGTGACAAAAATAATAAGTTATAAGTTTATATGTGCACATCATAAACCCCAAAATACATGTGGAGATCAATTGCTAATGAACTCCATTGAACTAATGTTACATTGCTTTCGCAGCTAAAACTACTATAACAACACCGTTGTCTTGTACTAAACTTTGTACTAGCACAAATTCTCGCAGAGAAATTTTCATATCACATTTCAACCTTAAATTGTATCACAGCTCTCATACTCCGGCGGGGTCTAGGGTGTCCTATGTCAACTGACTGCACCCCCCCCCCCCTTCCTTGAAAATAAACATAAGTGACTGCAGGGCCACCTAGACCCTCTGCCTTAAAGCTATACATGGTAAGGAAGGTTTGTCTAGAGCAACTGACAAGTATCTAGAGAGAAACGTATGATTAGACGCCCACAACTGTGTGGACGCAATATCTTCAACTGAAAAGTTTTTCAGGAAACGTAAAGAGGCCGCCCACTTGCGTAAATCGTGGGCCCTACCCACAACGCCGGGATTACTCTCTTTAATGACTTCTACCAGAAGAGAGGCTAATCGCCGTTTAAGTAAGCGTTTACCCGTACTCGCTACCCATAAAGCACCTTGGGGGTTATGAGGAGCTATTCTTAAATATTTGGTTAGAGCTTGCACTGGACATAAATTATGATGCACCTTTCCCCTTTTTAACGCCGGCACCGTGAATTCAGAAAACACGTGTGCACTATGCTCATTCTTGGCTACAAACGCCGGGGAGGGTGCAATGGAAATTGAATCATTAAGTCTACCAAACCTAAGACAATTAGGTGTGTTGCTCATCGCCGCCAGCTCAGACACTCTGTTTCCGGTGGCCAAAGCCAAAAGGAAAACTGCCTTCTTTAAGATTAAAGCAAAGTCTGCAGTATTTTGATACAGACGAGAATGAAGTAAAGACAAAGCTTTGTCCAGAGACCAAGTAGGCATGAGCTGACGGGGAGGTGGGCGGAGTTTAAAACACGCTCTCATAAATCCTGTTTCCTCCGGCACCGGTATGGATAGACCTGTAAGGTCGAAAAAGGGCACTCTAATCGCAGTTAAGTGATTCTTCAAAGTAACCACAGATAAACGTTTCTGCTCAAACAGATAGTTCAAGTAATTAAAAACCAATGCCACTGAGGGTACAGTTTGTTCCGTTCTAACAATCCAAGAAGTAAAAGCTTTCCAATGAGATTGATATTGTCGCTTAGTAGACTGAGTATATTGATTGAGCAATTTATTGGTCACATCCCTACCGTATGGTGCTAGCCACTTGGCCTCCTGAATGTCCATAATGCAAAAGTCAGCGAGGTCTCTAGGTTGCCAATCGTGTCTAAGTGGAAGTACCCGACCGGGAGCGATACCGGGTCCGGGCACCACATTATTAACTGCTGGCACCACACCTGCGCTGGCCACAGGGGCGCGATTAGCGAGACTAAGCCTCGATAAACTCGTAGTTTGTTCACTACGTGGCACATTAGTGACGCATCTGGCGGCGGAAACAGATAGATGGAGCTCCATCTGTTCCAGTCTGTCACTAGGGCGTCTGGCCCCCCTGCCGGCGTTATCGTCCGGCGGGTGAGGTATAGAGGGAGCTTGTGAGTCTCCTCGGACGCAAAAAGATCCACTTGTGGATGGGAGAGCTCCGCAATCATTAGGTCGAAAATGGGTTGCTTGAGCTCCCATTCTACTGTCGTGCTCTGTCTCCGGGACAGAGCGTCTGCCCAGACGTTCGCTACGCCTGGGAGATAAGATGCGTGAAGATAAATATCTAGACTGGTGGCTAGAACAAAAATCTCTTCCGACACGAGTAGCAACTTCCTTGACCTCGTTGACCCTTGTTTCTGAATACAGTGAACTGCATTCAGATTGTCCATTCTGAAGGCCACTGACTTGCCCCGTAACGCCGGGCCGTGAGCCTGAAGGAAATACAAGGGGACTAGTAACTCTTTGACATTTATGTGAGAGATTTCTAAGTGGGACCAAAGTCCCTGACCCTGGTGCCCCTGATTTGACTGAAATCCCCACCCTATGGTGCCTGACGCATCCGTGTCTACCCATACCGTTGGAGGAGGAGAGGTCCATGACATGATTGAGTGCAATGTTTCCCTCTTCGCCCAGACCGCTAGTAAGGTGTGGATTAATTTTGGTATGGGCCATAATTTTCCCGCCGGTAAGAGTGGGAAATATTTGTTGCCTTCCAATATTAATCGTTTTACTTTCAACCGGCCCAACTTGACAGTTAGCTGAATCCAGTTGAGAGAGCCGACCAGAGACTCCCAGACTCTTCGTGTCGTAGTCAGACTGTGAAGAAACCTGAACAGTTTCCTGCGAAACCTGTTGCGATTGTCCACACTCTGACTCAGAGTGAGAGCGGCGGTGTCCCAGACCAGCCCTATCCACTGAATTACTCTTGAGGGAACAAGGTTTGACTTTACCAGATTTACCTTGAAGCCTAGAGTTTTGACATGATTTAAAATGATATTGACATGTTTTATGCATAATTGTTGTGTCTCTGCCACCACCAGCCAGTCGTCTAGATACCACAACACTCTGATTCCCTGTTTTAACAATGGCATCAGGGCTTGCCGGACTAGTTTCGTGAATAATCGAGGTGCTAGGTTCAAACCGAACGGCATCCTCTGAAAAACAAAATTTTGGTGCCTGATCCTCAAGGCCAGAAACCTTTGAAATCTTTTGTTGACCGACACGTGCCAATAGGCGTCTGTCAGGTCTAGGGAACACATCCAGCCACCCGGCGGAAGTGTTAGCCTGATTTGATGAACTGTTAACATTCTGAAAGACTCGTTGTAAATGTGAAGATTCAGATACGACAGGTCTACGACCGGCCTCATCTGAACACTGTCCCGTTTGGGAACCAAAAACAGTTTTGACGTGAATACAGGGTAATCTGGGGGTACCGGGATGATGACATTCTTGGCAATCATCTCCTGGACCAGCAACTCCACCTCTAATGAAACACAATTTGCCGTTGTCGGCTGACGTAAGCGAGGTCGCCGGAGCCACTGCCAAGTGATGCCTTTGCGTGCCACCATCCGTGCCCAGGTTTTTAACGGCCATGCTTGGTGACACGTTCGGAACGACCCAGTTAGCAGACAAGGGTTCGCCGGCTGTACTTCCCTCGGTTCCTCCGGCTCTAAGGTAGGCACTGGGAGTGAGAAAGACTTTAGTTTTTTGATGGTGGGTTTGGTGGTGTTGGACGCTTCGCCGGCTGGCTGGTGTGGGCCGAAGACTGGCCCTGCCCCGGCTTATACTGGCCGCGTCCCCTCTGTCCTGAAAACCCTCTCTGTCTATGCCTGAACTGACCCAGGGGGGATTGGGAGGACTTAGGCGGAAGAAACGGCTTAGAACCCCCTGGCTGAGCTTTAGTAGGAGGCTTAGGTTTGGGGAAGTTAAATGCGGGTTTCTTAGCCTGTGCGGGACTGTGCTTCACGGCCTGTGCCATGTTAAACACTGTTCGCCATACATCAGGGGACATTAAAGAAGGTGTAAGTACTGGGGACATTACCACCTGGTTAGCAATGCGATCAGGCAGCTTGCGAACTAATGACATCCTAAGATCCTGTCGTGCTCGCACCGCCTCAAGTAAGGCTGTGCGTATGTCACCTAAGGATTGAATTGACGACTGAAGAATCAGACGCCGGGATAATTCAACTGATCTTCGAGCATCCGCGTCTGCGATTGCCTGAGTAGACCTGAGTAAAGACTTAGCCACCTGTTGAGAAACTATGTACTGTGAAAACAGGCGGAAAGCTTTTCCCCTTAGCCTAAATTCTCTGTCTAGGTGAGAAGGGGTAGGGGTAATGAATGGTTCCTTTAGTTCACAAAGATTAATCTTAGGGGCAGCTAAAAAAGAAAATAAAGCTGACGGAACTCCGCCGGCAGAACCTACCGGCATTGAGAACCATGAATGTGTATCCTGAGGGATCTGGTGGGAAGATTTAGAAGTGAAAGTGGTTGCAAAGTTTTGAGCCTCTACCTCCCAATCCACCCAAGGTCCTGGTCCCAACTGTCCCACCTTCAACACTGGATTAGCTGTCTCGTCTGTGACGGTCTGTAAATCTAGTTCAGGAGTAATAGCCGACAGAGCCTTAATATCATTAAACCCATCCAGCTTAGACCAGTCTGAAAAAAGTTTTGAAGCTGAGGCAGGGGGTAAAGCAGGCTTAGATGCATAAACAAAATAATCCTGATGATAATAACTAGGTATAGCCTTGATATTTACGTCCAAAACATTACCCAAGGCATCCAATGCCCTTAATTTCTTAGACTTATTTCCCTGGATAAACCACTCACGTGGTACCGGGAGTTCCCCTGACAAGGTAGGCTGGGCAAGCTCTGGCTTAGAGGGGTTCAAAGGGACCCATGATTCGTCTGGCCCATAAAGCAGGGGCATAGCTACCTTTCTAAGAGGCGCTTTGTCTAGAGGGGGTGGATTAACATCCGTAATGACCCTGACATTTGACGTAGTGAATGCCGCCGTAGCTGGCTTAGAGCTCCCTGCCGGTGACAGAGTAGGAGGGTTAGGAATCTTAGATAAATCGATTGACGTTATCAGAGGCCGTACCGCAGAACCTGTCAAGGGAGCCCCCAAGTCCATTGTGGGGTTTTCTCGTTGTTGATTAAAGAATTTTGATAGAGCATGAGTAAGTAACCCATCAATTTCTTGTGCTGTAACAAACTGGTTAGGTGCAGAACTTTCAGGTGAATTAGTATTATCATGGGCGGCGTCCAGGCCTGAGCCTGACCCTTGTCCTTCCCTATCTGAAATTAATGACACTTCATCTTGTTCCTCCCGATCCTCCTGAGAAGACCCCGCCGAGGCAGGGGCACCTTGTTTCCAAGATAAATCAGGGATAGAGGATGGGGTCGCCGCGTCCCTGTGGACATCGGCTACTGTGTGACTCGTATGAGTCGGACGTGGATGGTCAGACCCTGGCTGAGCAAACCGCCAAACACCGAGGCTCTGGCCTACGCTCTCTTGAGAGTCTGAAACATTCTCAATTATTGAATATCCTGAACTTTCCATTTCTAGGGTTAAAATATCAATAGGTAAATCTTGTTTAGGGACAGGCGCTTCACTATACTCTGAGGCTGTAACAGAAACATTGTCAGGTGTAGAGGTACGATGAGATGCACTAGACTTAGTAGAATGTCGAGAGGACTTCTTATGGGAATCCTTTTTGGAAAATTTGTGGCTACGGTGTGACCGCGAACTAGACCTAGGTTTGGAAGAATCACCACCATGGCCACTGGGGGAAGCTTCAGTCTTGCACTTCTTACTAGCCGAGGAAGAGGCCCGACTTGAAGACCGTTGTCTGAGGGGTGACCTTGACCTCGATCTCGCCTGCGACGAGGAGGTGGCTGCCGGGGGAGTAGGCTCTCTCGGGCGTTTAAACGTATCCACAGACGATACAGAACCCTGGCTAGTCTCTGTCGGCTTAAAACCCCTTACTCTAGAGGTACGTTTAGGGGGAGGGTGCTCTGACAGCAACTTATCCCAAAGTGGGACGTTGTCACATTGAAGTGACTTATGTGCGACAATGGTAGTGTAGGCCGACATTTGTTGTCTGACCTCTCTCAACGCTACCGCCGCGGTCTTGTCATTGTCACACAGGACTTTATTGGCTAATTGGGAGCAAAATGAACAATTAAGTGTAACCCAGAGACCCCTTGAACGGTCTAGACATCTAACACACCTTATGCAAAGGGTATGTGCAAAAATTGGGATACCCGCGCAAGTAGGGGTAATGCACAGGGCAAAAACTGGGGTCACATTAGCCATGACAGAGACTGGTGTGAGGAACTACCGCCGGGTCTGTATTGGTCCGCCGGAGCTCAGCTCTGGAAAAATAAAGAAAAATTTCCAGGAATTAATGCTCATAAGGTTAACCCAAGTGTTCGCATACAAGTGTTAATAACCCGCCGGGTAACGGGATGCAAAGACACAGCTAACACATCTCGCCACGCGGCTGGGTGTAAAGAGGCTAAACAAATCTTCTTAGCTAAAGAACATGAAGAATACCCTCTGATATAATGGTCCAGTATGGCACTTATAGTCTGTAGGAGGTGGTGACTGTCTCAAGATTCAATTTTGTAACAAAGCCCCCCCTCATAAAGACGCCGGCCCTTGAAATATTTTAGTAGAATAGCCCAGGGCAGGAATATACGAGATCTGATTTTTTAACGAATTGTCCCAAACGATCGTCGTAAAAATAGAAGGCGGCGATACTGAAAGTATCACCCAATTAAGGTTAATCGAAATTGAATTTGTTTATAAATTCCTTAGTTCCTTTACTTAGGGGCACCCGCCGGGTGTGGAAATCGATTTGGTTAAACCTCACTGATCCTTCAATTGCCGTAAGAGTAAAGGCAGCGATACACAGAGTATCACTCAAATGGATTGGTTAACTATAAGAGACCTAAGTCGTTTTATCCCACCCTGCTCAGGTGCACCCGCCGGGTGAGAAGTCTAAAAGTTAACCCCACAAGTTCCTGACCCCACTTCTTTGTAAAAGATCGCCGGGGAGGAACGCCTAAACAACAGCTAGGTTTTCCCCGTGGTTGTCGTAAACCAGGTAGAAAAACCTATAAAAAACGAGTGTTCTCAAGAACGTCGTTTCTTTATATATAACTAAATATATATGTAAGGATGGGTACAGCCATCCCGCCGGGAATTTTAAAGGATGCCTGAAACCAGGTACCCACAGAGACGCAGTCCTAGAGAGCCACAGACACCTCCCCTCGCCGGGGAACCAGCCAGTGTTAAAAACCACGTGTGGCCCAACACTGCTCATCGGTCAGGATTTTTCATGGTGAAACCGAGAAAAACCCGCCGGAAGGCAAACCCCACCCTGAACAGACACCATCTGAACAATACGACACGAGGAGAGACACGCACGACTAACCAAGGTCACAACATAATCCGTGGAATTAGCCAATACACAACTAAACCAGGAAACAAATATAGTCCGAGGAATTAGCCAATACACAACTAAAACCCGGATACACATGACACAGTAGGGCATATTTATAAAATATATAATAACACTAGACATGTGGCAAAGCTACGAGCGGCTGGCTAGGCCTAGGTAGACGGCATGAAAATAGTTGAAATATAAACACACACTGGAATATCACAACAGGAACCACCGCCAACACACCACCGAAGCGATAACTTCCCACCCCGGGAAGCCTGACACGGACCCAGAAAAAACTTCACTAAGTGAAGAAAAATACGCTGGGAACGTCAGCAAACACACAGCTTACCTCATCAGAAGGATAAAAGGCAGCAATAATTAACGCGTAATGAAAGCCGCCTGCATCACCAACTAACCCAACTGTGAAAAGTTCACGTGTCCACAACAGGACCACGAGGGTACATCCGAAATAGATGCCCCATACATACGACCCAAAATACATTGCACTGCGGGCAACCAGCCCAGGACACTCCTGCTACGCCTATCCTAACCTTACTCGATACATCCCAGAGTAAACAAATGAGAAAAAACTCACTAGGGACGCCACGAATGCGGAACCAGCGGAGCCTGAAAGGTACGTCCGGGCAGGCTGAGCGCAGAGCAAAGAAGGAGGAATGACGCCTGATTCAGCATCTGGTCAGAAATCCACACAAGTACATCCACGATATGATGGAAAGCTTATTGGATAGTTATTCTTATTTTCTTTTTGTTTTTATTTTTTACGAAGTTTTTTCGTAGTGAGAACCCAATTCATAATGACTGAAGCCATGAGTGAGGTCGCGTGCGCTCATGATGAAGGCTCCTCAGTTTTTTAAATGCTCTGCGCGGTAGATTCAAACTACGGCGGATTAGTGTTTGAAGAGGATGCCTTATGTAATAGGCATGTTCGTCAATGATGGAGGGGCCACTAATAAATATTCCAATTTAGTTTTTGTTGTTCTTGTATTTTGTTGTTAGTTTGGGTGTTGAGTGCTTGAATTTGTTGTGTGATGTCTTGTGTGTGGGGTGCTGGGGAGTGTTTCAGTATGTCTCATTGTCTGATGAGGTTTTGAATTTCTGGTGCGAAGTTGGGGTTGTGTCTTTTCCTGTTACCTCTTGGAATGTGTTTCTTGTCAGCGTTTTGGATAGTTTTATTGAGTATGTGTACAGCATTGTTGATGTTAGTGATGGGTGTACTGTTTAGAGTTGTGAAGTGTTGTTCTGTCTCATTTGTGAATGCTTCCCAGTTAGCTCTTTTATAATTGGTGTATGTGTGTTTGTGGCTAGCTGGGGTGAGTCTGGTTTTGGTGGTGATAATGATCGGGAGGTGGTCAGAGCCTAAGGTTCTGACCACCCTCCAGGATGTTGTGGGGGCGAGTTCTGGGGAGCAAAAGGTGATGTCTGGAGATGATGGGTTATAGAGGGCTTGGTGAGGAATATGGGTATGTTGATGGATGTCGTTAAGGATGATGAGGTTATCGGTTTGGTTTTGTAGTACCAGTCTGTGTCGGGATTGTCGACAAACCAGGCCGACGTCTTGGCGTTGAAGTCACCACCCAGGATGATGTGTGGGGTGTTTGTGATGTGTTGTAAGTGTGGTCTGTATTCATTTGGTAATGTGGGGGATGTTTGGGGAGGGATGTATGTGTTTATGATGGTTATGTTGGAGTTGTTGCCAGTGCGTATTTTAATTGACTGTATTTCTGTTGTGTTATCATTTGGGGGGAGGAGGGATTTGGTTTGTACACTGGTTACTATGTATGATATTTCTTTGTGTACCAGGGTGATGAGTCCACCGCCCCCGCCGACAGCCCGGTCTTGTCTGATGGTGGTGAAATTATGAAATGTGGGTGTTTTTTGTGTTGTGCAGAGTTTTGTTTCTTGTAAGATGGCAATGTGTATGTTGTGTTGTTTGATGAAGTGTGAGAGTTCGTGTTTCTTTGTGTTGATGCCATCTATGTTCAGTTGAAGAATGTTAATGTTATGTGCACGATGTATGTTGGGTGCTGCTGCACGAGCTTGGGGGGGGGTTGGGGGGGGGGGTGGTGCTGGGGGTTGGGATGGGTGAGGTGGGGGTGGGGATTGGGGAGCAGGAGATGGGGTGTGGTGTGTTGAGTTGAGGATGTGGATGGTATGGGAAGGTTAGGTGGGTTAGGGAGGAGAGGTGGACGGGTTTTAGGGAGGGGAGTGGATGATATGGGAAGGTTAGGTGGGTTGGGGAGGAGAGGTGGACGGGTTTTAGGTGAGGGATTTGACTGGGAGAGGGAGGGGCATGAGGAACAGGTCCAGGTGTTTGTGTAGAGTTTCTTGGAGGCAAGTGTTGTGCAGGTGAAGTGGGTCCAGTTCCCACATGAATTGCAGAGAACTGAACCCTTAGTATGGCGACTCGAAGTGATGGGTTTTGAGCAAGTTGGACATATGTATGTGTACGTGGGTCCTGGGTTGCTCTCAATGTCTCCGGCTAGAAGAAGTCTTTGAGAAATGACAGCCGGAGAGTCATTTCTCGGTGTAGGAAAAACTGTGTGATGTGTGTGTGTGGTGTGAGAGGTGTGGAAATTCCCGGCGCGACCGAAGCCGCTCCAAGGACCCGTGCCCCCAGGGAGGAGGCAGGGGATGGTTGTGACGGTTTGGCTCCCGAAACTGCTCCCCGCGGCCGGCATCCGGTTTTCCTCCACTGGTCGTTGATTTTGTCTTCGGCCGTGGAGGGTCGGCAGCCATCCGCGGTTGGCAGCCTCGGGAGGTGGCCCCACGGCGTAGACGCCGCCACATCAGGACCAGATGTTAAAAGTTAACCCCAATTGTTCCTGTCCCCACTTCTTTGTAAAAGATCGCCGGGGAGGAAAACCAAACAACAACAGCTAGGTTTTTTCCTGGTTTTGCAAAACCGGGGAAAACAACTTCACAACACGTGTCCGCATGAACACTGTTAGATGGGTACAGCCATTCCGCCGGGAATCATAGGGAGCCTGAAACAGGCACCACCACAGAGACGCAGTCCTGGGGAGTCACAGACACCTACTCGCCGGGGAAACAAGCCCGTTTTTTAAACCACGTGTGGCCAAAACTCGGCACCCAGCCGGGTTTTTCATGGTGAAACCGAGAAAAATCCGCCGGGAAACAACCCACCTCGTCCAGATACCATCTGAACGCCACATAGGACCGAAGAGTTAGCCAAAACACAACTAACCCCGGGCCCACAAATAGTCCGTGGAATTAGCCAATACACAACTAATCCAGGAAACAAAAATAGTCCATGGAATTAGCCAATACACAACTAAACCAAGACACACATGACACAGTAGTACATATTTATAATATAAATCAATAACACTTGTACATGTGGCAAAGCTACAAGAGGCTGGCTAGGCCTAGGCAGACGGAAAAGATAACATGTCGGAATATAAACAAAAAGCACTGAATTATATCACAACAGGAACCACCGCCAACACACCACTGTAGCAAAAACTTCCGGCAAATGGAAGACTGACTCGGGACCCAGAAATAACTTCACTAAGTGAAGAAAAATACGCTGGGAACGTCAGCAAAGCAACACTACCTCATCAGAAAGATAAAAGGCAGCGATAAAAACACGTAATGAAAGCCGCCTGCATCACAAGCTAACTAACTGTGAAAAAGTTCACATGTCCACAACAGGACCACGAGGGTACATCCGAAATAGACGCCCCAAACACACGACCCAAAATTATATGTTTGACTCCTGTAAGGAGATAAAGAAAACCTAATATTTAGTAGTGGCCCCGTAATCATTGACGAACATGCCTATTACATAAGGCATCCTCTTCAAACACTAATCCGCCGTAGTTTGAATCTACCGCGCAGAGCATTTAAAATCTGAGGAGCCTTCATCATGAGCGCACGCGACCTCACTCATGGCTTCAGTCATTATGAATTGGGTTCTCACTACGAAAAAACTTCATAAAAAACAAAAAGAAAATAAGAATAACTATCCAATAAGCTTTCCATCATATCGTAGATGTACTTGTGTGGATCTTTGACCAGACGCTGATTCAGGCGTCATTCTTCCTTCACTGACATATCAAGTAAACCAAAATCCTTAATACATCAACGAATGGGAAGGGGATGGTCGGGAGGGCCCCAGTCGTCAATGATTACGGGGCCACTACTAAATATTAGGTTTTCTTTATCTCCTTACAGGAGTCAAACCTATAATTTATTAGTGGCCCCTCCATCATTGACGAACATGCCTGATTTCTAAGACTGGAGGGGGACATTCGTAATCATATCATAACTCTAGAAAAGCAGATAATCAAACAACCACATAGTATTCTTACTTTTGTAAAAAAGAGATATTCGGGTGCATAAACTTTATACAGCCTAAATCTTCAAAAAGGGGTACAAGCAGGAGCGTGCTTCAAAGAAGCCTGCTTGAAAAAGGGTTAACTCTGAGACTCTGTGCACAGATCTGCTAGTTAAGAAGGCACCCCACTTAAAGTAAGTGGTGAAAACTAAAAACTTATAAGTTTACATGTGCACATATAAACCCCATTAACCCGTCCAGCCCCGGCTAGTTTTGTAATGTTTGTTCACCAGAACCCGGCCGGTTTTCAAAAAATGGTTTTATTCTAGAAACAATAGCGAATGGGTTAGGAATTAAGGAAAAACCACAAAAAAACGCTCAAAAAGCTTAAAGAATGGTCCTACAGAGCCCCCGAAAACGTATTTTACAAAAGTAAAAAATTGAAGGCAATTACCCCAAAAAAACAGGTTATTGCGCGCTCACACGCACGCACGTGGACTTTGAGAGTTTTCAACCATCGGCACGGTTGCGTGGGATACGTACACAGTTCCCATACAAATCTGAGCCCTCTTGAGTGGCTACACCTGAGGTTACGGTCGGCGCAATTAGGGTGATGCGCCAGGCGCGTCTCTGGGGCTGTGCGTTACATACATCGCCGACGCGTCAGGCGCGTCGCTGGGGCTGTATGGGTTAACTAGTGGATATATTCCTAAAAATATAACCAAACATAAATGAATTCTTGTACATTCGTAGAAGTAATGAACTTGTGTACTTATGCAGAAGTAATTACTGCAAAAGTAAAAGTCGTAGTTGCCACTACCGAGATTTCTCAAAAATCTATTGCTTCACAGCCAAAGCTACTTACAACAAGAATTGTCGTAACACTACTATTGGCCTTTAGCACAATTTCCTGCAATGAATACTACAGAGAAATTTTATAATACAATGCCTACAACCAGTATCACAGCTCGTATGTTCCGAACACATACTCCGGACGGGTCTAGGGTGTCCTATGTCACACTGACTGCACCCTCCCCCCCCCCCCCCCTTTTTCTTGAAATTAAACAAAACGTGACGAAAAGGGCCACCTAGACCCTCTTCCGTGAAGCTATACATGGCAAGGAAGGTTTGTCCAGAGCTACTGAAAGGTATCGAGGCAAAAACTCCTGATTAGAGGCCCACAACTGTGTGGACGTAATAACTTCTACCGAAAGATTATTAAGGTGCACTGCGGGCAACCAGCCCAGGACACTCCTGCTATGCATATCCTAACCTTACTCGATACATCCCGGAGTAAACAAATGAGAAAAAACTCACTAGGGACGCAGCAAATGCGGAACCAGCGTAGCGAGGGGAGACACGTCCGGGCAGGCTGAGCACAGAGCAGAGAAGGAAGAATGACGCCTGAGTCAGCATCTGGTCAAAGATCCACACAAGTACATCCACGATATTATGGAAAGCTTATTGAATAGTTATTCTTATTTTCTTTTTGTTTTTATTTTTTACAAAGTTTTTTCGTAGTGAGAACCCAATTCATAATGACTGAAGCCATGAGTGAGGTCGCGTGCGCTCATGATGAAGGCTCCTCAAATTTTAAATGCTCTGCGCGGTAGATTCAAACTACGGCGGATGAGTGTTTGAAGAGGGTGTCTTATGTAATAGGCATGTTCGTCAATGATGGAGAGGCCACTAATAAATAAATATTTTAGAGCTGTAAAACCAGCTCAACTTATAAAGTATCACAGCTCGTGATCTTATCACATCATCCGGCGGAGGGACTGTCAGGGTCTTGGGGTTTACCTGCAACCCCCCCCCCCTTTTTCTTTGAGATTAAACTTAACAATTAATAGCACAATGTCTCAAGAGACCCTCTGTCGTAAGGCTACACAGGTTAGCTTTGGTTTATCCAGGGCCACCGACAGGTATCGCTTCAGGAATGTATGATTTGAAGCCCACAAATTAGTGTTAGCTATTGTTAACATAGGCAAATATGTTAATGTGTGTGGGAGTGCAAACTGGTTATATATGTGAGCAGACGATCGACACAGGAGTTTGCCCAACTAGTTTCCCGCCAAATTGCGTGGTCTACTATATGCTGACGTGTAAGAGATGACGTCACAACCGGACCGATTAGGCGGGCTAGCTGTCAGGACGGAGTCAGTCGTTTATATACGGGTGAGTGGTGAACACAGCCATTGAGCTAATTAACATTGGTAGCAGAGCGTAGTTCGGAAAACAATGGCGTGTTCAACTAAGTGGCCACCGAAACTGGAGAATGAGGATGGGTATGAAAACTGGAAAAAATATATAAACATTTGGTGTGAGTTGACAGATTTGGCCAAGAAAAAACAGGCATTGGCAATCCACTTCCTCACCCTATAAACTCCGGTGTTCCTCAGGGCTCTGTCCTATCTCCTATTCTCTTTCTAATTTTTATAAATGATCTCCTTAACTGTACCTTAATTCCCATCCATTCATACGCAGACGACTCAACCTTACACTACTCCATTAGTTTTCAGAATGCCCCAGCCAGCAATCCCTCAACGACAAACGTAATGAAGCCATAGAACTCTTAAATTCTGATCTAAATACTATTTCCAATTGGAGCAGAGAAAACCTTGTTAACTTTAATGCTTCCAAAACCCAATTTCTCCATCTATCTACCCGTCAGGATCTCCCAGCGGACTATCCCTTATTCTTCAACAATACAAAAATCAACCCTTCATCTTCTCTCAATATTCTTGGTGTCTCTTTTTCTTCTGCTCTCATTTGGAAGGACCATATTACCAGTCTTGCTAAGGCAGCCTCCCAGAAGCTGGGTGTGCTCAACCGCCTTAGGGGTTCTTTTCCCCTGCACAGCTTCTTGCTCTGTACAGGGGCATAGTGCGCCCTTGTATTGAGTATTGTTCACATGTGTGGGGAGGTTCCTCTCACACCGCTCTCCTAGACAAAGTTGAAAGGAAGGCCTTTCGTATCACTAACTCCCGTCCACTCACCAACTCTCTGCAATCTCTCTCTCTCCGCCACAATGTTGCATCTCTCTCGCTATTCTATCGCTACTATAATAATCAGTGTTCCTCAGAGCTATCCCAGTGCATACCACCTCCTTTACGTAGGGCACGTGGTACCCGTCTTGCAACTCAATCCCACTCCTACTCTGTGCAACTCTCCAACCCAAGAGTGAAACATTACTCTCAAACTTTCTACTCAACAGCTGAGCTCTGGAACTCTCTCCCAGAATCAGTCTTTCCCTCTTCCTATGACTTAAATTGCTTCAAACTCCGTGTGTCCAGGCATTTTGGCTCGAACGTCCCTTGATTTTGGCCCTGTCACTCTTTCAACTATGGGGAGGCACTCGCTATAGGCAGTTATGCCTTTTGCCTCCCTCAATCACATAGAAAAAAAAATGTCTCTAACAGGGCGGGCAAGAGAGGCCTCATCCGAAATACCCGCCACGGACTTAAACAAAGACGACGGAATTGAAGTATTGTTAAAAAAGCTTGATGAGTTGTTACTGGTGGACAAAGGAAGATTGCAGTTTGCGGCGTTCCATGACATTTATAATCTACGGCGGCCTAGTGACATGAATATGCGTACCTTCGTGTCTAAGTTTGAGCGTACGTATTTTAAATGTTCGGAACAGGATATGACATTACCGGATGCAGTAAAGGACTTTATGCTGTTGTCCGCTTGAAATTTGTCTGATAATGAAAGACAGTTGGCCATGTCTGCAGTTACTGAAGTGAGTTATGAACATATGAAGTCAGGTCTGTGCCGTATTTTTGGTGGTGAGACAGCAGCTGTTGGGACAAGTGTTGTGAATGTTAAAAGTGAACCTGTGTTTGTTACTGAAGGTAAAAGTGACATGAAGGAAGAGGAAGCATTGTATACAGGCGGTATGGGTCGAGCACGGCCTTTAGCTAGAAGAGGTGCTATGAGAAGCCGTGGTAGAGGTTTTAATCATAGATATGGCTGGAAACAAAATCCTTTGGGGCCCGATGGTAGAGTGTCAAAATGTGCAGTTTGTGGTTAAAAATTTCATTGGGCTAGAGATTGTCCTGATGCATATGAGAATGAAGGGTATTTTTGTGAAAGGGATGATGCGGAAGAGACAGTGCATTTATCCATGTTTATGGGTTATGCTGGTGAGGATGACAAGCACAGTGGAAAGTTGAAGAAGCTTGTTGATGAAGCTAAGGGTTGTGCTGTACTGGATACTGGATGTTCTACAACTGTGTGTGGATCAGAATGGATTGACAATTACATTCATGAGTTAAGTGATTATGAAAAAGCTCAAATTACCGAAGGCACTTCAACTTCGACTTCTACATTTGCGGATGGAGCCACAGTGCCATCGATGAAGCGAGTGACCTTGCCATGCCAGGTGGTCAATATGCGTGCGACTATCGTGACGGATGTGATAGAGTGTAACGTTCCTTTGCTTTTGAGTTAAAAGTCGATGAAAAAGGCGAAAATGGTGTTGGATTTTGAGACGGACATGGTGAGAGTTTGTGGACAAGATTTTCGTTTGGAGTCTACGTCATCGGGACACTATCTGTTGCCCATTTCGTTCTGACTAAGCCAGAAATTCAGGAGTATGGTTACACTGGCATCATTAGAAACCGGTGGAAAAGGAACTGCACTGAAGCTTCATAGACATTTTGGTCACCCTATGTCGGCTAAGCTATTGAAACTTGTGAAGGATGCAGGAATTAACAATGCTGACTTGGAACGGTCAATAAGTGAAGTGTCTGAAACATGTGAAGTTTGTTGCAAATTCAAGAAGGTTAGGCCTCGTCCTGTGGTGTGCCTTCCTATGGCGAATACATTTAATGAGACTGTGGCTATGGACTTAAAAGTTTGGGGGTTGACAGTATTTTTTTGGTTATGCTTGACTTGGCCACAAGATATTGCAGTGAGGTAGTAATTAATGATAAGTGTGCCTCTACCATCCTTCGGGTTTCGGAGCTGGATTACTGTATTTGGCCCACCAAGGAAGTTTCTTACCGATAATGGGGGTGAATTTAACAATACTGATATGCATACGCTAGGTGAGGCTTTTAACATAGAGATTATGGCCACAGCTGCTGAGAGCCCTTGGAGTAAGGGGGTTTGTGAACGTAAGAATGCGGTGATAGGTGATACTGTGAGGAAAGTCATGACAGATACACGTTGTAACTTAGAGGTGGCTTTGGCTTGGGCGATTTCTGCGAGGAATGCCCTTACGAACTATTCGGGCTTCTCGCCTAACCAGCTTGTTTTTGGCTACAACCCTGTGTTTCCTAGTGTATGGGCCAATGATCCTCCTGCGTTGGGGACGCCTCCATCCTGCATTGTGAGAGATAACTTGAATGCTCTTCACACGGTGGGACAGGAATTTCTGAGGATAAAATCCTGTGAGCGGTTGACCAGGGCTTTGCGGCACAACGTGCGCCCAAGTGATTCGAACATTGTACAGAATGGTGATGAAGTATTTTATAAGAGAAATGACGGTCATGAGTGGCACGGCCCTGGTATCGTAATCGGCAGAGATGGGAAGCAAGTTTTGGTAAGACACGGGGGAATCTATGTGAGAGCTCACGAGTGTCGTATAGCGCCGGCTCCGGGAAAGAATACAGTGGTTGAGGTTTCCAATACTGAGTTGGGTGAGAAGGAATCCGTTGAAGAGTCTTCGGGAGCTGTGTCACAATACCCTCCAGATGATGAGTCCGAGGATGGTGACATGGTGGACATTTAGCCTGCAGGAGCTGGTACATCTGCTGATCAGGCTTCTAAGGTCAAGATTGGCCAGCAGATTAGAGGTATTCATGCAGAGAGTGGAGCGTCGGTGTCTGGAAAAATTGTGAGTCGTGCCAGCAAAGCAACTGGGCAGTATAAAAATTGTTACAACTTACAAAGAGACTCTGATGGCGGTATTGGCTGGGTGGATGTGCAGAAGGATTTTAGCACATGGGAAGTGGTAGATGATGATGTTGAAATGTTGATTCTGTTCCATTCTGAGGATGTTTTAAAAGCCAAGGACAGTGAGATTGAGAACTGGAGGAGTAATGATGTGTACGAAGAAGTTAATGACGTTGGACAAGATACTATTTCTGTCCGTTGGGTGATGACTGAGAAAATAAAGAATGGCAAGCCAGTTGTTAAAGCACGTCTAGTAGCCAGAGGATTCGAGGAGGACACTGAGGATTTACGAAAGGATTCGCCTACGTGTTCGAAGGAAGCGGTACGTCTGGCTCTTGCGTTTGCCTCGGGTAACCAGTGGGTTTGTCACTCTATGGATGTGAAGGCAGCCTATCTGCAAGGGAACATGATTGAACGAGTGATTTATCTACGCCCTCCTCCAGAGTATGCTGATGGTAGGCTGTGGAGGTTAAAGAAGACAGTTTACAGTCTATGTGATGCTGCCAGGCTCTGGTATCTGCGGGTTAAGGATCAGCTGTTGTCTTGGAGCTCAAATGTCATCCTTGGATTCAGCATTGTTCTTCTGGAGTAATAGGGGCAACGTTGATGGCATCATATGTATATACGTGGACGATTTTCTCTGGGCCGGCACACAGGAATTTGAGCGACAAGTGATAGAACCAGTGAGTCAAGCGTTCCTGGTCGGCAGCTCGGAGTCAAGAGCCTTTAGAAATGTGGGTTTGAACATCATATCTGAAAGCGATGGCAGCATAACTCTTGATCAGTTCCAGTACGCTTCACCCTTATTACCAATCACAATCAGCAGACAGCGCGCACTGGTAAAAACGGGAGAATTGTCTGAGTATAGAGCATTAATTGGACAGTTGAGTTGGATAGCCACTCACACTAGGCCTGACATCGCCTTTGACGTGTGTGAGTTAAGTGTGGCCAGAAAACAAGCTACTGTTGCAGAATTGCTCAGGCTCAACAAGGTGATTGACAGGGTGAAGACAGATAACATGAAGCTGTATATTCCTAGATTGGGACCCATCCATGACTGCCATCTGGAATGTTTCTCGGATGCCTCGTTTGCCAACCTCGCAGGTAACGGTTCATAGGGTGGCTGTGTGATCTTTCTGAGAGATGCCGATGATAAGAGATGCCCAATATTTTGGCAGACTAGGAAGATAAGAAGAGTCGTCAAGTCCACTTTATCTGCAGATACGCTAGCATTACTTGAGTGTGCGGAAGCTGCTGTTTACCTCTCCAGTATTTTAAGTGAAATATCTGGGGGTGGAAGCTACAGAATAAAATGTTATGTAGATAATAAGAGCTTAGTAGACGCACTTCACTCATGCAAAAACGTAGACGACAGGAGATTGAGGATCGACATTGCAGTGCTGCGGGACATGGTGGACAGGGTAGAAATTGAAGAGATATCTTGGGTGGAGACGTCACAGCAACTGGCTGATTACTTGATGAAAAAATGCGCCTCACCCGGGCGGCTGCGGGCTGCAGTCAGCCGGGATTAAATGGGATAACTTCTTTGTGGTATCACATATATGTATGTGACTGTACTACATACCAAGAAGGGCGAGTGTGATTTACATGTCGCCCACATTAAAAGAAGAGCACGAGAGTGTTAACATAGGCAAATATGTTAATGTGTGTGGGAGTGCAAACTGGTTATATATGTAAGCAGACGATCGACACAGGAGTTTGCCCAACTAGTTTCCCGCCAAATTGCGTGGTCTACTATATGCTGACGTGTAAGAGATGACGTCACAACCGGACCGATTAGGCGGGCTAGCTGTCAGGACGGAGTCAGTCGTTTACATACGGGTGAGTGGTGAACACGGCCATTGAGCTAATTAACAGCTATGTCCTCAATCGAATAATTTTGTAAGAATCTAAGAGAGACAGCCCACTTTCTGATGTCATGGGCTCTGTCCACGACGCCGGGATTACTTTCCCTAATGACTTCTACGAGTAAGGAGGCCAATCTTCTTCTCGTGACGCGAGTACCTGCGTTGTTGACCCATAAGGCTCCTGGTTGTTGAGGTTTTGCTACCCTCATAAACTTTATTAAAGCCTGCACCGGGCACAAAATATGGTGCGTATGTCCGCGTTTAAGTGCCGGTATCGTAAATTCTGAAAATACATGATCACAGTGTTCGTTCTTTGCTACGAACGTGGGAGACTGAGTGATCCGTAAATGCTCGTTCAGTCTCCCAAACCTGAGGTAATTAGGTTCGTTGCTCATCGCCGCCAGCTCAGATACCCTGTTTCCCGTCGCCAAAGCCATAAGGAACACAGCCTTCTTTAGTAATGAATCAAAGTCCGGCGCATTATTATATTTGCGCGAATGAAGCAAAGAGAAAGCTTTGTCCAGCGACCAGGTAGGCATGAGCTGCCGTGGTGGTGGGCGTAGTTTGAAACATGCTCTCATGAACCCTTTCACCTCCTCCTGTGGTATTGGTAGACTGGTAAGGTCGTAAAGGGGGTTTCTAATGGCAGATAAGTGATTCTTTAGTGTGACTACAGAAAGACGCTTATGCTCAAACAAATAATCTAAGTATTTAAAGACCAACAAAGCAACTGATGAGTCTGTTTGCGCCGTCTCTACTATCCAGGTTGTAAATGATTTCCAATGCGATTGTTATTGTCGCCTGGTAGACATAGTATATTGATTAATAAATTTATGAGTCACACTCTCCCCATACTGAGTTAACCACTTAGCCTTCTGAATGTCCATAATAGTAGGGGCATTTGCTTGGAATCTGTGACCATTTTGTTCCTACCTTTTTCTCTCGATGGATTTGACAACCTGAACCATTTTAAAGGAAAATTAGCTCCTATGCCCCTCTGAAAAATGACGGCTAACTCTGCTAGAGCCCAATATTCAAAATGGCCGCCAACGCCATCTTGAAAAACATGAAATGTAATATCTCTGGCATCAGATGAGCTACAAGGATGAATGAGGTGTCCTTTTTCACTAATTCTGGCATTACAAATCCACTGGAATGGTTAATGTATATTGTATTGTTATTGTATTGTATTATACTAATTGTACATACTAATCTGCCACTTCACTGTCACTACATGAGCCACTATCAGAATCACTGTCCTCACTTTCGCTACTATCATCACTGTTGTTCTCTGCCTGCGGTGTATATCTAATATTACTTTTTTACTGTTTCAGATGGATCGCATGCCCATCTGATGAAAATCGCCGACTTGTGAAGTGACCGAAATAATGGATAATAGAAGAGAGAGTGAAGAGTTACCAGACAAGACATTAAATGAATACGTGTGCATTTTACTCTGTGGTAAGCGATGTACCGCAGATGATCGTTTGGAAAACATTACACCTGAGAAGTGGGAATCCATCCGGGAAAAGTCTTTACAATGGGAAGAACTTGATAAGTTTCAACATATACATGAAAATGTGGATTGGGAGAAGGGACCAAAGGGTCCCCACATGCATAGCACTTGTTACGCATCATTATCCAGCAAGCGCAAGCTCTCTCAAGCCGAAAAACGCAAACACAAATCCGAGGAACGTCTTGAAAGAGATGAAGCATCAGATCAACAAGACCCTTCCCCAGAGGCCAGTGCACCTAAAAGGCTCCGCTCCAGTATGGGTGTCCTTCACGATAAGACTCTATGTGTGTGGTGCATGAAAGGGGCATACAAGAGTAGTGATCGTGACAAGCCGATTTTACTCCTATCAACAGTAGATGCCTGGACTAAATTCAAGTTACATACTGTCCGTCTGGAAGATGAGGTCATGAGATTAAGACTTGACACTCAGATTGCATCCATCCCAGATAGTCAAACAGCATTTGGGTTGGAAATCCGCTACCATCGTGCGTGCTGGCACAAATATGTAAGCGACCACAAGCCCCTTTCAGATGAAAGCACTCAACATCTGCAGCGTGTAAACCTCCGAGAGGCCCAAGCTCTCTTCATTCATCATATTCGTCAAGTCATCTTCAAAGACCATGAAATTCGCACACTGCAAGGCCTGCTGCAGGACTATAAGCGCATTATCTCAAATCACGGACATAACTCAGTAGTAAAATCCAGCTACTTAAAGGAAATTCTCGTCAATGAATTTGGGGAAGACATCGGATTTCATGAACGCATTCAAAAGAATGTGAGTGAACTGGTATATGATACAACAGCAGCAGGTACATACATCGAGGCGGCAATATCTTCATTGGGTGTCGGCAATGATCAGTTGGTGATGAATGTTGCGGCACGACTCCAAGAGCAAGTCATCAGGACAAATACTATTCCCTGGCTCCCATATATACACGAGTTGGAGAGAGAAGAAGACCTCAGTGAGCTCCTGCTGAAGCTGCTCACATAGCTGAAACACCCAAATAAGTCTGCAATTGATGACAGTCCATCCGTCCGATCGATTGCATCTATCCTCACAAGCTACATCACTGGAAAATGCACTGCATTTGAGATAAATCCCTCTGTATTGCTACATGGACTGACCAAGAATAGGGAGATAGTCGACATAATGCACAAAGATGGACTGGGCATCAGTTACAATGACTTACTTATTAGTAGGGTCATTTGCTTGGAATCCGTGACCATTTTGTTCCTACCTTTTTCTCTCGATGGATTTGACAACCTGAACTATTTTAAAGGAAAATTAGCTCCTATGCCCCTCTGAAAAATGACGGCTAACTCTGCTAGAGCCCAATATTCAAAATGGCCGCCAACGCCATCTTGAAAAACATGAAATGTAATATCTCTGGCATCAGATGAGCTACAAGGACGAATGAGGTGTCCTTTTTCACTAATTCTGGCATTACAAATCCACTGGAATGGTTATTGTATTGTATTGTATTGTATATTGTATTGTTATTGTATTGTATTATACTAATTGTACATACTAATCTGCCACTTCACTGTCACTACATGATTCACTGTATGAGCCACTATCAGAATCACTGTCCTCACTTTCGCTGCTATCATCACTGTTGTTCTCTGCCTGCGGTGTATATCTAATATTACTTTTTTACTGTTTCAGATGGATCGCATGCCCATCTGATGAAAATCGCCGACTTGTGAAGTGACCGAAATAATGGATAATAGAAGAGAAAGTGAAGAGTTACAGACAAGACATTAAATGAATACGAGTGCATTTTACTCTGTGGTAAGCGATGTACCACAGATGATCGTTTGGAAAACATTACACCTGAGAAGTGGGAATCCATCCGGGAAAAGTCTTTACAATGGAAAGAACTTGATAAGTTTCAACATATACATGAAAATGTGGATTGGGAGAAGGGACCAAAGGGTCACCACATGCATAGCACTTGTTACGCATCATTATCCAGCAAGCGCAAGCTCTCTCAAGCCGAAAAACGCAAACACAAATCCGAGGAACGTCTTGAAAGAGATGAAGCATCAGATCAACAAGACCCTTCCCCAGAGGCCAGTGCACATAAAAGGCTCCGCTCCAGTATGGATGTCCTTCACGATAAGACTATGTGTGTAGTGCATGAAAGGGGCATACAAGAGTAGTGATCGTGACAAGCAGATTTTACTCCTATCAACAGTAGATGCCTGGACTAAATTCAAGTTACATACTGTCCGTCTGGAAGATGAGGTCATGAGATTGAGACTTGACACTCTGATTGCATCCATCCCAGATAGTCAAACAGCATTTGGGTTGGAAATCCGCTACCATCGTGCGTGCTGGCGCAAATATGTAAGCGACCACAAGCCCCTTTCAGATGAAAGCACTCAACATCTGCAGCGTGTAAACCTCCGAGAGACCCAAGCTCTCTTCTTTCATCATATTCGTCAAGTCATCTTCAAAGACCATGAAATTCGCACACTGCAAGGCTTGCTGCAGGACTATAAGCGCATTATCTCAAATCACGGACATAACTCGGTAGTAAAATCCAGCTACTTAAAGGAAATTCTCGTCAATGAATTTGGGGAAGACATCGGATTTCATGAACGCATTCAAAAGAATGTGAGTGAACTGGTATATGATACAATAGCAGCAGGTACATACATCGAGGCGGCAATATCTTCATTGGGTGTCAGCAATGATCAGTTGGTGATGAATGTTGCGGCACGACTCAAAGAGCAAGTCATCAGGACAAATACTATTCCCTGGCTCCCATATATACACGAGTTGGAGAGAGAAGAAGACCTCAGTGAGCTCCTGCTGAAGCTGCTCACATGGCTGAAACACCCAAATAAGTCTGCAATTGATGACAGTCCATCCATCCAATCGATTGCATCTATCCTCACAAGCTATATCACTGGAAAACGCACTGTATTTGAGATAAATCTCTCTGTCTTGCTACATGGACTGACCAAGAGTAGGGAGATAGTCGACATAATGCACAAAGATGGACTGGGCATCAGTTACAATGACGTACTTATGCTGTGAGATTTTTGGGTGGTCAATGACCTCAAGTGCTCATCTGATTGCCCCTTCGAACTAGCTGAGGGTAAGCCTGCTATCGCTATAGTCGACAACGATGACTTCAAGAGCGACACACTGACCGGTGCTGGCCAGTCACACCGCACTAATGTCATGTTTGTGCAGCCAGAATAATTTGATACAGAACTTCCTTCCGAGAATCACGAGGATAGACCAGTTCCCGGTGCCAACTTTGCATCAAACCTCTCGACAACTCTCAAAGAGCTCGGAAGTGAAATGCAAAAAGTCAACCCATACAAGACAGCGAAGCGTGGGGAACCACCTCTCAGGAAGCCACCAGCTGATCAAAGTACTCCTCCTGACATCGGTGCAAAGAATTCATGGTGTGATCCATGCATTGGCCAGGGCGCAAGATGACCGAACGAGACCTAAGCCAGAAGAACAGACTGTGCCTGGGTTTTCAGGGTTTCACGCCAGCATGTCAAATGCAGATGAGAAGAGTCGAGCAATATACCACATGACCTATCCCAACCCACCCAGTAAGACAAATCTCAATGATGTGATGTGTAAGCTTGCAAAATCAATCGAAGAAAAAAAGATGCCTTTTGCTATAATTGTTGGTAATCATCCTGTCTACATGCTCATGCTAGAGTTGAAAAGTGAGAATGCTGAGCTGTTCAGCAAAATCTTACCATTCATGGCACCCTTCCACATCCAAGTGTCGTTCATCTACACTATATACAAGAGGTTTAAGGGATCTGGCATCTCAGATGTGTTGGTGGCAGCTGGTGTTATAGCAGACGGGTCTGTTGATCAGGCCCTTCCATGCTCTCCTGGGTAAACCTGAGAACAAAATCCGCCTTCAGGCATTTCTTCAAACGGAATTCCAGAGAACAGCAGCAACAACTAGCACCGAGATCATCTACTGTGTAGTTGGCAGCACTGCAAAGAATCTCACCACAGGCAAGCTTGTGCCAGAGCTCACATGCTCCCATGCAGAGGCAGATACGGCAATGCTCACCATATATAGTGTGCTCCAGTCAGACAGCTACACAGCAGCTGTCGTTCTTGACACAGAGGACACAGACAACTACGTGCAAGCGGCATATGTTGCTCAGAAGACAACAGGAATCCTGTGTGTGAAACGCAAACGTCAGCTTATCGATGCCCGATGTTTGTGCAGTGAGGCAATGGCTGCATCCATCATACCACTTCATGTCCTCACTGGGTGTGACCACAACTCTGGCTTCTATGGAGCAAGCAAGAAGCTCATCGCAGATCGTGTGGATAAGTCTAAAGAGGCACACGACCTGCTAGCAGCATGTGGTACACAGCTCCTAGTCACAGAACAGGTCATCAGTGATTTGGAGCGGTTTGTCATTCGATATGTCTATGGTGATACCAAAAGCAAGACCCTGGGAGATGCGAGGGGAGCGAAGTGGAGAGCTCAGAAGAAAAAAAGCACTATCCGACTTGTGCCTGACTTGGACAGTCTCCGTCCACACTTGGAGCGTGCAAACTATCTTGCATATTTGCAAAAGCATTACCAGCTCCAGTCACCCCTCACCGATCGGCCATGGATGGCATCTTGTAAATGGCCTATGTCTGCCTGTCCGTTCAACCCAGCCCCCACTTCCCCCATCCATACCTCTACCTACAAATCCGCAGGCAGAGAACAACAGTGATGATAGCAGTGAAAGTGAGGACAGTGATTCTGATAGTGGCTCATACAGTGAATCATGTAGTGACAGTGAAGTGGCAGATTAGTATGTACAATTAGTATAATACAATACAATAACAATACAATATACAATATACAATACAATATAATACAGTAACCATTCCAGTGGATTTGTAATGCCAGAATTAGTGAAAAAGGACACCTCATTCGTCCTTGTAGCTCATCTGATGCCAGAGATATTACATTTCATGTTTTTCAAGATGGCGTTGGCGGCCATTTTGAATATTGGGCTCTAGCAGAGTTAGCCGTCATTTTTCAGAGGGGCATAGGAGCTAATTTTCCTTTAAAATGGTTCAGGTTGTCAAATCCATCGAGAGAAAAAGGTAGGAACAAAATGGTCACGGATTCCAAGCAAATGACCCTACTATATGCTGCGAGATTTTTGGGTGGTCAATGACCTCAAGTGCTCATCTGATTGCCCCTTCGAACTAGCTGAGGGTAAGCCTGCTATCGCTATAGTCGACAACGATGACTTCAAGAGCGACACACTGACCGGTGCTGGCCAGTCATACCGCACTTATGTCATGTTTGTTCAGCCAGAATCATTTGATACAGAACTTCCTTCCGAGAATCACGAGGATAGACCAGTTCCCGGTGCCAACTTTGCATCAAACCTCTCGACAACTCTCAAAGAGCTCGGAAGTGAAATGCAAAAAGTCAACCCATACAAGACAGCGAAGCGTGGGGAACCACCTCTCAGGACGCCACCAGCTGATCAAAGTACTCCTCCTCCTGACACATCGGTGCAAAGAATTCGTGGTGTGATCCATGCATTGGCCAGGGCGCAAGATGACCGAACGAGACCTAAGCCAGAAGAACAGACTGTGCCTGGGTTTTCAGGGTTTCACGCCAGCATGTCAAATGCAGATTTTTTTTTTTTTTTTTTTTTTTTTTTCTATGTGATTGAGGGAGGCAAAAGGCATTACTGCCTATAGCCAGTGCCTCGCCCATAGTTGAAAGAGTGACAGGGCCAAAATCAAGGGACGTTCGAGCCAAAATGCCTGGACACACAGAGTTTGAAGCAATTTAAGTCATAGGAAGAGGGAAAGACTGATTCTGGGAGAGAGTTCCAGAGCTCAGCTGTTGAGTAGAAGAAAGTTTGAGAGTAACGTTTCACTCTTGGGTTGGAGAGTTGCACAGAGTAGGAGTGGGATTGAGTTGCAAGACGGGTACCACGTGCCCTACGTAAAGGAGGTGGTATGCACTGGGATAGCTCTGAGGAACACTGATTATTATAGTAGCGATAGAATAGCGAGAGATGCAACATTGCGGCGGAGAGAGAGAGACTGCAGAGAGTTGGTGAGTGGACGGGAGTTAATGAATCTTACAGTTTCTTACAGTAGATCCTCTGGAAAAAGGCAAACTATGCCTGTGTATCCAGCTCAATACCAGTACTTGCACTGCTGAGGTCGTTCACGGTGTTGGCGGCGGCGGCAGCAGACGCAACATTTTTACTATTCTGTATTTTTGTTTTATAATCAAACTTCAAATCTTGTCTTCCCCATGCTTTATCAAGATTACTTTCAAACTCCCTTATTGATTCGGAATCGACTACACACTGGGGCTGTGCGTTCCACTCATTTACCACTCTATCACAAAATGAGTTCTTTGCCTTCTCAAGCCTATTTCTTTCTTTGTAAATTTTCTTAGAGTGTCCTCTCGTTCTTGTTCCCTCCCGCATCAAGAAGATACCTTCACACACATCCTCATCGTACTTTCCTGACACTATCTTAAAAGTCTCTATCATATCCCCTCTCTTTCTCCTATATGCCAGTGTCGGAAGCCCCAGTGTCCTCAACCTCTGCTCATAGCCCGCGTTCTTCAACGTTGGTACCAGCTTGCTAGCTCTCCTCTGCACTTTCTCCACTGATTCTATATCCTTTACCATATATGGAGCCCACACCTGGTTCGCATATTCCAGGTGCGGCCTAACCAGCGCTGTATATAGATTCCTGAAGATTTCTTCGTCAAGTGACACAAATGTCCTCCTTATCAGCCCTACAATTCTATTGGCTTTGTTTATCTTTTCCGCTAAATGTTCTGAGAAATTTAACTTATTGTCTATCACTACTCCTATATCCTTTTCTGCAATCACATCCTCCATCGCTTCATACATACTGTATCCTACCTTGTCTATCTTGCTGGTCCCAATCCGCATGTACTTGCATTTTTTTGGATGAAAAGGCATTAACCAATGCTCAGACCATCCCTTCATGCCCTCCACATCTCCTTGAAGCAAACCCATATCTTCCTTACTCCTCACTCTTCTATACAGCTTAGTGTCATCCGCATACAGGTATACCTCACTTCCATTAGTTATAACTTCAGGTAAGTCGTTGATAAATATAACGAACAGCAGTGGTCCCAACACAGATCCCTGAGGTACCCCACTTGTAATTTCCCTCCACCCCGAGCCTATTCCATTCACCAGTACCCTCTGTCTCCGATCTTTCAGGAAGGCTTCTATCCATTTTACACATTTCTCCCCTATATTATAGCTTCTAACTTTCTCTATTAACCTTTTATGTGGGACCTTATCGAAGGCCTTCATAAAATCGCAATATACCACGTCTATTACATCACCATCTTCTAGAATTTGCATCCAATCATCTACCACCTTAATTAGCTGTAGTACCGTCGACCTCCCCGGCAAGAATCCGAACTGTCTCCCACTGAAAAGTTGGTTTGACTTCATATGATCCATTATTCCTTCTCTAATTACCGTGTCCATTAGTTTACACACAACACTTGTCAAACTGACTGGTCTATAATTCCCTGGGTCATTTCTCTTTCCCTTCTTAAATATACAGTAAAAGTCCGTTAATCCGACGACCGATGATTCGAATCTCCCAATAGTCCGAATTTTTCAATTTGAGGCCAAATCCGAATTCACCCGATGGTCCGAATTTCAAGAAGTCCCAAAGTCCCCTTTTTGAGGCATTAGGCCACTCAAATGACACATAATGGAGCACACACATATCATATGTTCATGAATTCACTTTAAAAGTTTACCATTGTCATTGTAGCCTATTACCTACTTCAAAACATTCAGATTAATGGTCAAAGGAAGCTACTGATATAAACGTAAACCTTCTTCTTCTTCTTCTTCCACATCGTCTGCTAGAGAGTTTGTTTTGCTCTTGAACGCATCCTTGGGACGCTCCGATGCGCTACTGGCTTGCACCACATTTTCTGGAAGCGCATTCAGTCTTGAGCTTGAAAATGCACCTTTGGACGTATTAGTCTTGAGCTTGAAAACGCACCTTTGGACGTTCCGATACGCTACTATTTATAGTTCAGTGATCGGAGCATCCCAAGAGTGCTTTCAAGACAACAAGACAAGGGTGCTTTCAATACTATATAATATAACAGAGCACGTCACAAAAGGAAAATCACAAAAGGAAAATTACAAGAACCTCTCAGGGAAGTGCCGTTGTTAAGGCATTACTTCCCGAACCACATCTGATCTTCAAGAGCAAGACAAACTCGCTAGTAGACGGAAGAAGAAGAAGACGTTTATATCAGCAGATTCCTTTGACCATTAATCTGAATGTTTTGAAGTAGGTAATAGGCTACAATGACAATGGTAAACTTTTGAAGTGATTTCATGAACATATGATATGTGTGTGTGCACCATTGTGTCATTTGGGTGGCCTAATGTCTCAATGTTTTCGTTATACACAGGTTCATAGGGGTAAAGTCCGATAATCCGAAAAATCCACTAATCCGAACGAGGGCCGGTCCGCTGCCCTTCGGATTAACGGAAGTTTACTGTAGCTGTTATGTTCGCCTCTCTCCAGTCCATCGGGATTTGTCCTGTATTAAACGATACCTCAAATAACATTTTCAATGGCTCTACTAACATCTCCCCTCCTTCCTTTATGATTCTTGGGTGTATCCCATCCGGTCCCGGTGACTTACTTCTGTTCATTTTTTCTATAGCCCTTCTTATTCTAGCATGGGAAAACTCTATTAGTTCTAGTGCCGGTGCCTGTTTGATGGGCATAGTAGGCACTGCATCCTCGGACTCCACTGTTAGTACCCCCCCAAAGTATTTCCCCAGCACCTCTGCTTTCTCCTTATCAGTCTCCGCTCTACTCCCATCATTCAACCCCCCTACCAGTTCTGGGATCCCTACTCTTCTTGTTAACTTTTCCTGAATGTACTTCCAGAATATTTTTGGATTATCCTTCACATTTCTAGCTATCTCTCTCTCCCTCTCCTTCACCCTCCTCCTTGTTTCCCACCTTATTTTATTGTTTATTTGTCTACGTTCCAGATCCACTTCTTTAGCTTCTATACTAGACCCCCTGTTCTTTTTTAACAATTTTAATCTTTCCCACAATCGTTTCTTTCTTCTAATCAATATCCAAAGCTTTCTTTTCATTGGCAATTCTGAGTTAGTTCTATTCCTCAATTTTGTTTTATCCTTATATTCCCTTACTTGTACACTTTTGGATACAGCATTCTCCAGTTTGACTCTAATTTTCCTCCACATTCCTTCAGCGTCTTCACCGTTCAAGTATTCCCCCCAGTCAATGTCCAAACACCGTCTCACATAATCTGCTCTATCATACATGTATATTTTTCTATTGCTTCTATTATCCCTCTCTGATTTAATGTTACAACTAAAGCTTATACAGGCATGGTCACTACGACCTATAGGGCTATCCACATTAACATGTTCCACTATATCCTCTTCATTGCTAAAAATCAAATCAAGTACACTCCCCTGCGTCCCATCTCTATATCTTGTCACTCTACAATATGTTGCGTTAAAAAACAATCTCTCACTTTCTCTATAAACTTATTTTCCAGGCTACCCTGTCCCGCTGGAGTAGTACAATTTGCCCAGTTGATCCCTGGCAAATTGAAATCTCCAATCAAAATTTTATATTTGTTCTCTCTATTATCTATCTCTTCCATTGCTTTCAGTAGGTTATCATCCTCTCCCCTGCTATTATTTGGGCTTCTATATATAGAGGCAATTAGAATTGATCCTCTTGCACATTTTACTTCAATACACAAATACTCACAATACTGCTGTCTCATATCCACCTCATTAACCTTGAGCTCTTTTCTTACATAAATAAACAGTCCTCTTCCGACCTCTGCTCTAATAGCATTTCTCTCATATAACTCAAAACCCTCCAAACTATATTCCACCAGTTCCCTTTCAATTCTAGCATTTTTTGGTCTTACTTCCTGTAGGGCTATGACATCAGGTTTTTCCTCTTCATCCTGCAACCTACATATAAGTTCTCTTTTCTTGTCCTGGGTAAACACATCCACATTACTAAACATAATCCTTAATCCATCTACCATTCCTTCAGCAATTTCACCATCCCGCTCCTCCAGTCCGTACCCTACTCCCCCGCTAGCACTACTGGGTCTGCCTCTTTGTCTCCCGTCTCTCCCTGTGACACCTCCACCCCGTTCTTCTCCTCCATCACAACTCCCATCACATTATCTTCCCTCCCTGATCTCCCCCTCCCTTCTACTCTTATAAACCACTTCCTCACTTTTCCGTCCCTCACTCTCCAGTAAAAATTCCTCTTATCCTCCTCACCCAACTTTCCATTATTTTCATCAGCCTTTTCTTGTAATTCCTTAATTTGTTTCCTTTGTTCTATACTTAAATCCTTCTTTAGTCTTATGTGTTTCAGTTTATCATTTGTATTTAGCCTCCAACTAAAATTTGTCACAGTCTCTGCCACTACCCTAGTTTTAAACTGTACCCTTATAGGTCTCATATCTCCCCTTTTATATCTACCTATCCTACTGACCTCCTCCACCTGCCCTTCCCATCCATATTTGTCCTCATCCACACCTTTCATGACCTCCTTCACTGTCTCCATATCCCTCACTTTTCTCACTCCATTATCATTCATATGAGTCTCTATATCTCCATACAAGATTACACCCCTATACCTGTCCATGGCCTCCCTCACGACACTCTCCTTGTTCTTCATGACCCCTACAACTGCACTCTCAAAACTTTTGTTGGTCATATTCATTTCTTCCTTTTGCTCTTTCATAATATCCTCCAAATCCTTGACTTTTTGTTTACCTACCACCGTCCATGCAGTTGACTCCTTTACTTCCGTGAAACGTCCTTCGTATTCCTTCAGCTGCTCCTTCAATGCCATATTCTCTGCTCCCAGTTCATCTACCCTTTTCAATACCATCTCTAGGCTCTCATTAACTGCCAAAATAGGCCTGCATTCACTTCCTTCACTAGGCCTATTCCCTTCCCCACCTGTCACACCACACATTACACACAGTGCCTTAACTTTCTCACCAATATCCCCCTTCCATTTCTCCGTATCACTCATCCACTTTTCCAAATCCTTCACAACAATACTAACCTCTTCTAACTTCTTATCTGTGCTCTTAAATCCCCGAAAACGTTGTAACCTTCCTTCCGCATCCGTCATACCCGAAATTCCCTCCGCCATGTTTGTTTACAAACTCAACAACTCACAACACTACCGCTGTCCCGTCACTACACACTCTTATTACACTATATATCACCCCTCCACCACACCAATATATCCTCCAAACACTTCACTAAATACGAAAGGCCTTCCTTTCAACTTTGTTTAGGAGAGCGGTGTGAGAGGAACCTCCCCACACATGTGAACAATACTCAATACAAGGGTGCACTATGCCCCTGTACAGAGCAAGAAGCTGTGCAGAAGAGTTGTTGTTGTTGTTGTTGTTGTTCCCCTAGTTCCCCTAGCTGCCTGGCCGAACAGCCCCAAGGCCCCGAGCAAGGCCAAGGCCATAACCGAGCGCCCCCACAGAACCCTCCCCGCCGACCACAATAAAGCCTGGGTGACCGAAGCCACTCCATGGCGGGGAGCTTGAGGAGGGTGCGGAAACGCCCGGGAAACCAAAGCCCCACCCAGGGCCCTGTGCCCCTCAGCAATTATGAAGAGAAAGTTGAGGGGCAAGGGAAAAATGTGACGCTTTGGCTTCCAATCTTGGTAGATTGGGAGGTCAATCCACGTTAGAGACGCCGTCACTTGAGATCTAGAAAATATATAAGTAAAAGGAACAGTCAGAGTAAGCTATGGGTATGGCAGAGATTGCTCAGTTCTCACTCTGATAGACCAGCCCATCACCACATGACTAGAACCCAATCCTCTCAGCATCAGCTAGGAAAGGCCCTAGAAAGTCGAGTAATATACCACATGACCTATCCCAACCCACCCAGTAAGACAATTCTCAATGATGTGATGTGTATGCTTGCAAAATCAATCGAAGAAAAAAATATGCCTTTTGCAATAATTGTTGGTGATCATCCTGTCTACGTGCTCATGCTAGAGTTGAAAAGTGAGAATGCTGAGCTGTTCAGCAAAATCTTACCATTCATGGCACCCTTCCACATCCAAATGTCGTTCATCTACACTATATACAAGAGGTTTAAGGGATCTGGCATCTCAGATGTGTTGGTGGCAGCTGGTGTTATAGCAGACGGGTCTGTTGATCAGGCCCTTCGTGGAAAACAAGTTAAGTGTGGGGTTCGCTGCTTGCGACTATTCTATGAGACTCTGGTCCACCATGTCATAAACAAACGTTTGGAAGATTCCCCTCTATCTGAAGAAGTAAAGGCATCCCTTGCCAAGCTTCGACATCCGATTGATGCACAGGAACTTGCAGATGAACATGCAGAGCTAGAGAGAAATGCTGAGCTGAAGGACCTCGTTGATTCTCTCTTCAAGGACTTTGAGGGTGCCCCACAAGCAGAATACTGGATGTCATTCATGGAAATGGTTGAGGTTCTAACTCAAAATATCCATGCAATCAGAACAAGCAACTGGACTGAGTTCAAGTCCTCAATCAAGCTCATGCTTCCTTTGATGCTAATCTATGATAATGACAAGTATGGTCGGCATCTCCCCGATTTCACCGCAGTGCTTGATACCCTTCCTGTCGATCAGGCTGCATTCATGGAGAGTGGTATGTTTGCACAGTCAATGACAGGAAAACCATATTCGTGTGTCGCCCTCGACATATGGATAGAGTCAACAATGAATAAGGGCTCTAAGCTGAAGTCTGGTTGGTTGGCCATTCTGAACAATGAAAAGCAGCTCCTTTCAAACACTCGGAATGTGAATAACATCAATCGGGTGAGAACAAAGGTCCATCGCCATGCTAATCGCAAGAAACAAGGAAAAGGGAAGCATGCTGATTGCTCGTCGAGTAAAATGAAGAAGGATGAACAAGCTGTACAGGATATAAGCGCTTGTCGCTGAATTCAAGTGTGATCCATTTGACCATACAAACAAGACACTTCGATCCCTACAGTCAGGAATCCCAGCCTCAGACGCTCTCGCTGCCGACTTGAAATCGGCAAAGAAGGATGGCACAAGCAAACTGAAGCAGTTCTTGACTGAGAGAGTGTATTCCAAGACCAAGTCTCTCAACGACGGAGTTCCCCGTAGCAAGCGTTTGAACTTTTCAACTCAGGAATTGAAGAAAGCAGATGGTGAGAACCTGAAGGGAAAGACTGAGGAAATGGAGCGTAATGCCTTGGCCTCTGTTCTCGGACTGGTTGAAACGAGTGGTGCCCTCAAACTTCAAGAAGTCCTGCAGCATCGTGTTACAGCTGAGTGCCTTCAACGTCAATGGAACCATCCGTAAGGCACAGAAAATCAAGCTTCAACAAAAACTAACTATGACTGTCATTCCAGAGCCTGATGTATACACGTCTATTATTGATATGGGCCTCATCTGGCGCCTAACAACTCTTACCATTGAAGACAGAGAGAAGGGAGACGGTACCAAGTATACCTGGGGAGATTATGCAGAGAAGTTGGTGCACTTCGTTCTAACGAGACACAGGCATGCTGAGCGCATCATTTGCGTCAATGATTCATATGATCAGAATTACACGATCAAGGACAGTGAGAGAATACTGCGCCAAAAAAAACTGCCAATCAGCAATGTCTTCATGAAGACAGAAGATAAATTTCCTTTTAGTAAAGTTGTCCATGCTCTCCTGGGTAAACCTGAGAATAAAATCCGCCTTCAGGCATTTCTTCAAATGGAATTCCAGAGAACAGCAGCAACAACTAGCACCGAGATCATCTACTGTGTAGTTGGCAGCACTGCAAAGAATCTCACCACAGGCAAGCTTGTGCCAGAGCTCACATACTCCCATACACAGCAGCTGTCGTCCTTGACACAGAGGACACAGACAATTACGTGCAAGCGGCATATGTTGCTCAGAAGACAACAGGAATCCTGTGTGTGAAACGCAAATGTCAGCTTATCGATGCCCGATGTTTGTGCAGTGAGGCAATGGCTGCATCCATCATACCACTTCATGTCCTCACTGGGTGTGACCACAACTCTGGCTTCTATGGAGCAAGCAAGAAGCTCATTGCAGATCGTCTGGAGAAGTCTAAAGAGGCACACGACCTGCTAGCAGCATGTGGTACACAGCTCCTAGTCACAGAACAGGTCATCAGTGATTTGGAGCGGTTTGTCATTTGATATGTGAAACCAAAAGCAAGACCCTGGGAGATGCGAGGGCAGCGAAGTGGAGAGCTCAGAAGAAAAAAAGCACTATCCGACTTGTGCCTGACTTGGACAGTCTCCGTCCACACTTGGAGCGTGCAAACTATCTTTCATATTTGCAAAAGCATTACCAGCTCCAAAGTCACCCCTCACCGATCGGCCATGGATGGCATCTTGTAAATGGCCTATGTCTGCCTGTCCGTTCAACCCAGCCCCCACTTCCCCCATCCATACCACTACCTACAAATCCGCAGGTAGAGAACAACAGTGATGATAGCAGCGAAAGTGAGGACAGTGATTCTGGTAGTGGCTCATACAGTGAATCATGTAGTGACAGTGAAGTGGCAGATTAGTATGTACAATTAGTATAATACAATACAATAACAATACAATACAATACAATACAATACAATAACCATTCCAGTGGATTTGTAATGCCAGAATTAGTGAAAAAGGACACCTCATTCGTCCTTGTAGCTCATTTGATGCCAGAGATATTACATTTCATGTTTTTCAAGATGGCATTGGCGGCCATTTTGAATATTGGGCTCTAGCAGAGTTAGCCGTCATTTTTCAGAGGGGCATAGGAGATAATTTTCCTTTAAAATGGTTCAGGTTGTCAAATCCATCGAGAGAAAAAGGTAGGAACAAAATGGTCACGGATTCCAAGCAAATGACCCTACTATAAGGCAAAAGTCAGTACGAGACCGGGAGTGACACCGGGTTCTCGCACCACGTTTTCAACTGGTGGTACCACATCTGGGCCGGCCAAAGTGGCGCGATCATCGAGACTAAGCCCCGGTAACCCCGTAGTTTGTGAACTACTTGACACATGAGTGAAGCGTCTGGAGGCTGAAAAAGATAGATTGAACTCCATTTGTTCCAGTCCTCTGAGAATGCGTTTGGACCCCCCGCCGCAGTTCTTTCCCGGCGGGTTAGGTAGAGAGGCAGTCTGTACTCACCTAATTGTACTCACCTAATTGTAGTATACAGGATTTGAGCCTAAGCTCGTGTTATCTTGTCTCTCTCTCTACATTTATCCAATTTTGCTTTAAAAGTTTGGATATTTCTTGCTCCCACCACCTCCCCATCCAACTTATTCCAACACTCAACACTCAATACGGGAAGCTGAACTTTCTTACATCAGACTTACATATAACTTTCCTCAACTTACAATCATGACCCCTGGTTCTTCCCTCGTCCCTCACCACAAAATCTCCCTTGTCGATCTTCTCAAAACCTTTCACACACTTAAACATCATGATCATGTCACCTCTCTCTCTCCTCTCCCTCAGCGTTGGCAGCTTTAGCCTCTCCAATCTCTCCTCATAAGGCAGGTCTCTAAGGCTAGCTATCTTCTTAGTGGCAACTCTCTGAACTCTTTCCAGTTTTTTATTATGTTTTATAAGGTGTGGAGACCACACCACTGCTGCATACTCCAGTCTTGGTCGTATTATTGTCCCTATTATTTTTGCTAACATCTTTTCATCTAAATAATTCAGAGCTATTCTCATGTTAGTCAACACTGCATAGGTTTCACCAGTTATTTTATTTATATGCTGTTCAGGTGACAAGCTGTCTGCCACAACTGTGGTCTGTGGTTTCCCTCGGACGCAAATAGGTCCACTTGTGGACGGGATGGCTCTGCAATCATTCTGTTGAAGATGTTTTGCTTGAGCGCCCATTCCACTACAGTACTCTGTCTCCGGGACAGGGCGTCTGCCCAGACATTCGCTACGCCTGGGAGGTAAGATGCCTGAAGATGTATGCTCAACGTTTCGGCTAGAGCAAAAATCTCCTCTGACAATTCCAGCAACTTGCGAGACCTCGTTGACCCTTGCTTTTGAATGCAGTGGACTGCATTCAAGTTGTCCATCCGAAAGGCTATTGAGTTTCCCTGTAAAGAAGAGCCGTAATTTTGGAGGAAAAACAAAGTGACTAGAAGTTCTTGTTTGTTGATATGAAAGTTCTCGTCTTTGGACCACAGTCCTTGCCCTTGGTGGCCTAGATTCGACTGATATCCCCAGCCTATTGTCCCTGAAGCATCCGTGTCTACCCATACCGTAGGTGGGAGAGAAACCCATGTCATTATTGAGTGCAATGTTTCCCTCCTTGCCCAGACCGACAGTAAGTTGAATAAATGGAGGGATAGGCCATCATTTTCCCTCCGGTAAGAGTGGGAAACATTTGTTGCCTTCCATGATTAATCTCTTTACTTTCAACTAGCCCAACTTCACAGTTAGTTGAATCCAGTTGAGTGAACTGACCAGGGACTCCCACGTCTTCCTCGTCGTGTTCAGACTGTGGAGAACCACGAACAATTTCCTGCGAAATCTGTCTCGGTTGTCCACACTCTGACTGAGAGTAAGATTGGCTGTGTCCCAGACCAGCCCTATCCACTGAATTACCTGTGTGGGAACAAGGTTCGACTTTACCAGGTTGACCTTGAACCCTAATGTTTGTACATGATTTATTACTTGATTGACATGGATACAGCATAAACTCTCTGACTCCGCCACTACTAGCCAGTCGTCTAGGTACCACAACACCCTGATCCACTGAGCTAACATTGGCATAAGTGCCTGCCGGACTAGTTTCATGAATATTCTTGGTGCCAAGTTCAAACCGAAAGGCATTCTCTGAAAGACATAGGTCTCTTGCCTTATCCTCAAGGCGAGGCATTTTTTAAATCTCTTGTTTATCGGGACATGCCAATAGGCGTCGGTCAGGTCTAGTGAACACATCTAGCCTAGCGGCGGGAGGGTGAGCCTGATTTGATTCACTGTGAGCATCCTGAAGACTGAATTGTGAATGTAAGTGTTCAGACACGAGAGATCTACTACTGGTCGCATCTGCACATTGTCCCGCTTTGGCACAAGAAAAAGTCTGGACGTGAAAACCCGGCAAGTTGAGTCTACCGGGACAATGACATGCTTGATGATCATTTCCTGAACTAGTGACTCCACCTCTAAAGAAACATGGTTGACTTCTAAAGCTTGACGTAAACGAGGTCGCCGGAGCCATCGCCAGGTGATTCCCTTGCGTGTCACTGTCCGCGCCCATGTTCGCCGGGGCCAGGCCCTGTGACATGCTTGAAACGACCCCGTCACTAGACTGGGGTTTTCCGGCAGAACTACCCTCGAATCCAACTCGCCTGCGGTAGGCCCCGGGAGAGAGAGAGTTTGACTGACTAGTTTTTTGTTGGTGCTGGGGTAGAGATAGACGGCTGGCTAGGTTTGGCAGATGTCGTTCCCTGTTTGGTTTGTGTTGTGACTTATTCTTGTTCCACTTACCCTGAGGTTTACCTTGTTTCTGCTTTTGCTGAGTACCTCCCTGCTATGGTGGTGACCTGGAGTCCTGAAAGGACTGCTTAGCAATGTTAGCATGAGGCTTACCTCGTCTTTTGTTTGGAGTAAGGTTTCTTGAACGAGTCCTTCTTAAGCTGGGAGGTACTCTGCGTCAAGCTGCCTACCAAATTATAAACTTCTCTCCATGTATCTAAATTTAATAGAGAGGTAGTTAAGACAGGGGAAAGAGTCACCCGGCGACCAATGTCGTCCGGTAGTTTCTTAACCATAAACACCCTCAAGGAATGAAGAGCCAGCAAACATAGCTGGATATGGTATGGGAGGGAGAAGAAGAGAAGTAGTGATCAGGAGGTCAGAAGTGTGGGAAGCCATGAAAAGAGTGAAGTTGGGGAAAGCACCAGGAACAGATGGAGTGTGTGGGGAAATGTTGAGGTATGGTGGTGAGATAGTGATAGAATGGGCATGGAAAATGTGCAAACTAGCATGGGAGAAGGGGAGTGCACCCGATGACTGGAAGACTGGCATAATAGTCCCCCTATATAAGGGCAAAGGGGAAAGAGGAGTGTGTGGTAACCACAGAGGAATATGTCTTCTAAGTGTAGTAGGGAAGGTATACAGTAGGGTAGTGATAGTGAGAGTGAGAACGGAGAAATGGATAGGCGATGAGCAGGGAGGTTTTAGGAAGGGAAGAGGATGTGTAGATCATATTTTTACCCTGAATTGTGTTGTGGAGAAATATCTGGAGAAGAAACAAAAGGTGTATGTTGCCTTTATGGACTTGGAGAAGGCCTATGACAGAGTGGATAGAGAAGGATTGTGGAAAGTACTTAGAATATACGGAGTAGAGGGTAAGTTGCTGAAAGCAGTGAAGATCATGTATGAGGGTGCAAAGGCGGCAGTACGTGTGGAGAGTGAGCAGAGCGAGTTCTTTGACCTGAATGTTGGTTTGAAACAGGGGTGTGTGATGTCCCCGTGGTTGTTTACTGTATATATGGATGGAGTCATGAAAGAAATACTATCAAGAGCAGTGGATGTTGGTGTATCGCTGAAAAGGGAGGGAATTTAGTGGAAGCTACCTATACTGCTGTTTGCGGATGATACAGTTCTGATGAGTGATAATGAATAGGAGTTGCAGGGTCTGGTAAATGAGTTTGGAACAGTGTGCGAAAAACGGAATTTGAAGGTAAATGCGGGGAAGAGCAAGGTTATGGTCTTCAAAAGGGGTGAAGTCACAGAGTGTGAGGTGAAGCTGAACGGTCAGGTTATGGAGATCGTCAACTCTTTTAAGTATCTGGGCAGTGTGTTGAGTAAAGATGGGACTATGGATGAAGAAGTGTGGGAGAGGGTACAACAGGGGAAGAGGGTTGTAGGAACGCTAAAAGCAGTAACAAGAAATAGGGTGGTCAGTATGGAAGTGAAGAAGTCCTTTCATGACAGTGTGGTAATCCCGACACTGACTTACGGAAGCGAAGCATGGACGTTGGTTGAGAGACTCAGACCAAGAGTGAGAGCAGTGGAAATGAATTACTTAAGGAGTGTGTGCGGAGTTAAATGGAGGGATAGACAGACTAATGAGGAAGTAAGAAGGAGGTGTGATGTGGAGGTAGATGTGCTGGAAAGTGTGAAAAGGAACAACTTGAGATGGTTCGGCCATATGGAACGTATGGAAAGCGAGAGAATGACTAAGAGGGTGTACGAGAGCGAGGTGGAGGGACAGAGAGGGAGAGGTAGACCGAATGAGAGGTGGAAGGATGGAGTGAGGAAGTACATGAACGAAGGCGGTGCTGGTTGGGGGGAGGGGCGTCGACTGACTGGGGACAAAGGTGCATGGGGGCAGTTCGTTCGTGGCCACCCCTTTGGGGATCACGGCGTCAGGCAATAGATAGATAGATAGACCCTCAAGTCCTGGCGTGCTCGAACGGCTTCTAGTAAGGCTATTCTGATGTCGCCGAGAGACTGAATTGAATTTTGTAAGAGCAGCCGCCGTGACAACTCCGTGGCCTGTCTTACAGTTTGGTTTTCAATAGCTGAAATAGTCCGTGTGAGGGACTGGGCTAGCTGTGGACTTACAAGATATTGGGAAAAAGTCTATAGGCTTTGTTTCTTAGTTTAAAGTCTCTATCCAAGTGTGCAGGGGGAGGAGTCGAGAAGGGATCCTTTAACTCATAGAGAGCAAGTTTGGGGGCCGACAGAAAATCAAAGAGAGCTTGGGACACCCCTCCCGCCTTATTGATGGGGAGTGAGAACCAAGAGTGGGTTTCTTGAGGAATTTGGTTGGAGGACTTAGTCGTAATGGTAGCTGCAAACTGTTGCGCCTCAGCTTCCCAGTCCCCCCACGGCCCCGTGCCCACCTGCCCCACCTGCAAGACTGGACTGTGTGTTTGATCTAGCGCCGGAATTGTATCCTGGGCCACATCTTTTGCATAGACATTAAAGATAGTCTTAATCTCCTGAAGGGCTACTAGGCACGAATGATCCCTCTTCTCAAACACGTTTGACCGGAGTTCTGAGCAAACGGCGCACTTTTTAGATATCCAAAGGCCTCTCGATCTGTCGAGGCATTTTACACATCTGATGCAATGTTTATGAGCAAAAACCGGGAGAAGGTTACAGTTAGTTGTAGTGCACAGCGTAAACATAGGCATGATGGAGCGAGAAAAAAAACCCCGCCGTGATCGGCTCCCTCACCTGCTGCCTGTGCTGTTACTGGAGTGATGAACTCTGGAAATAAAAAAAATCCAGGAATCAATGCTCATAAGGATAACCTGAGAGGTGTTAACACATCCTATCCTTCAAGTCCGCCGGAAACTTAGCTATAGCACACTGCTACTCTAACCTTCCGCTGGACTTGTCTTAGGAAAACTTAATTTCCTATTGAACTGCTTACCCGTGACAAAGTGCCACTGGCCCAATTAATCCGTAGTAACTATCTATTGACTATGGTCTAGATAGCAATAACCCCACTAGACTGTTGCGCCGGGCGAGGAAAGTCATGCAGTGTTAGGCTATCGGTTTGGGCGAGTTCGCTCGGCGGGCCGAGATTACTCCCTTAGGAATTTTGCATTTCCGCCGGAAGGTTCGTGGTATAGCACACCACGCCGGGATATTTTGGCTCATTCCTTTCGCCTGCGAGGCGAGGGTAGGCGTCAGTACGTAGAAAGATCGCCGGAAGGAAAACGAGCCAAAAACTTTGGAAGGGTCGACTTATTTGTGAAAGTCCGACCCCCCCAAAACACCCCCACACCACCATCAGGACGTCTCCTGACTCCCTGTTTATATGTTAAAAACACATACACATATAAACGAGGGAAATATCTTAGGGGCTATAATAGTACTGTATAATAATATTTTTTTTATTAACCCTCGTGGCCCGGGCTGCCTCTCCAAAGGACGGAGCTCGTATCCGGGCGATCTGGCCGAAAATCAACAAAAGTAAACTAAGGCTAATCTCACTTAATATATTACCTACATTAATCAAATAATACAGAAATGTGCGCCTTACCTTGCCGCGTAGAATGGCGTTGAGTAGAGCTCTCTAGCTCAACTGGTTCCGGAGTGATGGTGATGGAAGTGGAGGTAACTTTTGCCGCATATTTACCTCGGCGCGTCCGAACACTCAACCGCGGCCCCGGCTACGACGCCCAGTTGCACTCGTCGCTCCACCCGCAATTATGCCGGGAAGCGATTTGATAGTGTTTTATTGTTTATTATGTCATTTATTATAGTTATTATGTTATTTTCACTCAATAAAGTTATTTACATGAAGTTATTTGTGTCTCTGTCACTTATTACTTAGTTTTATTATTATTATTATGATTATAGTGTCACTTTCACTGGACTTTGATAATTGATAGTGTGATTTTCACTTTTATGTATTGTTAGGTAAGCTAATAATATATATAGTGTCACTTTCACTTGTTCATATTGTTATGAAGGCACTTATTATTACTTGTGTGTGTCTCTTTCACTTATACTTAGTTTTATTATTATTATACTGTCACTTTCACTGGACTAGGCTTATTGATAGTTTCATTTTCACTTATTTATTGTTAGAAATATATATTTTAGTGTCACTTTCACTTGTTCATATTGTTATTGAAGGCACTTATTATTACTTATATGTGTCCTTTTCACTTATACTTAGTTATATTATTATTCTTAGCCTACATTTGAGTGTCACTTTCACTGTTGTCACTTCCACTTCAAAAGTTTATTAGAGTGTGGAAGTCGTTGAAGCAGGTGCCAGCACACAGTCCAACTTGACACTTGAGGCATTCCCAAGTGGTTTTTGTGGCTTTGCGGGGTCTTCTTGTTGTGTGGCTGCACACATGGCACCTCTTCTGGATTCTGCTTTTACTAACTGGTGCTTTGAAAGGAAGGGCGTTGAGCTGGTGCTTCCTGAAAAGTTCAGCACACCCCGTTCTGTCCAGCTGGTCTGGTCCTTGTAGTGGCCTCCCTGGTGTACCCGCATGTTTAGCCAGGAGCTCAAGTATCACCTGTTTGTGGAACTTCCTCAGGGACTTGTACTTCTTGGCTCCTGGAGTCCTCAGACGGTAGATGTTGTAGGCATTGAGGACCGACATATCTACCGTATGCAGGATAAACTTCTTGTACCACCTGCAAGATGTTCGCGGCAGTCGATGAAGCCCATCTGCATGTCGGACTTGTCAACGAGGCACATGTTGAGGTTGTAATCCAGGACAGCAGCTGGTTTCCGGACGGGGTTCTTGGTTCTTCGGTCCACCTTCCCTGTGTCGACCATCTGGGCCTTGTGGCATGTGCTGAGGAGGTTGACCTTCCGCTGGTCATGCCAGTGGATGGAAAGGATGGGGCCACTCTTCTTGTGGAAGATGTCCGTCTTCTTCGTCTTGGTTGGGTAGCCTGGCATGCCCTTCCTCTTGGCCTTGACTGAGCCGACAGTTCCAGTCTTGCGGTCATGGAGGTACTTGGTCAGGACAGGCGACGTGTAGTAATTATCTGTGTAGAGGATGTGGTTTTGATTGAAGTGCCTCTCCATCATCTTCTTCACTACAGCACCACCAAAACCAATGAGGGGGTCAGTCACAATTTCTCCACCCTTGCCGCTGTACACCACAAAGTCCAGTACATACCCCGTCAAACAGTCGCAGAGGACGAAGAGCTTGATGCCGAAGCTGTGTCTCTTGGACGGGATATACTGTCGGAAGTGCAGCCTACCACGGAACAGGACCAGAGACTCGTCGAGGCATATCTTCTGGAAAGGAATCAGGTAGGTGGTGAACCGATGACGTATCATGTCATACAACTTCCTGATCTTCCATAATGAGTCGGGAAGGTGGACTGCCATGTTGTTGTTGTTCCCGTTCCCGTTCCCTAAGCTGCCTGGCCGAACAGCCCCGAGTCCCTGAGGAAGGCCATGGCCACGATCGGGCTTTCCCACAGAGCTCTCATTGAGTGTAGATTGTGTTGTTGGCGTAAGTGGTTGTGTGAAATGCAGTCTTCTATGATGTGTTTAATGGTATGGGGTGCTGTGTTACATCCCGGGCAGGCGTCGACAACGGAGTCATCCAGTCTCTTCTGATAGCTCAGGAGAGCTGGATGGTGTCTGCATCTCAGCCTGGCCAGGTGGACTCTGTCCTCGCGAGGAAGGGAGGATTCGGAAGGATGGATTTCGGGAGGTCGTGCATGCAGCTGCGTGTTGTCTGTGAGTGAGTGGATGGATCGGTGAGAGATATGAGTATGGATGTGCTTCTGGAAGTTGGTTCGGGGTGGGCAGGGAGGGAGAGGGACAATAATTGTGTGTGATACCGTGTGCTGGGTGTTGTTTTGATATTTCTTGGTGTCTGTGGGTGTGTTGCCATGTAGTTTAGTGGGTGGTCTTGGTTCGTGGAGGCTGCTGCCAGGAATTGAGTGCCTCTCATGTCCAGATGGTCTTTGACTTTGAGGATTTTGGTTTCTTGATGTAGGTGATCTGTGGGTGCAGTAGCTGTGCAGCCTGTAATGATCTTCAGGGCTTTGTTTTGAATAGTCTGTAAGGTCTTATGATGTGTTTCAGCTAGGTTAGAAGCCCAGGCTGGGCTTGCGTATTCCATCACTGATCTTATGTATTGTTTATATACTGTGGTGGTAGTTTCTTTGTTGTGTCCAAATTTTGTGTGAGCAAGTGACCTGAGGGCGTTAAGTCTGGGTGTCAGTTTCTTTTTAATGTTTGTGGTGTGCTGTTTGAATGTCATATGAGTATCATATGTTACTCCTAGGATTTTGGGTGTGTGTGTATGTGTTAGGGGTGTGTTGTTTATGGTGAGTTGAGGGATGTATTCGTGTTCTCCTGTCCAACTTGTGAGCAGGGTTGCGGTGGATTTGGCTGGGGCTAGATTAAGTCTGTTTGTAGTGCACCATACATACATACATACATACATAACATTTTAAGACTGAGTGTTCCACACATAAGTGCAGTTTCAGTCTCTTGTCCTAATGGCGGCGTTCCAGGCAACCCTGTTAAGGGCTGCTTCACTTGTCAAGTTCTTGGATTTGAGATCGGCGCGTATAGTCCGATCCCAGGTCTTCCTCGGTCCACCCCTTGGTGCAGCTCCCTCCACAATCACAGACCTGCATTTTGTCACCCAATTTTGTTCATCCATTCTCTCCACATGTCCATACCATCCCAGTCTACTTGTACGCATCACCTCGCTAATACTCTTTATACCTAAACGTCTCCTCAGCTCAACATTTGTTATTCTATCCTGTAGCCTGGCCCCACACATCCATCTCACCATTCTCATCTCATTACGCTCCATTCTGTTGACATCCTCTACTTTAACGGCCCATGTTTCTGAGGCATACGTCATTGCACTTCTAACACATGAGGCATACACCTTTCCCTTCAGGGGGAGAGGCATTCTTTTCATGGTCAGGATTGGCATCAATTCTCTGAACTTCCCCCAGCCACACCTAATTCTAGCAACAGTGGCAGCCTCGGCCCCACCACCGGCAGAGATGGTATCTCCTAGGTAACAAAACTTGTTCACCAGCTCCAAAGACTCATTTCAATTCACAGCCACAGGATCATCACTTAACACAAGCTCGCCTTTGCACACTACGCACTCAAATTTCTCTATTTCTGACTTATCCTTCGGCAGGGGCCCCTTTATTCTACTACAGCGCTTACTCCCATGGTGTACCCAACATCGACAGATGCTACATTGAATTGAGTTAACGCCCACTCCCTTTCCACACACTGCACATGGGTATGCACCGCTCTTTTCCACATTGCCTCGTCTCAAACTACAATGCATAACCTTGGTTTTGTTAATATTGACTCTTAAACCCTTGCTCGCCATGCCCTCTCTCCACTTTCTGAATTTGGCCTCAGCATCCTGCATACTGTCAGCTATTAGGACTAAATCGTCTGCATAAAACAGTTCCAACGGGAGTCCGCCTCTAAAAACTCTAGACAGCGCCTCCAAGACCATAATAAAGAGGAGGGGGCTTAACACTGAACCCTGATGGACTCCAACACGGACTGCGAATTCATCACTCAGTACACCTTTCACCTTCACCGAACTTCGCGAATCCTCATACATCTTCATTATCACACGCACCAGCCACTCTTCCACACCAAGTTTCCTCATAGCCCACTGTACAACATCTCTAGGTACCCTATCAAAGGCCTTCTCCAGGTCCACAAACACAAAGTAAAGATCCCTGCCTTTTAGTATCTTTCCTGTATCTGCCTGACTATGAAGATAGCATCGGTTGTACCACGTCCTGGCATAAAACCAAACTGCATATCATCAATAGAGATGCTTTGCCTGATCAAACCCTCAAGGACTCTCTCACAGACCTTCATGATTTGGTCAAGCATTTTCAGGCCCCTATAATTTCCTATAATTTCCCTATAATTTCCAACACACCAGCCATGTAGTGTGTTGAGATAGGGTTGAAGGAGATCTGTTGCTCTTTTTGGGTCATGGTGTGTGCATGTGAGTGTTATGTCATTTGCATAGGAGGCTAAGTTTATTTGGGGCGTATTGGCTGTAGTTATATCGTGCATGTACAGATTGAAGAGTGCGGGCGATAGGACGGATCCTTGTGGGACTCCGTTTGGAAAGTTTCTGATTTTAGATGACTGACCGGCAAAAGATACGTGTGCACATCTGCCTGCTAGGAAGTTGGCCAGCCACCTTTTTGTGTTGTTGTGCATTTTTGTGTTGTAGATTTTGTTTGTTAGGTTGTGGCGGGGGATGGCATCGAAGGCTTTACTAATGTCGAGTGTGGCTAATAGTGATCTGTGTGGTGGTCTAGCTGAGTTGATGCCGTCGAAAGCTCTTTGTGTAAGGTCTGTGAGAAGAGTGTTTGTGGAGTGCAGTGGCCTAAAGCCATGTTGTGTTGGAGCTAGGGGTAGGTCAGGTGTAATTAGTTGTAATACTAGGCGTTCCATGACTTTGGAGGGGGAGCAAAGGAGTGTGATAGGGCGGTGCGAGGAGGGTAGCGTGGGGTCTTTGTTGGGTTTGGGGAATGTGATGATGATACCATGCTTCCAAATGTATGGTATTGTGTTGTGTGAATAGCTGTAGTTTGATATGTTAGTGAGTGCTTGTATGCCTTGTGGTCCCAGGTGTCTGAGGTGTATGTTGCTTATGTTGTCTAGGCCACAGGCGGGTGAGTGCTTGAGATTGTTGATGATATGCTTTGTCTGGTGATTGGTGAAGGGTGTATAGTCAGGGTCTGTGGGGAATTGTCTCTTACGTCGGATGACACGTCGGTCGTCTTTGTGAGGTTTTAGGTGGCTGACATGTGAGAAGTGATTGATGAGAGTGTTTGCTTGTTGTTTACATGAAGGGTAGAGTCTGTTGTTGTGATTGCAGCATGTGATTGTGTTGTGTTGCTGTTGGAAAGTGTGATGCTGTTTAGTGTTTTGTAAAGTTTTTTGGGGTTTGTTTTGTGATCAAGTGTTTGTAGGAAGTTATTCCAATTTAGTTTTTGTTGTTCTTGTATTTTGTTGTTAGTTTGGGTGTTGAGTGATTGAATTTGTTGTGTGATGTCTTGTGTGTTGAGTGCTGGGGAGTGTTTCAGTATGTCGCGTTGTCTGATGAGGTTTTGAATTTCTGGTGTGAAGTTGGGGTTGTGTCTTTTTCTGTTACCTCTTGGAATGTGTTTCTTGTCAGCGTTTTGGATAGTTTTATTGAGTATGTGTACAGCATTGTTGATGTTAGTGATGGGTGTACTGTTTAGAGTTGTGAAGTGTTGTTCTTTCTCATTTGTGAATGCTTCCCAGTTAGCTCTTTTATAATTGGTGTATGTGTGTTTGTGGCTAGCTGGGGTGAGTCTGGTTTTGGTGGTGATAATGATCGGGAGGTGGTCAGAGCCTAAGGTTCTGACCACCCTCCAGGATGTTGTGGGGGCGAGTTCTGGGGAGCAAAAAGTGATGTCTGGAGATGATGGGATGATGGGTACTGCCATGTTGTTTGTCAGGTGGAGATAGGAGAGGATGTCGAAGTACCTGTCCCTGGACATGTACTTACCAAATGCGGGAGTCGTTATGATGTCGCCAGTGATCCAGTAGTCTGCCAGAGCGTGTTTCCTGATATATGTCATCAGCATTGTGAGTGCCAAGAACACATATAGTTCTGCCAAGTGACAGCTCTCCATGCCACCATCTTGGCACTGGTCTTCCTCCCAAGAAAGTTGGCACAGATCTAATGATGGTTGTTGGTCTCCTCGACGAGGTATTCCATGACTTCATTGTCATAGAAGCCACAGAAAAGTTCACTGGGGGTAGCATCTGGGCCACAGGGAAATGTTGGTGACACCCCGGAACCCATCTGTACCTCGTCAAAGGCAGGACAATCTGGCTCAAAATCAGCCCCATCTGTCCACACAAATAGGTCGGATGCTGATGCTCGAGCACGTGCAGGTGCAGCAGGCACACGCCCTGGACACCCTGGCACACGCCCTTGGCCACGCGGACGCCCTGCACGCCCACGCCCAGGGGCAGCGGCGTCGGCAGACTGACCACGTCCACGACCTCGCCCTCTAACTCGTCTTGTCGGGACTTCCTCTTCCTCTTCCTCTTCCTGTTCCTGTTCCTGTTCCTCTTCCTGTTCCTCTTCCTCTTCAGGCGATGTCAGGTCATCTGGGGCAATGTTGGGGTCGTCAGCATCCTCTTCAGGAGACAATTCGGGTGAAGAAGTGTCCGGGCGTCGGCGGCGTGGGGCGCGGGAGGTTCAACAATGGGAGCCTCGGCCTCGGGAGTTGGGCTCCTTTTGCGGCGAGCCGAGGGCTTCTCCGCATCAAATAATGCTCTGCGGTGTGTTGAGGGCTGTGGCACACTAGTAATACCACTTGAAGAGGCCCTTTGCTCATCCTGAAGGAGAGATGAAGCCGAGGGCTGTGGGTGACCCACACGGCGTCCCGGGTCAAGGCGTCGGGACAAAGGAATGCGGGTGGTTGCTAGACCAGGGTCCGCGTCACTATCACTGTCTTCAGCTTCCCTAGCCTTTTCTGCGGCTGCCCTGCGTGCTTTTTTAGCTGCACTTTTCACCAAAGATTGTTTATAAAAATATTTGCCCACTTTCAAGGGTGTACGGGCAGGCAAAGGGGAAGGTCCTGGGCTAGGGCTAGGCCTAGGCTGACCTAGCAAAGATGGCGAGGGGGTAGGCCTAGGTTCTAGCACACTTGGAAGTTCAATAGCACCTTCCTGAAACACTTCCACATCAGGATCATCACTACTGTCTCCCCCCTCAAATTAATCAACATTATCGTCGTCTCCAAAGCCAACGAAATCGTCATCTTCGCTTGCACTTATAAATTGTTCTTTGTCCACCAAGCTTTCGCCACTGCTCTCTTCAATATCAAAAAGTTCTCGCTGTATAGCACTATCACTCAACAAACGCTTCACTTTCTTTCGTTGAGCTTTCTTCTCGGTTGCAACAGGCGTCGAAGTTGCGAGCGGGGTAGCAGTGGGGCGCGCGGGAGGTTGCACTGAATCGGACACGTCAGAATTCATTTTTTCAGTATAACTCGCTATGGCGGCCACGTAGGAACTGATAACGGTAATAGTTGAGGCTTGGTGGCGCTGCGATCGCCCCTGCAAAGTAAAATTTGGCCGCGCGAATTTTGAAGCACGCTTTCAAGCACAGGGATTTTAAAAGGACACCCGGGCTCCTGCCCTTCTTTCGCGGTGTCATTTTAAAAGGACACCCGGGCTGGAAGGGTTAATAAATACAAGACCCCTAGACCCTACGGAGACTCCTAATAAGGCTGGCCACGAGGCTTGTAGTAATCATACTCCTTGTTGTTACCTTACCTCCTGAAGACATTGCTGCGACATCTGGCGGGGGGGGACCCCCACGAGAAGGGAAAAGCAGGCTCGAACCATTTAAAGTTCCACACCTCGTGTGACGACTCTTAGACCAGGGCGTCTGCTATCATAATAAAAGAGCAACTGCCTCATATGGACGGTCAGAAGCTTACTGCTGCGGATATATTAGCCTCCTAACTAGTAGTAATTTTTTTTTTTTTTTTTTTTTTTTTTTTTTCTATATTCCAACTTACTTCCTCTTGGGCATAGGCTGAGAGCCTTAACATTCACCGCTTTACAATGAACAGTGAAGCCTGTGAGGTCTTGTTCCAGTCTAGGGAGTGAGACATGTGAAGCACGTAGAGTACAACGAGCACCTGCCATCTTGCCTTCACATGAGGCACGGTGCTCACTCATGGCCCGAAACGACCCCATCTCTGAAGCCACCTCGTTCCCGTGCTTCACAGTCTCACCCCCTACACTCGGACTCTCACACTTACACACACACAACGCCACCTGTTGAGCAGATAACTCACCAGGCATTGCACCCCTATAGCATATTTTGAATATGGGAATATTCATACAGTGCTATTTAATCAGGGAACAATGAGGGTATTTTATTGACGTTTCGGTGGGCTTGTGGTAATGCACTGATACTAGGTACAGCACAAATTCCATCCCAATAATATCTTCCCATTGATACATCGGGATTTGAACCCGGGACCTTTGGATTACCAGGCCAGTGGCAAGACCACTCCACCACACCTCCCCATACACATATAAATACAGAACTAAAGCGCAGAAACATATAAACAAAACACATGAGGCGCGGATCCTGGGGGATTGTAGGCGCCTGTACAATAGTACCCTATATTAACCCTCCAGACCCGGGGCCTCTAGCTCGCGACTGTACTGTGGTACCGGGTGTTTTGACGATTATTGGGCTATGTTAACTCACCTGTAACTCAATAAATAGGACATGTAATATTATGAATACAAAAATAAAATGTTGCACAAACCTTCCTCTGTAGAATGCCGTTGAGTAGAGGTCTCTAGCCCCAGTGGTTGCATAATGGCGAGCGCGGGAAGTAGAGTGATTTTCGGCGGAAAATTCTTCCCGCGTTCGGATGCGTCGCCCCGGCCACGGCTACCACGCACCAAGCCACTCGTCGCGCCAGAGTGTTTACCTCCCTTAGACAATTTTAGTGTTTGATATTGAGAATTTGATGTTTATTTGATATTTTTATAGTTATTTTGAGGCCAATTATATAAAATATGTGTATTAGGGTATCACTGTCACTAATATTGTTCTTTTTCACTCTATACCGTACGCTTTGTTAGTAATTGAGGTAGGTTATTGTTATATTAGGCACTGATTATTCATTATCACAGGTGTTTATTATACTTTGGCCATCAAATATTAGGTCTTGTGTCACTTTCACTTTGGTAAATATGCTTTAGAGAGTGTCGCTGTCACTGATAATGCTAATTTTCACTCGATACCGTACGATACCGTACGCTTTGTTAGTAATTGAGGTAGGTTATTGTTTTATTAGGCACTGATTATTCGTTATCACAGGTGTTTATTATACTTTGGCCATCAAATATTATGTCTTGTGTCACTTTCACTTAGTTATATGCTTTGTAAAAAATTTATATACAATTTATTGTGTCTTTTTTCACTGATTTCTATATTTCTATAGGTTCTAATCATATGAATGTCACTTATTATATACATATGTGTCACTTTCACATATTATTATGGTGTAATTGTATTTGTCTCAAATTTCTCATAATACATGACTTTTTTATTACAATAAATTGTTTTACTTCCACTTTTTGCCTATATATATATATATATATACATATTGTCACTGTCTTTGGTACTTTCACTATGATTATTAGAACTCCTGCTTGGAGTGGTAATCAAAGAAGCACCCTTTAGCACAGAGTGCCACCTTGCACTCCACACACTCCAGGGTGGACTTTTTATCTGACCTTCCCCTCAGCCTGGTGTTGTAGCAGACATGGCACCGCTTCTGCTGCTTTCTTCCTGCTGCTGTCTGAGGCAGGGAAACGAGCCTGTGCATATTCATATAATATGCACAGTGCAAGCGGTCAGTAGCGGCGGGCCCAGCATGTGCCACTGCCCTCTGTGGCGTAGCATACTTCTCCAGGACCTCCTTCAACACCTGCTTTTGGAACCTCTGCAGGCTATTGAACTTCCTGGGTGTGTTCTCATTCCGAAGCTTGTAGATGTTGTAAGCGTTCAGAATGGACATGTCCACCATGTGCAGAAAGAACTTTTTGTGCCAAAAAAGAGGCAGACCCAGTAGTGCTAACGGGGGAGTAGGGTACGGACTGGAGGAGCGGGATGGTGTAATTTCTGAAGGAATGGTAGATGGATTAAGGATTATGTTTAGTAATGTGGATGTATTTACCCAGGACAAGAAAAGAGAACTGATATGTAGGTTGTAGGATGAAGAGGAAAAACCTGATGTCATTGCCCTATAGGAAGTAAGACCAAAAAATGCTAGAATTGAAAGGGAACTGGTGGAATATAGTTTGGAGGGTTTTGAGTTATATAAGACAAATGCTATTAGAGCAGAGGTTGGAAGAGGACTGTTTATTTATGTAAGAAAAGAGCTCAAGGTTAATGAGGTGGATATGAGACAGCAGTATTGTGAGTATTTGTGTATTGAAGTAAAATGTGTAAGAGGATCAATTCTAATTGCCTCTATATATAGAAGCCCAAATAATAGCAGGGAGAGGATGATAACCTACTGAAAGCAATGGAGGAGATAGATAATAGAGAGAACAAATATAAAATTTTGATTGGAGATTTCAATTTGCCAAGGATCAACTGGGCAAATTGTACTACTCCAGCGGGACAGGGTAGCCTGGAAAATAAGTTTATAGAGAAAGTGAGAGATTGTTTTTTAACGCAACATATTGTAGAGATGATAAGATATAGAGATGGGACGCAGGGGAGTGTACTTGATTTGATTTTTAGCAATGAAGAGGATATAGTGGAACATGTTAATGTGGATAGCCCTATAGGTCGTAGTGACCATGCCTGTATAAGCTTTAGTTGTAACATTAAATCAGAGAGGGATAATAGAAGCAATAGAAAAATATACATGTATGATAGAGCAGATTATGAGCTGCTGAGACGGTGTTTGGACATTGACTGGGGGGAATACTTGAATGGTGAAGACGCTGAAGGAATGTGGAGGAAAATTAGAGTCAAACTGGAGAATGCTGTATCCAAAAGTGTACCAGTAAGGGAATATAAGGATAAAACAAAATTGAGGAAAAGAACTAACCCAGAATTGCCAATGAAAAGAAAGCTTTGGATATTGATTAGAAGAAAGAAACGATTGTGGGAATGATTAAAATTGTTAAAAAAGAACAGGGGGTCTAGTATAGAGGCTAAGGAAGTGGATCTGGAACGCAGACAAATAAACAATAAAATAAGGTGGGAAACAAGGAGGGGGGTGAAGGAGAGGGAGAGAGAGATAGCTAGAAATGTGAAGGATAATCCAAAAATATTCTGGAAGTACATTCAGGAAAAGTTAACAAGAAGAGTAGGGATCCCAGAGCTGGTAGGGGGGTTGAATGATGGGAGTAGAGCGGAGACTGATAAGGAGAAAGCAGAGGTGCTGGGGAAATACTTTGGGGGGGGGGGGTACTAACAGTGGAGTCGGAGGATGCAGTGCCTACTATTCCCATCAAACAGGCACCGGCACTAGAACTAATAGAGTTTTCCCATGCTAGAATAAGAAGGGCTATAGAAAAAATGAACAGAAGTAAGTCACCGGGACCGGATGGGATACACCCAAGAATCATAAAGGAAGGAGGGGAGATGTTAGTAGAGCCATTGAAAATGTTATTTGAGGTATCGTTTAATACAGGACAAATCCCGATGGACTGGAGAGAGGCGAACATAACAGCTATATTTAAGAAGGGAAAGAGAAATGACCCAGGGAATTATAGACCAGTCAGTTTGACAAGTGTTGTGTGTAAACTAATGGAAACGGTAATTAGAGAAGGAATAATGGATCATATGAAATCAAACCAACTTTTCAGTGGGAGACAGTTCGGATTCTTGCCGGGGAGGTCGACGGTACTACAGCTAATTAAGGTGGTAGATGATTGGATGCAAATTCTAGAAGATGGTGATGTAATAGACGTGGTATATTGCAATTTTATGAAGGCCTTCGATAAGGTCCCACATAAAAGGTTAATAGAGAAAGTTAGAAACTATAATATAGGGGAGAAATGTGTGAAATGGATAGAAGCCTTCCTGAAAGATCGGAGACAGAGGGTACTGGTGAATGAAATAGGCTCGGGGTGGAGGGAAATTACAAGTGGGGTACCTCAGGGATCTGTGTTGGGACCACTGCTGTTCGTTATATTTATCAACGACTTGCCTGAAGTTATAACTAATGGAAGTGAGGTATACCTGTATGCGGATGACACTAAGCTGTATAGAAGAGTGAGGAGTAAGGAAGATATGGGTTTGCTTCAAGGAGATGTGGAGGGCATGAAGGGATGGTCTGAGCATTGGTTAATGCCTTTTCATCCAAAAAATGCAAGTACTGTACATGCGGATTGGGACCAGCAAGATAGATAAGGTAGGATACAGTATGTATGAAGCGATGGAGGAAGTGAATGCAGAAAAGGATATAGGAGTAGTGATAGACAATAAGTTAAATTTCTCAGAACATTTAGCAGAAAAGATAAACAAAGCCAATAGAATTGTAGGGCTGATAAGGAGGACATTTGTGTCACTTGACGAAGAAATCTTCAGGAATCTCTATACAGCGCTGGTTAGGCCGCACCTGGAATATGCGAACCAGGTGTGGGCTCCATATATGGTAAAGGATATAGAAGTAGTGGAGAAAGTGCAGAGGAGAGCTAGCAAGCTGGTACCAACGTTGAAGAACGCGGGCTATGAGCAGAGGTTGAGGACACTGGGGCTTCCGACACTGGCATATAGGAGAAAGAGAGGGGATATGATAGAGACTTTTAAGATAGTGTCAGGAAAGTATGATGAGGATGTGTGTGAAGGTATCTTCTTGATGCGGGAGGGAACAAGAACGAGAGGACACTCTGATAAAATTTACAAAGAAAGAAATAGGCTTGAGAAGGCAAAGAACTCATTTTGTGATAGAGTGGTAAATGAGTGGAACGCACTGCCCCAGTATGTAGTCGATTCCGAATCAATAAGGGAGTTTGAAAGTAATCTTGATAAAGCATGGGAAGACAAGATTTGAAGTTTGATTATAAAACAAAAATACAGAATAGTAAAAATGTTGCGTCTGCTACCGCCGCCACCAACACCGTGAACGACCGCAGTAGTGCAAGTACTGGTACTGAACTGGATACACAGGCATAGTTTGCCTTTTTCCAGAGGATCTACTGTAAGAAACTGTAAGAAACTGTAAGTGCCATCTGCATGAGGTACGCAAACAGTCAATGAAGCCTATCTGCATGTCGGACTTGTCCACCAGCCTCATGTTGATGTTGTAGTCCATGACAGCATCGGGCTTGGTCACCCTGGCCTGGGTGCGGCGATCCACCTTGCCAGTCTCCACCATTTCCCCCTTGTGGACGGTGGTCAGGAGGTTGACCTTCCGCTGGTCATGCCAGTGGATAGCCAGAATGGGCCCCGACTTCTTCCTGAACACATCGCCTTTTTTGGTCTTTGAAGGGAAAGGTGGCATGCCCTTCCTTTTCCCTAGTACTGTGCCTACAGTCCCCGTCTTGCGCTCATGCAGGTACTTTGAGAGAGTGGGGGACGTGTAGTAATTGTCCGTGTAGAGGACGTGATTCTTGTGGAAATAGCGGTCCATCATGGCTTGCACCACTGCTCCGCCAAAGCCAATGAGGGGGTCCACAAGCACGTCCCCTTCCTTCCCGCTGTAGACCAGGAAGTCCAGGACATAGCCAGTTCGGCAGTCGCACAGCACAAAGAATTTGATACCAAAGCGATGTCTCTTTGAGGGGATGTACTGCCGGAAGCTGAGCTTTCCCCGGAACAGCACAAGAGACTCGTCAATGACGACCTTGCAGAAGGGCTTGAAGTAGGAGGAGAAACGGTGTCGCATCATCTCGTACAACGTCCTAATCTTCCACAGCTTGTCTGGCTTGTGGGCGTCGGTGTTGGTGACAAGATGGAGCGCTGCAAGGATGTCAAGGTACCGGTCGCGAGATATATATTTCCCGAAGGCAGGGGTGGATATGAGATCATAGGTGATCCAATAGTCAGGCAACCTATGCTTCTTGACATGAGGCATTAGCATGGTGAGTGCCAGGAACACCATGAACTCGTGATGAGTCACGTCGGTCCACTGCCTCATGTGGCCCTTGGTCACCTTGTCAAAAAAGTGGGCCTGGAATTGGTGCTGCTTGTTTGTCTCCTTCATGACAAATCCGGTAACCTCATCAAAAAAGGCCTCAAAAAGCTCATGTACTTACACTAGTTGTACTTACACTAGTTGTATTTGCGGGAGTGAGCATGCTCGTTAATTCCCGCCTCCTAAGATATATTTGTCATACCGTGCTTTGAAACTATGCACTGATGGTGCAGACACTACTTCGGCTGGCAATTTGTTCCACCCACTAATCGAGTTGGTAGGAAATCTTTTACTTTTCAGATCAGATTTACTATTAAGCACTTTTAGTTTGTAGCTGTGACCTCTTGTTCTCTCACCTCCATCCCTCTCTATGAAGTTTTCTTGGTCGATTTTGTCAATACCTCTAACACATTTGTATATCTGAATTTGCTGTCTTCGTTTCCTTCTCTGTTCCAGTGTAGGTAGATTCAATCTCTCGAGCCTCTCTTGGTACTCCAAATTTTCCAAACCTGGGATCATCCTCGTAGCTGCTCTCTGTACCCTCTCAATTTTGTGGATATGTTTCTTCATGTGAGGGGACCACACTACAGATGCATATTCCATCCTGGGTCTTATTATTGCCGTTATTATTTGTTTCATGGTGTTTTCATTAAGATAATTGAAAGACATCCTGATATTTGCCAATAGTGCTAGTGATTCTCTCACTATCTTATTTACGTGGCTTTCTGGAGACATGTTATCCTTAAATTCTATCCCCAAGTCTTTTTTCTTTTTCTGCTTTGGGAATCACTTCGTTTCCTAGTTTATAATCTTTTCTAGGTCTGTACTTGCTTTTACCCATTTCTAGAGTCTTACATTTCCCTGCATTGAACTCCATATTCCATTTGATGCTCCATTCATGGATCTTTTGCAAATCTGCTTGGAGCTCAAGGCAATCCTCCTGGGTGGAGCATTGGGGCCTGCGGGAAAATTGGGGGTAATTCCTGAACCCTCCTGTACCTCATCAAAAGCTGGTACATCAGGGTTGTAATCTTCCCCGTCAGCCACGTCTTGCCACTGAAAAACGTAAAATGGGTCTTGGCGACGCTGACGAGGAGCTCCAGCTGGTGGCCCAGCACGCCCACGGCCAACTCGGGAGGCGCGCGCCCTAGGGCGGCCAGGGCGGGCCACAGCACGACGCCCCTGGGCGGAGCGGATGGGTTGAGGGTCGTCCATGTCCATATATTCGTCGTCGTCAGAGTGGTCATCTTGCCCTGACGGTGGACCTATATAGTCATGGCCAGAGTCTTCTGAGAGGTGCCCTTCATCGTCAGTGTCCCCCACATAATCTGGCGGGGAACGAGTGATGCGTGGACGGCGTGCGGGGGGGCGAGGTGGGGAAGGAGTGGCAGGTGAGGCTATGTCCCCCCGAGGTCCTGGGCTCCTTGGCCTGCGACAAGTGGCAGAAAGCAATGTTTCACTGTCACTAGGCCCAGGTATTGGTGATGCGAGCTCTAAGACCTCTTCAGGAACATATGTTGACGGCTGGAGAGGTTGGGAGGACCGTGGGGAAAGTTGCGGGGGCGTATTGCTCCGGCAGGGGTGGACGCCGCGGGAGCCTTGAACAAAGCCCGCCTAGTTTTCTGTCCCTTTTTCACATATTTCCTGCCTTTCCCCTTTTCGGCAGCAGTATGTCTCCTGTCGGGGGACCTAGGAGGCAAATAGGCCGAAAGTGGGGGGACCTCAACCCTTGGCAGTGGTGGGGGTGGTGGTGGGGAAGAATGCGGGGCACCCGGGTCATCTTGGGTGGCTGGGGTAGATAAGGGAGACCATGGCGGGCGAGATGAATCACCACGCTCACCCTCACTCACAGCCACTTCCTCACCAAGTCTTTTGGCTTCTTCTCTGGCTGCCGCGGCCGCCTTTTCAAGTACCTGCTTCTTATAAAAGTGTAGCTTGAAAGGCGATTTAGTTGGCGAAGGGCTTGGAGTCGTGTCACTCAACTGAAACTTGGAGAGTGACCTTTAACTCTCCCACTCACTCACTTTCCCCACTTCACTGTCTTCAGCTAAAACAGCTTCCGCGAAAGCTGCTACATCACCTTCATCACTCTCATGTTCACTCGCAAATCCCATGAATTGAGCGTGTTTGTCACTGTCATCGCCATAATCACTCGACTGATAATTAGCCGATTTATCACTGCCTTCATCATCAACATTATACTGAGCATCAGCACGCTCATAAATTCTCAATGTCTCCTCAATACCTCCGGGAGATAACACATTTAGGCGGTGGCGTCTGCGTAAGACGCGACAAGCTTGGGCGGGCGTCGTAGGGAGCACAGTATCGGACACAGCGGAATAACTTTTTGGCGTACTATCCATGATGGCGTCAGGGTAGAGACTGTTGTCGTGGCGTAGTTCACGTGTGGTGGCGCCATCTACCACCTACGACACCAAAAATTTATGCGCGCCATTCGAAAGCACATACGCAAGCACTCGGAGCCTCAGAGCCCGTCCGGGTTGCGCGGGCTGTGTTTGTTATGGATGCCTCAGAGCCCAACCGTTTCTGAGGGGTTAACAGTTCCCTGCGGGCATACCAATGGGGTAGCCTGTGCTAGCTAGTCTAAACCTGTTCAATACAACTCAGATAAATACAAATGAGCAAGGACTCACTAGAAGTGAGCGAACGACGAATGTGGCAGAGCACAGGCGCACACGTCTGACTGGGATGGTCGCGGGGAAGGGAAGGAAGAAATATGGCGTCTCGGTTGCCACTGTCTGAGCGAGAAGCCACGCACAAGAAATCCACGAGATGGAAAGCTGTAGCAAAACTAGTTTTGAGTTTATTTTTATTTTGTATTTTTTACTAAGTTTTTTCGTAGTGTGTACCCCAATCATAAGACGATTCCATAAGAGAAGAAGCGTTACGCTTATGAGGTAGTACTCCTTTTCCCCGCGGCGGGAGTTTCAAACTGGCTACCCGCGGGCGCTTGAAAGGAGGCTATTATATTAATAGGCATATCGTCAATGATGGAGATGCGTGGGAATTCGGTAGCAGTTAAAATAACAAAAATACGGTAGCCTATTAACCCTTCCTACCCGGTCTGCCTTAGGTAAGGACAGCACGAAAGAAGGGCCGCTACCCGGTATGCCTTATCTAAGGCATGAGCTTAATAGCCTAATTAAGCTTGGTCCGAACGCCGTGCGTACGACGTATGTCAACAAACCCAAGCGTTCGTCACCGCACCTCCGAAAACAAGAAGGAGAAGAGCCAGGATGTGGTGGAGAGGGTGGAACAGAGTGAGAGAGAGGGGGGAGGAGAATAGAATTAGCGGGGAGGTGGAACTGGGTCAGGGAAGGGATGGAGGAGGAGGTGAACCTGGTAGGAGGCAGAGAGGGAAGAGAAACAAGGAGGTGGATTCAAATATACTGTGCTACTACACTAATATAGATGGAATAAACAGTAAAAAGGTAGAGTTAGATAATATATTAAGAAAAAATCAACCACAGATAGTCTGTTTGACAGAGACAAAGCTGAACCAGGACTTTGACAGCAACATAGTGTTTAGTGAAGGATATAATATATGGAGAAATGATAGAAAGGGTAAAAGGGGAGGTGGAGTGGCAGTATTAGTTAACCCAGTGAGACCCAGCGTCGCACGTGATGCGTCGGCAGTGTTTGATCACCAACTCCCAGAGACGCATCACGTGCGTCCGACATATTAAAATCAGTTACGTGGCTCGTAAGGTAGGAAATGGCGGGAGAATAGGAGGGGGAGGTACCGTACTGTGTGTGGGAGCCGGGCCGGTAGGTGTGAGCGGGCCAAGACAGCCGCGCGGCTGGTGGTGGTGGGCTTAGTGGGGATACTTTACACCCTTAGTTCACCGCCACTTTGAACCTTCATTACTCCGGTCGTATGGGAGCTAGAGGCTTGAGATTTATGTGAGACACTCCTTAGGATGTATGCCATACAATGCCATACTCAGTTTTCACCCTAGTGCTCCCGGGCGGGTGGTCATGCGGGGGAGACGGACTTTCGACCCCCCCCCCCCCCGCCCCCCAAATGACCGAGGCGATTTTTTTTTTTTCATTTCTCACCATTCTCTTCCATTTTGGCTCAACAAATTTTTTTGAGGCTCCCCCCCCCCCCAAAAAAAAAAATATCCAAGGTGTTTTTTTTTTTTTTTTTCATTTCTCATCCTTGTCTTCCATTTTAGCAAACAAAAAAAAGAAGTGAAAATGGCTTGGGACTGGGGTGAAAAAAATATTATAACTAGCTGGGGCTCAACGGGTTAAGAACCCTATGACAGCAAAGCACGTGGAGTTAAATAATGACAAGGCAGAAATAATGGCAGTTGAACTCAATGATATACTGTAGAAGGAAAAAAGCTAGACATAGCAGTAGCTTACATGCCACCAAAGACCAGAGCATGGAGGGAGTTGGAGTTTGAGGAGATGGTAGAGGATATGATTCAGTCATTGAGAAGATTGCTTTTAAGGAAGAATCGATTGATCTTGGTAGGAGATTTCAACTGTAGTGAGGTTGATTGGGAATCGGGAGATGCAGGGCCAAATCAGAGATCTTGGGGAAGTCGGCTAGTGGAGTTGGTTACGGAAAATGTACTTGCACAACATGTGAAGGAAAATACAAGAATGAGGGGTAATAACAAACCTTCTAAACTCGATCTGATTTTTACAAAAGATCCTCACGAAATTAGTGATATAAACTATCTTTGTCCTGTAGGTAAAAGTGATCACCTATTACTAAAATGGAAGTTGACCTCGAGTAATGCCAATAGATTAGACAATAGCTACATAAATGACAGATTAAATTATAGTAAAGCTGATTATGTATCCTTGAAAAGATATTTAGAGGGAGTAGATTGGAATCTTATTTTTAAGGAACGGGACGTACAAGGTAAATATAGTAGATTCCTCGAAATTTATAGAGTAGGAACCAATATGTTTGTCCCTAGATATAAAACTGGAAATTTTACTAAGCAGAAAGATTGGTTTAATTTGAAATGCAAAAGAGCTTTGGGTAGGCGTGATGCAGCTTGGGCTAGATTAAGAAGAAAGAACACTGAGAGTAATCGGAATAAATATAAACAGGAGAGGAATAGATATGTTAACATAATTAGGCAAGTTAAAATGAACTATGAGAAGAACATAGTAAATAAATGTGAAAGTGACCCTAGATTATTTTATAAATATATAAACAGTAAGTTGAAGGTAAAGAAACAAATTACTAAATTAAGAGTTGATGCTAGGACGTATGAAAATGTATCGAACATGTGTGAGGTAATGAATAACAAATTGGGGTCAGTTTTTACTAGAGAGGAAGGTTTTGACGAACCACAGGCGGGAGTACTGGAGAGTGGTCTTAGTAAGATTGAAATAACTAGAGATGAGCTGTTATCTGCGATGAGAGGACTTGAAGTAAGGAAAGCTATGGGACCGGATGAAGTGTCTGCCTGGGTTTTAAAGGAGTGTGCAGAGCAATTAGTGGAGCCAGTGAGGGACATAATTCAAGCTTCCTTAGATAAAGGACAGGTTCCTGTTGAATGGAAAAGAGCTAATATCATTCCGATATACAAGAATGGAAACCCTGAGGACCCTCTAAACTATAGACCAGTTTCACTTACTAGTATTGTATGCAAGATTTGTGAAAAGCTAATTAGGAAGAGATGAAAGAAGATAATAACCCCAAAGCAATTTGGATTCAGAGAAGGGACATCTTGTGTTACCAGTTTGCTATGTTATTACAGTAGGGTGATAGATGTACTCCAAGAAAGAGGCGGATGGGTGGACTGCGTCTACTTAGACCTTTCCAAAGCATTCGATAAGGTACCACATAAGAGATTGTTATCTAAGCTTGAGACGCTAGGATGTGTCAGGGGGAGTTTGCTGAAATGGATGGAGAGCTATTTAACAGATAGGGAAATGAGGACCAACATTAGAGGAACTTACTCATCGTGGCGGAAAGTTGAGAGTGGTGTGCCGCAGGGATCTGTGTTGGCACCTCTCATGTTCCTTATGTACGTGAATGACCTGCCGATAGGCATAAACTCTTACATGTCAATATTTGCAGATGACGTAAAAATTATGAGACAAATAACAAATAAAAGTAGTTGTGAGGAGCTGCAAGGGGATTTAGATAAAATATACGAATGGAGCACCAAGTGGAAAATGAAATTTAATATAAGTAAATGCCATGTGTTAAATATGGGAAGAAGTGTGAATAGACCAAATTGGGAGTACAGGATGGGAGATAATATAATTATCAAAGCCGAAAAAGAAAAAGATTTAGGGTTGATTATACAAGATAATTTGTCGCCAGAGAAACATATTAACAAGCTCTTTAGCGGAATGTATGCAATGGCCAGGAATATGAAAGTTGCTCTGAACTACTTGGATGAGACCATGGTAGCGAAAATTATGAAGAGTATGATTAGACCAAGATTGGAGTATGCAGCAGTGGTGTGGTCCCCGCATCTAAAGAAGCATATTCACAAGTTAGAAAGAATCCAGAGAGCAGTCACTAGATTGGTTCCAAGTCTCAGAGAACTTCCATATGAAGGGAGGCTAGACAAATTAAATCTACCGAGTCTAAAAGAGAGGAGAGAGAGGGGAGACATGATAATGATGTACAAATGTACCCGGGGGCTGGAGAGGCTGGATAGGGAGGATATATTAATTATGGATACAGGAATAACTAGAGACCACAGCTACAAAGTAAAAAGACCTACCTGCAAGAACGATATCAGGAAGTTTAGCTTCCCCTATAGATGTATTGACAAATGGAATGGGCTGGAGGAGGAGGTGGTAGGGGCAAGGAACATCCATATTTTCAAGAAAAAATTGGATAAAAAGTAGACTGAGAGACGGGACAACACGAGCTTAGCTCAACTCCTGTAAACTACAATTAGGTAAATACAATTAGGTAAATACTCCTCAATGTTATTGTTCTGACGTCATGACGAAATTAGTGTCTAAAAAGCCCCAATATTGGCAACATCTCTGCAATATTGGCTCCACTGAAATCGTCATCACAACTGAACCAGTTGACTTACAGAGCTCTACTCAATGCCAAAATACAGATTGAAAACCGCACTACGATTATAGATGAGTGGGAAAGTTCTAGCAGTGAAAATAAACATAAATACGGTAGCCTAGGCCTAGACGTTTTTCAGCCATATCGCCCGGATAGGGGCGACCGTCATTTGGTAAGACAGCCCGGGGAGGAAGGGTTAAAGACGTTTTTCGGCCAAATTGCCCGGGTTTCGGGGATATCTTATAGAATGCGTAACCGGTCTGTGAGGGTTAATGATGTCACACAGTGGCTGCCATCTGGCATCTCACGTAGCCTGTACGTTGACGACTTCGCAATTTATTATACTTCCCCCAGCCTATCTCACATTCAATGTTGCCTAAATTATGCTTTGACTGTGTGGGCTTCCCCTGCTGGATTCCAACAATGCCCAGCATTTACAGAAACAGTTTATAGTCCTCTCCATGGTGACTTTCAACATCAGATTCCTTCCCTCTGGTAAATTCCTTGGTCTCATCTTTGACACTCCGGCTGTCCTATGTATGGTACTGCTTCTGAATCCACCTTAAAGACTCTAAACTCTGTACATCATCTTGGTGTCCGCATTAGCTCAGGTATAGTCTGTTCCTCCTGCGTCTACAGCATCCTCTGTGAGGCTGTGGAACTATCACTAACGTATCACCGTCAGTTAGTCCAATAATTACGCACAGCCATACGCCTCCAACATGACTCTACTTTACTCGACCTCTTTCGTTCCACTACTGTTTGATTCCAATGTACCTTTTGCACCCCTATCTCGCCAGTTACTCTCATCCTACAATATCCCCTCCCTTTACTGTATTTGTCTACCACCCACTGTTGCTGCACACCATGGACTCTTTGGCACCCCAACTTCTTTTAACCCTTCCCACCCGGGCAGCATTTTAAAAGGACACCGCGGAAGATGGGCAGGAGCCCGGGTGTCCTTTTAACCCTCCAGACCCGGTTGGGCTCTGAGGCCTCCATAAGAAATACACCTCGCGCTACCCGGTAGGGCTCTGAGGCTCCGGCAGTTTGAAAGCCTTGTAAGCTTGGTGTGCGAGGCATCCGTCCGACGCATGTAAACAAAAACCGGCTGGACCGACGCCGCGCATCTCCGACCACAAGAAGGAGAGCGTCGCTTGTTCGTGTGTGCCTGTATGTTATTGTTAAGTAGCTAAAAGTAGTGTAAAGTGGCTGTTTTTGCCACAAATTATCTCCAATGAAATCGTCATCACAACTGAACAAGTTGACTTAGAGAGCTCTACTTAACGCCATTCTACAGGTACGAAACACATATACAGTACGCTTTAGGATGCACGGGAATGCGGAAGCAGTCAAAATAACAAAGATACGGTAGCCTAGGCATAGACGTTTTTCGGCCAAAACCCCCGGGTTTTTGGAATATATATGGAATAAATAGCCGGGGCTGGAGGGTTAAAATCCGTAAGCTTGAAAGCCTATTAAGCTTGTTTTGAAAGCCGTGCGTCCGACGTATGTAAACACAGCTGGTCGGAGGCGATGCGCGCACCTCCGAAAGCAAGCAGACGTCGGAGCTTTGTTGTTGTGTGGTCTGCTAAAACAGATTTAGTTTTGAAAATTGTGTCATATTTCTAACATCGCTTCGAAACTCTCTCCACGGATATCGTCATCACAACTGAACCAGTTGACTTAGAGAGCTCTACTCAACGCCAGTCTACAGATTGGAAACCGCAGTACGTTTAGAGATGTGTGGGAATTTTCTAGTAATTAAAATAACAAAGATGCAGTAGCCTAGGCGTAGACGTTTTTCGGCCAAATCGCCCGGATCTCAACAACGTCCTTAGGAGGGCGAGCCCGGGCCAGAAGGGTTAATTATCAGATCAACAAGACGGTCTAACCCCAGTATATATATAGCATCGAACAGGTGCCCTACAACATCTCTCCTAATATTTCCCAGCTGAGGTATTCTACACTGATGATTCAAAAGTGGTGAATGATGTAAGATGTGCCGTGTTCTCGGAACGAGGCGTGTATCAGCACACCTTGCATCAATATTCCAGAGTTTTCACTGCTGAGGTATGAGTGATATATGGTGCTCTCGATAGTGTCACCACACTACTAAGGGACTCTCCACATAAAGTAATCTGTAGCGACTCTATGAGTGTGCTACAGGCATTGCGCTGCTACGCATTGAGGGACTCACTAGTCTGGGTGATCGTCCACAAACTACATGCATTATTGTGTGATACTCGTCCCATCATGCTGTGCTGGGTCCCACCTCATGTGGGTATTTTCAGAAATGAGCAGGCCGATTCCCTTACAAAGCAGGCTTGTCAAGGCACTCCCTTTCTTTTCTTATATGACCAACGGACTTAGTGTGTGTCCTTCGACAACGCATATTTGAGGTGTGGCATGTTGAATGGAGTGCACCGCCGTTGACTGGCCACCTCCGCTCGATCAATCTTAACTCGCTTACGGATAGTTTATACGTGCCTCACCCATGGTTACTTAATGATTACTCCCCGTGCCCAACCATCAGGATGCCAACAATTGTCATATCACACTCACTGTACTGCATATTCTTTGTGATTGCCCAGCATTTAACATTGAAAGACAACAATTCCTGCAATGCCAATCTGTAAATGTTATCCTCTCTGACTGATTAATTCAATTTTACCTCTATCCATCAATTTCTGCAATCCAGGTACCTACCTGATAGCACTATCGTTAGTGAGTGCTGTATGTATTTTGTACTATTGTTAATATCTTATCAAGTAGCAAATTTGTTTAAATATATATATTTTTTTACATAAATTGTAATTTCTTTATTCATGCAGAATTTAAAAGAATTTACCAGAACGTCCTGAACTTCCTAAATTGACTAATTCCTTGAACATGACGAGACTGCGTTGTTATACAGTGTGTGCGATTAATTTGCTTGGGAAACGGATTCATTTGCTCATGTAGTGATGTACCGTACATCCTATGTGGTGGTTTTGTTTTCTTTTATTTCAAAATTTTATTTTACTAAAGCTTTATTTCCACATAGCAATTTTGATAAGTTCTTTTGTCTTTATGTTGTGTCGTCCCTGAATTGATTTGTTTGTTTTGCAAGTTTTACACTAAAATAATCTATATGACTGTATGATGATATATAACGTTAACTACTACTACTTTGCGCAATGGCAGTATCGTAACCAATGAGGTTTAGAGGTCCTGTCATCTGCGCACAGTAAAACGGTATTGGTTAAAGTATTTGCTGAAAACGCACCTCTATGGCTTACCGTAAGCAATTACGGTAAGCAAGTCCTCCCCCCCCCCCTTCTCGAGGTATCCTTGTTATTACACCGTCCTTGTTTTAATCCTCCTTTTAAAAATTTCTTAACTTTTATTTTTTCTCTGAACCAAAGGGGAGGGCGGGTGTGCTGTTTCCACCTACAGTACACTTTGTTTTTAATCTTAAATCCTTTTTTAATTAAAGTTTTACTGTTGTTAGTACCAGTTTTTTGTTTTTACTTTTTCGAGGTACTTTTTAGATGAAACTTTTGACAATCTGGCGCCCTGTTTGGAGGCATTATGTCCAGACCCAAAGTCCTCCTGGGAAAAAAATTTGCTCGGTATGCTGCCGGCCAGGACCCCCGCGGGGGTGGAGGAGCAAAGCAGAAAAGTGGCGGAAACGTCGTTCGGGTGAAGGAAAGCGTACTCCGTGTCTGTGCCTTCAATGCCAATGGCATGAATGACTTTGCAAAGAGAGAGTGTTTGATGCGAGAACTCGAGGATGGATGTGTGGATGTATGTGGGGTAGGTGAGACGCACCTGTTGGGTTCTGGAGTGTGGGACGGTGAGAGTGAGCACGATTTGTGGGGTGGGGAAGGATGGGTTGTCTGGTCTGGATTGGATGCAGGATATAGGCGTACAAAAAAGGAAGGGGTAGCAGTAATTTTGTCAGAAAGGTTGAAGAAGAGTGTGAAAAACTATGGATGCGTGGACTCAAGAATTGTATGGTGCGAGTGCAAGATCGGGATAGATAGGTATACTTTTATGTGTGTCTATGCACCAGTCAACCAAGAAACTGGGAAAGGTGTGAAAGAAAATAGAAAATTTTGGAATAAAGTCAATAAATGTATAAGAGAAAGACAACAGTGTTCACAGGTAATATTAGTAGGTGACATGAATAGTAGAGTTGGAAACGAGGAGATAGAAGGTATAGTGGGTAAATGGGGTGTGGAGGATAGGAATGTGAATGGTGACATCCTTTTAGAAGTATGTGCAGAGAGAGAAATGTTTCTGGCTAACACATTTTTTGAACATCGTCACATACATAGATATACATGGCACAGAGGTGAAGGTGAGCAGGAACAGAAATCTCTAATTGATTACGCCATGATGGACTCCGGACTGAAAGGAAGAATTTTAGATTCAAAAGCTGTACGAGGTATGCTGACGGGATCAGACCACTATACAGTGCTGACAAAAGTGAGGCTAAGGAAGGAGTGGAAATATGAGAGGAAAGAGAGAAAACTGACAGTAGAAAGAATAAATGTGAGAAAATTAAATGAAGAATGTAATGCAACAAAATGCAAGGATATCCTGAAAGAGACCATAAAGGACATGGATGTGATGATAGATCTGGGAAATACTGTAGACGAAGTATGGAAAGGTACAAGAGACTCCATGACTAAAGCAGCTGAGAAAGTATGTGGGAAGAAAACATTTAAAATGTGGAAGAAGAAAGGTAACGCATGGTTTAGCAAAGAGATAGAAAAAATAGTGAAAAAGAAGAAAGAGTTGAGAAAGAGTATGCTGTAAAAGAATATACCTAGAGAAACTAGAGATGCGAGGAAAGAAGAATATAAAACTTTGAAACAAAGAGTGAAGAGGACGATACAAGACGCTAAAAGAAAGGCAGATGAGGAATATGGGAAAAAGATTAGTGAACAGTTTCTGAATGACAAGAAAGTATACTACAAAACTGTTAAAGAAGCCAGAGGGAAGAAGGCTGAGAGTGTCTCAGGTGGTAGAGTGAGGGATATGAATGGGAAGGTAGTGGAGGGTGATGGTGTGGTGAAAGTATGGAAAGATAATTTTAGTAGCTTAGCTGTAAAGAGTAGGGGGAAGGCAAAAATCTCATCCTTGGGAATGGAGAGAGGTAGAATAAACAGGGTAGTTGAAAGCCAGATAAGCAGAGAAGTAAAAGAAGCAATCAATAGACTTAAAATGGGCAAAGCTGCTGGAGTAGATAACATCCCAGGTGAGATGCTGAGATATGGAGGAGAAGAAGCTGGTGACATAATGCATAGGTTATGTAAATTAGCATGGGAAAAGGAAAGTGTACCAGAGGACTGGAGGAAAGTAGTGATAGTACCCTTGTACAAAGGGAAGGGTAGTAAAGAGGAGTGTAAGAGTTATAGGGGAATTAGCTTGCTTAGCATACCTGGAAAGGTATACGCAAGAGTAGTAACAGAGAGACTGCAGAAGATAACGGGTGACAAAATAGGCGAGGAACAGGGAGGTTTCAGAAAGGGCAAGGGCTGCGTTGACCAGATAACCTCAATGCGTTTGTTAGTAGAGAAGTATCTGGCCAAGAACAGAAAACTCTATGCATCATTAATGGATTTAGAAAAAGCCTATGACAAAGTAGACTGGGAAGGTCTGTGGGATGTGTTAACAGTATATGGTGTGGGAGGAAAGTTGCTAATGGCAGTAAAATCTTTTTATAGGAATGCAACGGCAAATGTGAAGGTAGGGGATAAGTTAAGTGAAAGTTTTGAGGTCAATGTAGGAGTAAGACAGGGATGTGTCATGTCAGCTTGGTTGTTCAATATCTACATGGATGGAGTGATTAGAGAATTTAGGGCGGGATCAATGGGAGTTGGAGCTAGGCATTGATTGTGGAGTGGTTGAGTGGATAAAGAGAAGTACTTTGAGGTGGTATGGTCATGTTCAGAGAATGGATGAAGACAGAATGCCAAGAAAGATATATGGGAGCCAGGTGAGTGGAACAGCTAGTAGTGAAAGACCACCTATGGTATGGGAAAAGAAAGTGGAAAAATATATTGAAGAAAAACTTCCACGTAGTGGAAGGGGCATTGTGGCATGTCTTGACAAAGTAGCCTGGAGACGTTTCTGTCATGGCCATCCTTTAGCGGGGGTTTCCCAGGTGGAAACAAGGCGTTGGAGATGATGATGATGATGATGATGATGATGATGATGATGATGATGAACTACTACATGACTTGACACCACCTCACCAAGCACTAGCCATATAAGAGCCAGTAGCCCAGAGGGCTAGTATAAAATAACCGTATGATCTACTACAGTGTACTTCTATTATTGCACTGGACATATGGAAAACCTTAGATTGAGTCTGGCACAAATCTCTAATTTCTAAACTACCCTCATTCGGTTTCTATCCTTCCATCTGTACCTTTATCTCTAATTTCCTTTCAGGCCGTTCTATAGCTACGGTTGTGGACGGCCATCGCTCGCTTCCTCAACCTATCAACTCCAGTGTTCCTCAGGGCTCTGTCCTGTCTCCAGCTCGCTTTCTAATATTCATTAATGATCTTCTCACCTGTACCTCTAGTCCTATCCACTTCAATGATGATGACTCTACCTTACACAATTTTACTAGTTTTCCACAACGACCCACCATACAGTACAATTATTCCAAAACTCACGTGATGAGGCCATAGCATGCCTATCTTCTGATCTATCAAATATATCCAATTGGGACTGAGAAAATCTTATTACAGTATTTCCAATGCTTCCAAAACCCAAGCTCTCCATCTATTTACCCGTCACTGTCTTCCACACGGCTATCCCTTACTCTTCAACAATACTGTACACAAATCAATCCTTCATATTTTCTCAGTACTGTATTCTTGGTGTTTCTTTATCTCCTGACCTTTCTTGAAAACATTATAATACCTCTCTTGCTTAAGTTAGAAGTTAGGTGTGCCCAACCGTTTCTGTGGGTTCTTCACTCCCGCACAGCTTCTTTTTCTGTACAGAGGCATAATGTGCCCATGTACCGAGTATTGTTCGCATGTGTTGGGAGGTTCCACCCATACTACAATTCTCGAAAGGGTAGAGTTAAAAGCATTTTGTCTTATCAACTCCCTTCCTTTTACGAATTCCCTACAATCTCTTTTTACACACCGCAATATTACACCTCTCTCACTCTTCTACCGCTATTACAATAATCAGTGTTCTTCAAAGCTTTCTCAGTGTATACAGTAACTCCTCCTTTACAGAGAGTTGGGGGCACCCGCCTTTCAATGCACTCCCACCCCTTTTCTGTCTAACTCTTTAATCTAAGAGTGAACCAATTTACCTATGGTATGGGAAAAGAAAGTAGAAAAATATATTGAAGAAAAACTTCCACGTAGTGGAAGGGGCATTGTGGCACGGGCAAAGGAGGCATGTCTTGACAAAGTAGCCTGGAGACGTTTCTGTCATGGCCATCCTCTAGCGGGGGTTTCCCAGGGGGAAACAAGGCGTCGGAGATGATGATGATGATGAATTCTTCTACTTAACAAGTAATCTTTGGAACTCACTCCCTCATTCCGTCTTTCCCTCATCCTATGACTTAAACTGCTTCAAGCTCCGTGTGTCCAGACATTTTGACTCTAATGTGCCCTGAATTTGGCTCTCCATCACTCTTTCAACTTTGGGAGGTCCACTTGTTATGGGCAGCTTGCCTTTTATCTCTTTCATGCACATAGAAAAGGGCATGGCAAGTGAAGGATTAAGAGTTAATATAAATGACACCCTGGTTATTCACAGTGGATTAGGGTGAGGAAATGTAGACAAAAAATGGTGCATACCCAATTGCAATGTGCCATTTGCATGGTTGCAGCTTATAATGTACTGTACAGTAAAACCCCGTCCAACTGGACTAATTGGGGGAGAATCCGGTCCGAAAGTGCCAAAAGTCCGGATCTGCCCTTGTCCGAATAGGTATTCAGCGAACCAGAACCAGACAATTTCAGATGTCTGAGATAATGATACAGTAATATCCAAATTGATGCACTAAGCTTGGGGCGGGAATAGCAACCTACCCACAATGCTGCGTGGTCCGAACTTGATACATTTTTGTTTCAGCCAACCGGATTAGTCCGAATGGCTGGGGAACATTTCCGAAATTAGATTGTGGTGTATGAATCAATGCCTTTTTTTCCAAACCAACCGGACCAGTCTGAATAGCCGGATATTATTTCCGAAATCAAAGGTTGTTACTGTCCGAACTCGTTTTTTTCCCTTGCCATCCGGATGGTTGGATGAATGTTCGAAAGTCTTGGGTTCCCGGATGGGCGAGGTTTTACTGTTTATGAACAATGCCCTATTTCTTTTAATTTTGGTGTAACACGTTCTGAGTGCTGTTGAATTCCGTGCTAGTAATAAACAAAAGACCAGATGATTATTATTGTTATTATTACTATTATTATTATTATTATTATTAGGGGTTCGTCCCCTACAGGGAACCCCTATTGTAATCATTAAACCTGGAATTTCATCCAAATGTTTCTTACGCGCCGGTTTCGACGCAATAACTCCAGAACCGCTTTTTGGATCGGGATCAAACTTTCACAAGAGGTGCCTTTTTGTATTGGGCAACTTTTGATATGCTAAACATCCGGCATGGTGGCCAAACAGGTCCGTGGCAGCCGATTTCCCGAAAAACTTGACGCCTAAATACCGTCTCTCCCACTCACAGGAAACGACTGGGCTGTGGCATACGCACTCCCCTACTAATGCTCCGCAAATTTTATAGAGAAGATTTTGCTTTTGCACGTGGGGTTTTTTCCGGCAATCTTGAAAAAACCTCGAATTCCACTTAAAATTCCACATCTTGAAAACTACGCCGATGATCAGAGCCATGCTTGCGTAGTTGGGTGAGGCTCGCGATTCCGAACGTTTTGATACCAAAAAAATATAAATGGGTGGAATAGTTTGGCCGCAGCATTGAAAACTGTCTATTCTTAAATTACTTTAAAACCGAATTCGCTACCACACACAAAGTTTACCGTCTACAGTCTATAGGCTTCCACGCATCCCCCAGTTTTGCTTAATAACATAATCTCTTTATTATTCAGTCCTAACTTTTGTTTTTTTATTGAACTCTCTCAAAACCGTTCGAGTCCCTACGAATTCCAGCAATTATTTAGCCAACCTACCTATACATACCTACCCTACCAAATAATAATGATAAATTCAAATTTATTTTTGGTAAATGACAGAGTATTGGCTAAGGTTTTTAACAATTCCTCCCTTTGCCAAATGCTTAGTTTAATAACAATGATATGGACCTTTAAAGTTTTGGCAATTGCCCGTGTGACTCCTATTTTAACCCTCCTAAAGTGTTACCACGAAATACCGCTAGATCCTTTCTCAAAAGTCGCTAGCATGTTGCTACATAGCCAAACAATGTTAGGATAATGCTGCAATTTCTAAAGAGTTTTGGTTTGTTTGTTTTGCAAATTTTACAATGTAGTATGACTAGAATGTCTGAAATTTTCAAATTATCCCTAGTAAATGTCTCTAGATATAAAAGAAATGGCTGCTAGATTGAAGTAAATAGCTCTACATTTAGCGGTAATATGTAGCTTTACAACTTGCACCACTGCAACCACCACCCTGTGTAAAATACCGCTAGATCCTTTCTCAAAAGTCGCTAGCATGTTGCTACATAGTCAAACAATGACTCCGTTGTCGACACCTGCCCGGGATGTAACACAGCACCCCATACCATTAAACACATCATAGAAGACTGCATTTCACACAACCACTTACGCCAACAACACAATCTACACTCAATGAGAGCTCTGTGGGAAAGCCCGATCGTGGCCATGGCCTTTCTCAGGGACTCGGGGCTGTTCGGCCAGGCAGCTTAGGGAACAACAACAACAACAACAACAATGTTAGAATAATGCTGCAATTTCTAAAGAGTTTTGGTTTGTTTGTTTTGCAAATTTTACAATGTAATATGACTAGAATGTCTGACATTTTTAAATTATCCCTAGTAAATCTCTCTAGATATGAAAAATTGGCTGCTAAATTGAAGTAAATTGAAGTAAATTTAGCGATACAACTGGCAACACTGCCTAGCCATTCCCTCCTATCTTCTACCTCCCTCATATGTATCAACAACCACTCTAGTGAACTTTCGGTATTTAGTTTATTCAGCTTAATACTATTTATCCACATAAAATAGAAACCTATCACGATTGTTGTCTAATACAACCATAGATAATGCTATTACATATTATTTGAACATGAGGTCGAATTTAGCAGTTGTGTTTACCTTGAACAGTAATTGACAGTCTGTGACAGAACCGAAAGCTTCTCTTGCCGTGTAGTACTCAAAGAAAGCAGGGGTAATTAAGCCAAGTCAGAGATGCAGAGGTAACTTTCACAATGCATTATAACCCTAGACAGACATCAATATACCACTAAATCAGACAAATATCACTACAAAAGAGATAGGAAAATATTATATTAATGTCCTAGGTATTTGAAATTATGCAAATGAGTAAAATCCATTATGATATAATGATAATGGGATTGATTAGTAGCTGGCAACAGTGTTGCACAAAATTTTCTGAACGTATGCGAACTTCGGAGTATTTATCCCATTAATATACACATCTATCACTATTTAAATGTAATACAACCATACACAGTGCTATTACATATTATTTGAACATAATATAGGATGCTCTTTCCTTTAAACCATTTTCTATATCTATTCAAGAAAAATATAGGCCTAGCCTAGGCAGCGCTACCGGTAGGTACTAATTTATCAGTTCGAATTTTGATTGAGAGTGGGATTAGGCCTAGGCCTAGCCTAGGGCTTAACATGGGATACTGTTTGGGGTTTGGGAATAGACTGAGGCTGCTTTAGGCCTAATTAGGTAAAATTAGTCAAATCGAGACAATTGCACAGCCTAGGCCTATTAAGCAAATATTTTACCAATCTACAATAGGCCTAGTCTATTCGCTGTAAGTAGGCAAGAAATCATGACCTAGGCTATAACCTCTGTAACTAAAAAACAACTAGGCCTAGAATGATCAAGCTAATATGTGAATTATTATATGTCGACCATTTGGGAAGAGTCAGTCAAGGAATAGCCTAGATGTGGAAATTTGCAGCCAATTTGCTCTAGCCCTATTTGATATACAGAGGTTAGAGGTCATTGTTGAGGCCCCCCCCCTCATGACATATTGTCATCATCTTATATATTGCCAGCAGGGGGCAAATAGGCCTAACCGAAAAAAATCGCCGTCAAAATAGACGCGAACTTAACCACGGCGATCGACACATGTAAACACGGCGGTGGAGCGGCGACGAAAGCTTGCCATCATGTTCCCGTCCATTTTGAATGCCGTTGGATACAATAATATGTTGAGGGGGGAAAATAGGCCTAACCAAACTGCGGCGATCGACCATGTAAACATGACGGCGGCGGCGGCGGTGGACACTTGCGATCATGTTCCCGTCTATTTTGACTGCCATTGGATACAATAATATGTTGAGGGAAGGGCTTTGCGGCAATTTTTTTGGTTGTTTGCCCCCTACTGGCAATATATATGATGATAACATGTCATGGGGGGGTGAGGGGGGCTTTCAACATATTATTGTATCGAATGGCATTCAAAATAGACAGGAACATTATCCCAAGCGTCCAACGCCGACACCGCCGCGGCTGCTGAAGAGCAAGGAAATTAGCAATAGGTTTCATTGTAAACTGGAGGAAATTAATAGAAATAAGGAAGCTAGGCCTAGCGATGTAAATAGTCAATGGAATTTCCTTAATAATGACAATTATATGTATAGGTATAAAGTAAAAGCAATATATTGTACATAATTTATTGCATATCTTACATATTTAAACAAATATATATTAAAAATAGTTTAACCACACCACTGAGTTCCCCCAAAATACTCTAATAGGGCTGGCCTGAAGAATTAGATCAAGATGGACAACCAATCAACACGTGATAGGTAGGGAAGGGCAGGTTAACAACGGCGATCGACAAATGTAAACATGACGACCGTACACTCGGAAACTGCATCCATCCCCATTAGCCTAACCTAACCTAACCTATCCTAGTATTATGGGTGGAGGCTGCCGCCCCCTAGACCCAGTACGTTGGATACAAAACTAACCCTCACGTAACACCTAGTATATGTCCCTAGTACCCAGTACGTGGGATACCAAGCTAACCCTCACATAACACCTAGTATATGTCCCTAGTACCTAGTATTTGGGATACAATACTAACCCTTATATAACACCTAGTATATGTCCCTAGTACCCAGTACGTGGGATACAAAACTAACCTTCACCTAGCATATGTCCCTCACTCAGTACACCATTCACCCTCACTACCGTTCGTGAGTCTTCATACATCTTCATTATCACATGCACCAGCCACTCCTCTACGCCAAATTTTCTCCTAGCCTACTGCACAACTTAAACAACACAGGCTTGCTCCAAGCCAGCACACATCTTACAAATATATAGGCTAGGCTATACAACTTCCATTTCATCGGAATAACATTCACCGCCAATTTAATTATCATAAGGATTATATAAATGCAATTCTGATATGAAAAAACAGTCGGTAAATAGCATAGCCTAGGCCTAGTCAAAGCTGGGGTTTGTTGTTGTTTCGTGGACAAAATTTAGCCAAGCGTACTGTCCCACATTAATTTATTATCAACAATTGGATATACGTTACTGTGGGCTTTTATTACTCTACTTCCTAATAATAGGCAAGTAAATTATAACATAATGTTTGGATAAACAAATATACCGAAATAAATTAGAATGGAGAAACAGAAAGTTGAGTGAGATGTTTCAGCTTGCCGTCAACCCAGCTCCGGAGCTCTTTTGCCGTCGCAAGAGAATATTGGTGTCTCGCTTGCTAAAGGTGGGCTTGCGACGGGACCAGAAAAACAGTTTTTCGGGTAGATCTTGTGACGGTGGTCTTGAGACGGGACCGGAAAAACACCTCTTAGATATCTTTCCTGCAGCTGCCTGACTATGAAGTTATCATACCTTCAAAGACTCTCTCACACTCACAGACCTTCATGACTTGGCCAAGCATTTTCAGGCCTCTTATAGCAGTTGCAAGGGGAGCCTAACTCTGAAATCACTAGATAGTGCCTCCAGAACCATAAAGAAGAGGAGAGGGCTTAATTAACACACTTCCCTGTTGGACTCCGACGCGAACTGAAAACTCATCACTCAGTACCCTCACGTAACACCTAGTATATGTCCCTAGTACCCAGTACTTGGACACAAAACTAACCTCCACCTAACACCTAGTATATGTCCCTAGTAACCAGTACATGGGATATAAAGCTAACCCTTACCAAATATCTAGTACCGTACTGTATATGTCAATCCAAGGTCCTCCTGCTAACGAAGAAGTTCCTGAGGTTGGCGGGGCGTATCCGTCGACTGCGGGGCATGGGTGCCCTCCCCTGAAATCTACGATGTCCCCGTCCTCCCTGTGAAACCTCTCCACCCTGGGGTCCTTTCCGCCCGGATAGGGTGACATAAGCTTCACAGCTTCACTACCCTATATCCTCAACAAGAAGTACTGTATATGTCCCTCACTCAGCTGTACACCTTTCACCCTCACTACCGTTCGTGAGTCCTCGTACATCTTCATTATCACATGCACCAGCCACTCCTCAACGCCAAGTTTTCTCCTAGCCTACTGCACAACTTCTCTGGCCACCTTATCAAAGGCCTTCTCCCGGTCTGCAAACACAACATCAGATCCCTATCTTTTAAGTACATACAGTACATACAGTATCTTTCCCTTATCATACCTTCTAAGACTCTCTCACAGACCTTCATGACTTAGTCAAGCATTTTCAGGACCCTTATAGCAGTTCCCAGGGGAGCCCAACTCTGAAATCACCAGATAGTGCCTCCAGAACCATAAAAAAAAAGAGGAAAGGGCTTCATTAACACAAGAGCCCTGGTGGACTCCGACGCGAACTGAAAACTCATCACTCAGTACCGGTACATATTTCACCCTCACTGCCGTTTGTGAGTCCTCATACATCTTCATTATCACACAAATACCTTCATGACTTGGATTGTGCCGTGTCCTAGCATGAAACCAAACTGCATTTCGTCAATATCATACCTTCAAAGACTTTCTCACAGACCTTCATGACTTGATCAAGTATTTTCAGGCCCCTATAATTTTCCCTATCCAATGAGTCCCCTTTGCTCGTATACAGTATATAATATACTTTTGTGCCATTCATCAGAGATTACTTCCTCTCTGATGATGAAGTTAATTAGCTCATTGAACACACCTACTCCTTTCTCACCTGAGGCCTTAATCATCTCGGCTAGAATGCCAGAGCATCCTGCAGCTTTTCTGTCCTTCATTAAGTTATTGCACTGCTTACAAAAGCTGGCACAATCACAGGGAGGGGGGAGTATTGGCTTTTCGTTGCTAAGCTTCTCTATTCCATTCAAATTCCATGTTGAATAATCTTTCGTAGTGTATCACAAACTTATTTTACACTGGAAAATAATGCATGAGGAGGGCTGGGTAGGCCTATTAGTATTTTGTGAAATAACTTAAATTAGGTTAGGCTATAGTATACTTCATTAGGTTATTAGGCCTATGAGAAACCAGGCCTAGGCCTAGCTTAATTTTATTTCACTGCTCAACATATTTTTTTTTTTTTTTGCTTTTGAGCTCTGCATAGGGCTATATTCAGGTAGGCTTGGGTTTTAGTAAAATTGCAATAGGCTATGCTACATATTTTTACTTCTATTGGAAAGCACAGGCCTACACAATAGTACACATGTTAAAGAATTTAACCTAGCCTACCACAATTTAGCCTAGACTGAAAGAACAAACAAAAATAGGCTAGGCTAATTGCAGCTAAATAATTTAGCCTAGCCTCACCAATTTTTAGCCTAGACTGAAAAAACAAAACAAAAATAGGCTAATTGCAGTTTTGGTAAGAGTTGTAGTTGTGGGCATACCAAGAGCTTTGTTTATATAGCCTAGTCGCACGCTCGCAGTTAGGCCTACATTCGCTTCTAATTTAACTGCTGGGGTAAACTTGGTAAAGCCACCCGCAATCCGCCGGCCGGTAACAAAACAATTTACCCAACGCCTGGCCGTGAGATACAATAATGGGTTGAAGGGGCTTTATCCCCCTATGACTTATTGTCATCATCATCTATATCACCAGCAGGGGCAAATAACCACAGTCAAATTAGACGCGAATGTAACTGCGAGCGTGCGACTACGTAAATAAAGGGGACGATAGACCCGCTAACACAACTCTTAACGCATTTTTTCCTAATGTATTAGATTTTTTTATATTTATGACCTCAACAGTTGAAAGATGACAATTTTATGGTTTATTTTAGGCTATACAAAAACATTTGCTTTGTAACTTAGATACTCATATTTATGCTTATAATTGCAGTATGAGTGGGTTTTTTCTTTTTATATGTAAGCCTTGGCTAAACAAATGTTAGTTTTTGTTTGATAGGCTAAACTAGGCTGAATTTATGCTAATAAATATTAATTGGAGGGAGCAAATCTGTCAAGGAATAGCCTAGATGTGGAAATTTACAGCCAATTTGCTCTAGCCCTTTTTGAGATACAGAGGTTAGAGATTGTTGGATACAATAATATGTTGAGGGGGTCAATCGCCCCCCATGACATATTGTCATCATCATATATATTGCCAGCAGGGGGCAAATAGCCTAGGCCTAGCCTAACTACAACAAAAATCGCCGTCAAAATAGACGCGAACTTGTATTAACTACGGCGATCGACCATTGCCCGCACCGGCCGTCCCCCGGTTATTGTTGAGGTCCTGAGGAACCGTATGACTTTGACGAGCTCTTCCCTCCGCTGTCTCCGCATCCCATGTATCGTCATACGGTACCCCTTCCCCTCCACATCCTACATCTGGTCGTTCTACATATGCCTCCTAAGCCTCGCCTCGTCCCGTCACTGAGCATGTGGATGGGCGTCCCTTTCTGGCTTCAAAGATGGATTCCTTCCGACAGCTCCTACTGGATTGTCTGGGGTTGGTTGATAAGGGCACCTCGCTTCAAGACATTGCTCTGGCCCTAGTACCGTGGTTTGTAGGTCTCTGGTTCACCACCTGATGACCTGCTATTGGGTTGTTGCCTTTACAGTGTTACGGTTCTACGAATGACCTAGAATGAAAGTGACACGGTGGTGAATTTTAACCTTAACTATAAACTAATTTAATTGTGACATAGGATCTCCGCGACCGCGAACTTATATTAACTACGGCGATCGACCATTGCCCGCACCGGCCGTCCCCCGGTTATTGTTGAGGTCCTGAGGAACCGTATGACTTTGACAAGCTCTTCCCTCCGCAGTCTCCGCATCCCATGTATCGTCGTACGGTACCTCTTCCCCTCCACATCCTACATCTGGTCGTCCTACATATGCCTCTTAAGCCTCGCCTCGTCCCGTCACTGAGCATGTGGATGGGCGTCCCTTTCTGTCTTCAAAGATGGATTCCTTCCGACAGCTCCTACTGGATTGTCTGGGGTTGGTTGATAAGGGCACCTCGCTTCAAGACATTGCTCTGGCCCTAGTACCGTGGTTTGTAGGTCTCTGGTTCACCACCTGATGACCTGCTATTGGGTTGTTGCCTTTACAGTGTTACGGTTCTATAAATGACCTAGAATGAAAGTGACACGGTGGTGAATTTTAACCTTAACTATAAACTAATTTAATAGTGACTTAGGATCTCCGCGACTACGGTAGGGCCGGAGTGGGCGAGTATTCGCCTGAGGTTGCCCCAAGACAAGACAAGACAAAATTCTAGTGCTGGTTTTACTCAGATTTTGTGAGTTTTAATTTAGCCTAGCCTAGGCCTCAGAGTTCAGAAAATTTGCAAAATGCACCCCATACTAGCCTACCCATAATAATAATAATAATAATAAGCATGTTACTTATTTCTCATAAGCGCCAATTTTTCCGAAGAATTCACTAGCGCTCGAAAAGAGAAAGAAAAAAGAACAAAAATCAATGCATCAAAAGAAGGCTTATATACAACACACATTTAACAATCACCAGCAGTGGCAAAATAGCCTAAACTCTATAGCCATCTGTCATGACACCTCTCTCAAGATCATAGCTTCTCTCAAAGAGAAAAGTCTTAAGTTGTCTCTTGAAGCATTCAACAGAACTCAGTTGTCTCATGGACAGCGGCAACCTGTTATACAACCTCGGAGCCATGTAGGAGAATGACCTCTCAAAGAAAGAAGACTGCTGGAAAGCCCTTGGTTCATCAAGACGAAAAGGGTCATTGTCATGACGCACAACTACACCATGGTGTGCCGGTGGGCGCCTGAGCAGCTCCGCAAGGTACCTAGGCTCACCAAATTTGAGAACCTTAAAAGTCACCAAACACAACTTAAATTCTATTCTTGCTCTTACTGGCAGCCAGTGCAGTTCTATGTGAAGAGATGTAGTAGGAGTTCTAGGTGGAACACCAAAAATTAGTCTTGCGGCCCTGTTAAGAACAGATTGAACTTTCTTCAAAATATAATTTGGAAGACCCACCAACAGGGCATTGCAATAATCAACACGAGAGAAGACCAATGAGTGAACCAACGTCAGGAGGCAACGTCTGGTTATAAACGGCTTCACCAAATAGAGATTTCTGATGTGCAAGTAACAACTTTTAACTATCTGGTTTACATGCTCTTTGAAATCTAATCGGGAGTTCACATATACACCCAGATTTCGAACAGAGTTGGCCGGTCGCAGCTGAGATCCACCCACATTGATGGAGAGGGCACCTACCATATCATCAGCTCTTCTATTTCCTCGGATGATGAGAATATCAGTTTTACCATCATTTAGTTTAAGTTTTCTCGCTCTCATCCACTTCTTGATATCAGACATCAACAATTCCATCTTACTCCGTATATCAACTATATTTGTGATTCTCACATAAATCTGGGTGTCATCTGCATAAAAGTGAAAGGTGACATTATGTGCACGAAGCAGAAGAGACAAACTGCTAATATAAATTATAAATAGGATAGGACCCAAAACTGATCCCTGCGGAACACCATACTGCAGGGGTGTCGAGTCCGAGACCACCTGATTTACCATCACACTCTGGGATCTACCTGACAAGTACGACCCAAGAAGCAAGAGAGCGGAGTCACGCACACCACAATCATAAAGATCACTCAATAACAACTCGTGATCCACTGTGTCAAAAGCCGTAGAGAGATCAAGCAAGACCAATAGTGAGGCCACACCATTGCAAATGTTCTCAACTAGATCATTATGTACTCTAATCAATGCTGTTTCAGTTGAATGATGCTGTCGGTAAGCAGACTGAAAAATTGGGATAGTTTCATTCTGCTGAAGTAGTGGTTGTAATTGGTCAAGTATTGCACGCTCTAATATCTTTGATATGAAGGACAGGTTGGAGACAGGACGATAGTTCAACATGTTCTCAACATCAAGTCCAGGTTTCTTTAGAGTAGGTCGGAGTAGTGCATGCTTTTCAGAATGTGGGAAGCTACCTTCAGAGAAGCACTTATTAATTATTTTGGAAATAAACTCAACTGTGTGATCATAGACTCTTGGTAGCTTGGAAACATTTATGGGATCCAACGGGCAAAATGTTTTATTGAGGTTTCTTATGTAGGACGAGATCATGTCCACCTCTACTGAGTGAAAGGATGAGAGGACATTATTAGGAATGTGTCGGGGTTGGAGTACAACTGAAAGTTCTTCACCAACAGAAGCATCATCCAATTCCTGTCTTATGCGAGTTATCTTGCCAGCAAAAAATGCCACAAAGTTGGCAGCCAACTCGGCATCAGGTACAGAAGGTCTTAAGCTGACTCTTGTTTTTCCAAGTAAACTGTTTACAATTGAAGCCAACCTCCTCTGGTCGTTACCACACGAGTCAACTTTTCCCTGATAATACACTTTCTTTTCATCTTTGATTTTGTAGACCACAGCTCTTCTGGCTGACAGGTATTGCAACCATGTAGAGTCTGTTTTATTTTTCCGCCATTCACGTTCAGCTCTTCTACGCGCTCTTCTAAGAAATTTAACTCGAGTGCTATACCAGGGCAAATCATCTCGTACTATGATTTTCTTCTCTACTTCTGGACAGTGATGATCGAACACTAATTTAAGTGCATTTCCATGTACCTCCACCAGCTCATCTGAAGTAAGGTTGGAAGTATCAATACTTCCCAAGTACTGTTTTACTTCACTGCTAGCCAAATTTAGGTCTGCATTTTTATAATTTCTAAATCCATAGCCTAATAGGCCTAGTGATTCTTTTTTGGCAGACCACCCACAAATTTTCATATAGCCTAGGCCTAGGCTAGCCTAAGTTCTGGAATGCATGTTGGAATAGCCTTCCTATAAACTGTAGGCTAGGCTACTTCCTTTTAATTTAAGTTTGCTTCTTTGGAAAAATCTATTAGGCCTAGACCAGGGCAGGAAAGTAACATTTAAAATGACGTGTAAAAAGTCGCCCATAAACGGCGGGCCGCTATGTTATTGTAATTTGGGAGCTTATTTCGTCTGTTGATTGACTTTGTCCTTAATTGGGGATCCTATGAATTAGCACAGATGATGATGACTTACCGTACATCATAATACGTGACGGGCTGACGTGGGGGTGCAGAGCCGCAGAGACCCCCTCAACATATTTGGTGTCTCACAGTAACTTTTAATGGGATGGATGTAGTTACCGGGTGTACGGTCGTCATGTTTACATAGGGCGATCGTCGCGGTTAACTTCGCGTCTATTTTGACGTCAATTTTTTTCGGCATATTTCATTTTATTCACTTCCTTTTATATTTAGGCTATAATCTAGCTTTGGCACGACAATAACCCTAACCTAGTCATTCTTAAAGATTCTTCTAATCTTCCAGTAGCCTATAGCCTAATTTAGGTCATTTTTAAAGGCACACAATTATATGGTTGGTATTTTAAACGACACTACTGCAGCATTATGAGAAACAATTTATTAGAGATAATAGGCAACAATAGATTCGCCATATTTTTCTCCATAAGCTATAGTCCGCATGGAGGATTTTCGTTATCGACAAATTGAAAAAATTCCCACTTCACAGACAAAATAGACAAATTCACCAAAAATTGGGGTGTGGGGGCAGCAGCCCCCACCCATAATAGCCTACTATAATAGGTTAGGTAAGGTTGTTAGGTTAGACTAGGCTAATATCCTTTCAAAGGGGTATAGGCCTATTAAACACTAGGATAGCTTATACCTGGTCAAGGGTAAGTCCTGCTGTAGTCAACTTGAATTCTACCTTAAATTGTAATATTAGACTAGGCATAGCCTATAGAAAAAATAGCCTAGCCTACTTATTTATTGTAGCCTACTGTATAATATAGGCCTAGCCGGGTAGAATGTAGAGTTCGGGCATACCGCCACCATTGTTTACACTGCGTAGAGCGGCGACGGAAGCTTGCCATCATGTTCCCGTCTATTTTGACTGCCATTGGATACAATAATATGTTGAGGGGAGGGCTTTGCGGCAATTTTTTTGGTTGTTTGCCCCCTACTGGCAATATATATGATGATGACAACACGTCATGGGGGCAAAGCCCCCCCTCAACATATTATTGTATCCAATGGCATTCAAAATAGACAGGAACATTATCGCAAGTGTCCGACGCCGACACCGCCGCCGTAATGTTTACATATGTCGATCACCGTGGTTAAAGGCTGGTTCACACATAGCCGAGTCGGTGCGTGAGTCCAACACGAGTCACACTCGTCGATTATCGCCGTTGCTGGAGGCTGAGTCGGCCGCGAGTAGCAATTGTTCCCGAGTCAAGGAGAGTGTAACACGAGTTAACTCGATTCAATACGAGTCAACACGTGTTCATGCAAGAGTCTGTACGAGTAGCTGAGAGTCAAAACGAGTGTAACACGAACCCAACACGAGTGTCAAAAATTTGAAAAATAATGGCCACATTCCAGGGCACGTAAACAAAAAGTATGGACGAGTCAACGCGATTGTTACACGGATCAACACAATTTTTATACGGATCAACACGAAAGACAACTCGTTGGATCTCTGTTGCACACGTGTTGACTCGTGTTACATCCGTGTAAACTCTCGTTGATTCTTCCTACATTTTTGAAATAACGGTATTTCAAATGACACTTGCTTTTTCGTGTTACACTCGTGTTTTTTTCTCAGTGGATCGTGTTTACTCTTGTTTACTCGTGTTTTCACTTGTGTTTGAATCGTGTAAACTCTGGCATCATGGGGGCACCAAATTTTGGCAAATTCGTGCTTTCTACTCTTGTTGATACGTGTTGCATGTGTGTTACATATGTGTTGTTGTGTGTAGACACGTGTTGCTTCGTCAACGTCGAAATGATGACGAAAAGCACGAATCACCAAAGAGTGTTACACGAGTTTACACGAGTCAACACGAGTTAACACGAATAACAAAGAGTTATTCAGAGTCAAACACGAGTTAACACGTATGTACACGAGTCTACACGTATGTAGGCCACACTCATGGGTACTCGCCACGGGACCCAAAAATGTCATGCATCCATGAAATTTTTGGACCCCGTGGCGAGTACCCACAAGTGTGTCGAGTATACACGAGCGTAGCACGAGTCTATACGAGTGTTGAGGAGTATCGACGAGTCATTGCTGAATAGCAAAATTTCATCACTCGTGTTGGACTCGCGCACCGACTCAGCTATGTGTGAACCAGCCTTTAGTTCGCGTCTATTTTGAAGGCGTTTTTTTTCGGTTATTTGCCTCCTGCTGGCAATATATATGATGATGACAATATGTCATGGGGGGGTGACCCCCCTCAACCTATTATTGTATCCAAAAGCAGTCAAATAGACGGGAACATGATGGCCAGCATCCGCCGCCGCTCCGCGTAGTGTAAACAAGGCTGGCGGTACACCCGAACTCTACATTCTACCCCACTAATTTTCCAACTAGCATAACCGATGATTATCAATGATCAATCCCAGTCAGAAACGTCCATGCTTCCCTCCCATAAGTCAATGTCGGGATTACCACACTGTCATGCAAGGACTTCTTTACTTCCATGCTGATCACCCTATTTCTTCTTATTGCTTTCAGAGTTCCTACAACGCTCTTCCCCTGTTACACTTTCTCCCACACTTCTTCATCCATAGGCCTACTCACATCTTTACTCAACACACTGCCCAAATACTTAAATGAGCTGACATTCTTCATAGCCGTTCAACCTCACTTCACACTCTATGGTTGCACCCCTTTCAATGACCATAATATTGCTCTTCCTAGCATTTACCTCCAGATTCCGTTTTTCACACACTGTTCCAAACATATTTACCTGACCCTCCAACTTCCATTCACTATCGCTCATCAGAACTGTGTTGTCAGCAACAGTAGTACCGGTACTGTACTGTTGAGGCAACTTCCACTCGTTTCCTTCCCTTATCAGTGGTACACCAACATCCGCTGCTCTTCCTTGTATTTCTTTCATGACTCCATCCATATACTGTACTGGTATATATTGAACAACCATCGGGACATCACATACACCCTTGCTTTAACCCAACATTCAGATTAAAGAACTCGCTCTGTTAATTATCCACACATACTGACACCTTTGCACCCTCATACATGCTCTTAATTGCTTTCAGCAACTTGCCATCTACTCCGTATATTTTCAGTACCGGTACCGGTACTTTCCACATACCTTCTCTATCAATTCTGTCATAGGCCTTCTCCAACTCCATAAATGCAGCATACAACTTTTGTCGCTTCTCCAGATATTTCTCCACAACACATTTCCGGGCAAAAATCTGAGCCTACACATCCTCTTCCCTTTCTAAGATGACTACAGTATGCTAACCGTTTCCCCAGCAATACTGACTGAAAATGCCCAAATATATTGCATGTCCTCTTCAGATTTATCTAAAATATGTAAAATTACACCAAATACCACTATAGTAGCACTGAAATCAATAAAACTCACTAACAGGATAAATAAATGGAAGAAATACTCCAAAAGATTAATATGTTAACCCTTTACCCAGCAATACTGACTGAAAATGCCTAAATAGATTGCATGTGCTCTTCAGATTTATACATACATACGTACATAACATTTTAAGACTGAGTGCTCCACACAGATGTGCAGTTTCAGTCTCTTTTCCTAATGGCGGCGTTCCAGGCAACCCTGTTAACCCGGGAGCTGCGGGGAGACTCTTAAGAGTTCCCCCGGCGGACTGCGGGGAGACTCTTATGAGTGAGTGAAAAAAAAAAATCAACTTTTGACATCGAAAAAAAAAAAAAAAAAAAAAAAAAAAATTTTTTGGCCCCGGTCCATGCAAAATCTCAGTCCTCTACCTCCCCTCCTTCCCCACTTTCCTCCTTCAGTATCACCTATTTTCCCTGTTATTCCCTTATTCTGAGGTATATTTTCGTGCTAACATTAGCGAGTTGCAAGCAGGGTGTTGTCATCACTGATGGCAAGCGAGTGCAAGAGAGAGAGAGAGAGAGTATCGATCGACTGTGTCTCAGTGGCCTTGGGGGAAATTGGCGGGAAAGCAGTTTGCCTCACCCATACATTATACAACTCGCGGGTTATATCTCCGATTTTGACCATCCAAACGCTGTTTTCACTCGTTTTATTGTTGTTTCAGGTTAATACCTTTATAATCAACCCATAATAGGCGCATATGGATAAGTATTAATGCTATTAATGGCACAATGAATATTTTAGTGACGGAAACACCTCAAATACGTCAGCACAGGGGGACGTTTCCAATTACCCCCATGCGCACTTCAGAGGTTAAGGGATGCTTTACTTGTCAAGTTTTTGGATTTGAGATCGGCACGTATAGTCCGATCCCAGGTCTTACTCGGTCCACCCCTTGGTGCAGCTCCCTCCACAATCGCAGACCTGCATCTTTTTACCCAATTTTGTTCATCCATTCTCTTCACATGTCCATACCATCCCAGTTTACTTGTACGCATCTCCTCGCTAATACTCTTTATACCTAAACGTCTCTTCAGCTCATCATTTGTTATTCTGTTGACATCCTTTATCTGAAATATGTAAAATTACACCAATTACCAACTACATTACCAACAAATTTAATAAAGTACACTAACAGGATAAAGAAAATGTAAGAAATAGCCCTAAAGATGAATTTATCTATCTATCTATTGACGGACGCCTTGATCCCCGAAGGATTGGCCACGAACGAAACACCCCTATGCACCTCTGTCCCCAGTCAGTCGACACCCCTCCTCCCATCCAGCACCGCTTTCACGCATATACTTCTTAACTCCATCCTTCCACCTCTCTCTCGGTTTATTTCTCCCTCTGTCCTTCCACCTCACTCGTACACGCTCTTAGTCATTCTCTCGCTTCCCATACGTTCCACATGGCCGAACCATCTCAAGGTGTTCTTTTTCGCACTTTCCAGTACATTCACACCACACCTCTCTCGTACATCCTCATTCTTCTGTCTATCCCTCCATGTAACTCTGCACACACTTCTCAAGTAACTCATTTCCATCCCTTTCACTCTTGGTTTGAATCTCTCCAACAACGTCCATGCTTCGCTTCCGTAAGTCAGTGTCGGGATTACCACACTGTCATGCAATGACTTCTTCAGTTCCATGCTGACCACCCTATTTCATGTTACTGCTTTCAGCATTCCTACAACCCTCTTCCCCTGTTGCACCCTCTCCCACACTTCTTCATCCATACTCCCATCTTTACTCTGTACACTGCCAAGATACTTAAATGAGCTGACAATCGCCATAGCCTGACCGTTCAACTTCACCTCACACTCTGTGGCTTCACCCCTTTCGAAGACCATAACCTTGCTCTTCCCCGCATTTACCTTCAGATTCCATTTTTCGCACACTGTTCCAAAAATATTTACCAGACCCTGCAACTCCCATTCATATCATCAGCAAACAGCAGTACACAAACATCCACTGCTCTTCCTTGTATTTCTTTTATGACTCCATCCATATACTGTATATATAGAACAACCATCTGGACATCACACACCCTTGCTTTACCAAACATTCAGATCAAAGAACTCCCTCTGTTCATTCTTCACACGTACTGATACCTTTGCACTCTCATACATACTCTTCACTGCTTTCAGCAACTTGCCATCTACTCCATATATTCTCAGTACAGTACTTTCCACATACCTTCTCTATCAACTCTGTCATTCCACTCGTTGCCTTCCCTTATTAGTGGTACACCAACATCCACTGCTCATCCTTGCATTTCTTTTATGACTCCATCCATATACAGTTCAGTATATATTGAACAACCACGGGGACATCACACACCCTTTCTTTAACCCAAAATTCAGATCAAAGAACTCGCTCTGTTCATTCTCAACACATACTGACACCTTTGCACCCTCATACATGCTTTTCACTGCTTTCAGCAACTTGCTATCTGCTCCGTATATTCCAAGTACTTTCTACATTCTCTATCAACTCTGTCATAGGCCTTCTCCAAGTCCATGAAGGCAGCATACAACTTTTGTCCCTTCTCAAGATATTTCTCCACAACATATTTCAGGGCAAAGATATGAGCTACACATCCTATTCCCTTCCTATGATGAATACTGTATGTTAACCGTTTCTCCAGCAATATTAACTGAAAATGCCCAAATATATTGCATGTGCTCTTTTGATTTATCTAAAATATGTAAAATTATACCAAATACCAACTACATTAGCACAAAACTCAATCGATCACAGAAACAGGATACAAACATAGAATAAATACCCCAAAAGATGAATACGTTAACCCTTTCCCCAGCAATACTTACTGAACATGCACAAATAAATTGCATGTGCTCTCCAGATTTAGCTGAAATATGTGAAATTACACCAAATACTAACTACATTAGCACAAAAATCAATCAAGCACTTTAACAGGATAAATAAAATGGAAGAAATAGCCCAAAAATGAATTTATCTATAGCCTACCGGTATATATTGCCGGATTGGGTTCTAGTCATGTGGTGATGGGCTGGTCTATCAGAGTGAGAACTGAGCGATCTCTGCCATACCCATAGCTTACTCTGACTGTTCCTTTTACTTATATATTTTCTAGATCTCAAGTGACGGCGTCTCATCCGTGGATTGACCTCCCAATCTACAGTACCAAGATTGGAAGCCAAAGCGTCACATTTTTCCTTTGCCCCTGAACTTTCTCTTCATAATTGCTGAGGGGCACAGGGCCCTGGGTGGGACTTTGGTTTCCCGGGCATTTCCGCACCCTCCTCAGCTCCCCGCCATGGAGTGGCTTCGGTCACCCAGGCTTTATTGTGGTCGGCAGGGAGGGTTCTGTGGGGGCGCTCGGTTATGGCCTTGGCCCTGCTCGGGGCCTTGGGGCTGTTCGGCCAGGCAGCTTAGGGAACAACAACAACAACAACAATATTGCCGGACACCTTGATCCCCGAAGGGGTGACCATGAACGAAACGCCTGCGTATTTCAAGCTCGCTTGAGTTATCACTCGATCGTCTTTTAGAGCTTTTTGGCCCGGGGAAATTACCACACCATCGCGTCACAAGGAGTTTGAGGGGGTTAAATTGCTAGATACATAGAGGAAGAGGAATGCCAAGTAAAGCTAAACAAAAATATATAAGATATTTTTAACATCTATCTATCATCTATTGCCTGACGCCGTGATCCCCGAAGGGGTGGCCAAGAACGGACCGCCCCCATGCACCTCTGTCCCCAGTCAGTCGACGCCCCTCCCCCCAACCAGCACCGCCTTCGTTCATGTACTTCCTCACTCCATCCTTCCACCTCTCATTCGGTCTATCTCTCCCTCTCTGTCCCTCCACCTCGCTCTCATACACCCTCTTCGTCATTCTCTCGCTTTCCATACGTTCCATATGGCCGAACCATCTCAAGTTGTTCCTTTTCACACTTTCCAGCACATCTACCTCCACACCACACCTCCTTCTTACTTCCTCATTAGTCTGTCTATCCCTCCATGTAACTCCGCACGCACTCCTTAAGTAATTCATTTCCACTGCTCTCACTCTTGGTCTGAGTCTCTCAACCAACGTCCATGCTTCGCTTCCGTAAGTCAGTGTCGGGATTACCACACTGTCATGCAAGGACTTCTTCACTTCCATACTGACCACCCTATTTCTTGTTACTGCTTTTAGCGTTCCTACAACCCTCTTCCCCTGTTCTTCCGCACTTCTTCATCCATAGTCCCATCTTTACTCAACACACTGCCCAGATATTTAAAAGAGTTGACGATCTCCATAGCCTGACCGTTCAGCTTCACCTCACACTCTGTGACTTCACTCCTTTCGAAGACCATAACCTTGCTCTTCCCCGCATTTACCTTCAAATTCCGTTTTTCGCACACTGTTCCAAACTCATTTACCAGACCCTGCAACTCCCATTCATTATCACTCATCAGAACTGTATCATCCACAAACAGCAGTATAGGTAGCTTCCACTCAATTCCCTCCCTTTTCAGCGATACACCAACATCCACTGCTCTTGATAGTATTTCTTTTATGACTCCATTCATATATACAGTAAACAACCACGGGTACATCACACACCCCTGTTTCAAACCAACATTCAGGTCAAAGAACTCGCTCTGCTCACTCTCCACACGTACTGCCGCCTTTACACCCTCATACATGCTCTTCACTGCTTTCAGCAACTTCCCCTCTACTCCGTATATTCTAAGTACTTTCCACAAACCTTCTCTATCCACTCTGTCATAGGCCTTCTCCAAGTCCATAAAGGCAACATACACCTTTTGTTTCTTCTCCAGATAGTTCTCCACAACACAATTCAGGGTAAAAATCTGATCTACACATCCTCTTCCCTTCCTAAAAACCTCCCTGCTCGTCGCCTCTCCATTTCTCCGTTCTCACTCTCACTCTCTCAATCACTACCGGTACCCTACTGTATACCTTCCCTACTACGCTTAGAAGACATATTCCTCGGTGGTTACCACACACTCCTCTTTCCCCTTTGCCCTTATATAGGGGGACTATTATGCCAGTCTTCCAGTCATCGGGTGCACTCCCCTTCTCCCATGCTAGTTTGCACATTTTCCATACCCATTCTATCACTATCTCACCACCATACCTCAACATTTCCCCACACACTCCATCTGTTCCTGGTGCTTTCCCCAACTTCACTCTTTTCATGGCTTCCCACACTTCTGACCTCCTGATCCCCACCTCCTCCTCCACTACTTCTCTTCTCCCTCCCATACCATATCCAGCTATGTTTGCTGGCTCTTCATTCCTTACATTTAGCAACTCACTGAAGTACTCCCTCCATCTCGACTCTCTCTTGCTTCTCGGCTAGCATTCTCCCATTCTTATCTTTCACACCCTTACTGTTTCCCTTGCTACCTTCCCTAACTTTCTTGACTTCTTCCCAGAACAGTTTCTTACTCTCCCTCCATTTTACACTCAGGTGCTCGTTTCTGTCTCTCGGAATCTTCATTCCCTCTACTACCCAACCACTCTCTATATGCTTTCTTCTTTTCTTCCACAGCTATTCTTACCTCTTCTGTCCACCATGCTGTACCTTTCACTCCCCTCCCTCTTCTCCTCACTCCACACACCTCCTCACATGCTGCACAGATCTCATCCTTAAACACCTTGCTCATCTCCTCCACTTCCTCCATAACTTCCAGGTCGAACCCACCTAGTCGTCTTTCCACTGCTCTCCTGTACTCCTCCCTGACTTCCTCCTCCTGCAACCTCTCCACCCTGCTCATCATTCCACCCTCCTCTCGCCTCCCTCCCGCTCTCCTCACCCACTTCTTTTGTATCCTAACCTTGGCTACCACTACATAATGATCAGACAGACCCCCTCCAATACCCCTATACACCCTAGCATCCATCACAGATTTCTTCATTCGTTCATCCACACATACATAATCAATCAATGACTTTCGTTCCACCACTGTCTTATCCTTCATCGTCAACATCCGTTTCCACGTGTACCTGTGGATCATTCTGTGTCGGAAGAAGGTGTTGGCTATCCACAGCCTCCTCCCCACACATACGTCCACAAGTGCACTACCATTCCCATTCACCTCTGATGGTACCCCCCACCCTCCCAACCTAACAAACAAAATCTACAACACAAACATGCACAACAACACAAAAAGGTGGCTGGCCAACTTCCTAGCAGGCAGATGTGCACACGTATCTTTTGCCGGTCAGTCATCTAAAATCAGAAACTTTCCAAACGGAGTCCCACAAGGATCCGTCCTATCGCCCGCACTCTTCAATCTGTACATGCACGATATAACTACACCCAATACGCCCCAAATAAACTTAGCCTCCTATGCAGATGACATAACACTCACATGCAGACACCATGACCCAAAAAGAGCAACAGATCTCCTTCAACCCTATCTCAACACACTACATGGCTGGTGCACTACAAACAGACTTAATCTACCCCAGCCAAATCCACCGCAATCCTGCTCACAAGCTGGACAGGAGAACACAAATACATCCCTCAACTCACCATAAACAACACACCCCTAACACATACACACACACAAAAAATCCTAGGAGTAACATATGATACTCATATGACATTCAAACAGCACACCACAAACATTAAAAAGAAATGACACCCAGACTTAACGCCCTCAGGTCACTTGCTCACACAAAATTTGGACACAACAAAGAAAATACCACCACAGTATATAAACAATACATAAGATCAGTGATCATGAGAGGCACTCAATTCCTGGCAGTAGCCTCCACGAACCAAGACCACCCACTAAACTACATGGCAACACACCCACAGACACCAAGAAATGTCAAAACAACACCCAGCACACGGTATCACACACAATTACTGTCCTCTCTCCCATCCCAAACCACCTTCCAGAAGCACATCCATACTCATATCTCTCGCCGATCCATCCACTCACTCACAGACAACACGCAGCTGCAAGCACGACCTCCCGAAATCCATCCTTCCGAATCCTCCCTTCCTCGCGAGGACAGAGTCCACCTGGCCAGGCTGAGATGCGGACACCATCAAGCTCTCCTGAGCTATCAGAAGAGACTGGATGACTCCGTTGTCGATGCCTGCCCGGGATGTAACACAGCACCCCATACCATTAAACACATAATAGAAGACTGCATTTCACACAACCACTTACGCCAACAACACAATCTGCACGCAATGAGAGCTGTGGGAAAGCCCGATCGTGGCCATGGCCTTCCTCAGGGACTGTTCGGCCTGGCAGCTTAGGGAACAACAACAACAACAACAACTCGTACAGGATTAATAGCTTTAACCAAAATGGTCACACTCCTTAATGGTCTAAGTGGCCATAGCCAAAATGGCTACACTATATTCCTTCTGTACTTTCTCCATGCCCGATGAGATACATGATATTTTGATATATGTGGCACAGCCCTTGTATCCAACACAATACCCTGCGTGCAACCCCGCTCGAACCCCGCACAACGTTGCTTGCAACTTTAATTATTATTATTATTATTATTATTCATACCATCTACATACAAGTAGCCATCACTATACAATGAAGCCTTGTTATTGGTGCTGGCATTGTCTCTATATGATAGTGCTGTGACAGGGCTTCATTGTACTTGCTCCAAGTTGCCTAATGGCGGCACACTGGCAGTGGGTGTCGCTCCCTCTGGACCCGGCCCTGGCGCCCTGGGCCCAACCTGGACGAAATGGATCCAGAGGGTACAGTACGTAGTGTTTCCCCGGACTGGCACTTTCCGCCCGATAGTATAGGGGCCCAAACCTGGAGGTAGCGCTCCAGGAGGCTGCCCTGTCATTTGGCGAAAAATATCAGGCCAGTCGTAGTGCCGTGTACGCGCACGGGGTGCGTCCCTGCGGCTGGTTCTGGTGGGGCGTACCGAGGCCACTGGATCCTACCCCCTTGTAATCACTTGGGGGATGGTGCTGGGAATGGTCCCGGGGTAGACTGGAGCCGGAGTTCTGGGGGGGGGGGGGGGGGGGGGGGGGTGATGCCCATCTGCCAGCCAAACCTACCTAACTATGACTAAAATCAAAGAAAATAAACGTAAGTCCGATGAAACAAAACCGCACAGGACAATGACAAATGCCCCCCACAAACTCAGACTTGCTAGTGTGAATGTTGGTAGTTTGAATCTGCGTGCGAATGAAGTGGCTGAGATGTGTGAGAGGAGGCGAGTGGTCGTCTGCTGTACCCAGGAAACACTCTGGAAGAGGCATGGGGTACAGTGGATTGTCGGAAGGAGGAAAAGATATAGGATATACTGGATGGGTGTGGAGACTGATAAAGTGAAAGGAGGAGTGGGTGTTCTGGTGGCTGAAGAGCTGGCGGAAAGTGTGCTTCAGATTACGAGAGTTAGTGAAAGGCTGATTGTTTTGAAGTTGAAAGTTGGTGAAAGAATTCTGAATGTGATATCTGCATATGCCCCACAGGCTGGTTTACAGAAAGAGATAAAAGAGGACTTCTGGAATGACACCGTCAGTGTCATTTCAGGCCTCTCGGAGAATGAAATAACTATCGTGGGGGGGACCTCAATGGTCACGTGGGAGCATCTGCAGATGGATACGAGGGGGTACATGGAGGAATTGGTTACGGAAGGAGAAATCTAGAAGGCGAATATATATTGGAGTCCTGCGTTGCACTCAACATGGTTGTGTGTAACACAAAGTTCAAGAAAAGACAGAGCCACCTGATCACATATAACTCTGGGGTCTCCAGTAGCCAGATAGATTACTTCTTGGTTAACAGGAAAGACTGAAAACTAGTTCGAGATGTAAAGGTCATCCCGAGCGAAGAATGTATCCCCCAGCATAAGCTACTTGTGTGTGACATGAGCTTATACAGAGATCCTAAGCGCAAGAAGGTTTACATACCCAAAAGGAAAGTGTGGCTGCTGAAGGACAAGGAAGTTAGGGATAGGTTTCATAATGAACTGGAGGAAATGAATAGAAATAAGGAAGCTAGGCCTAACGATGTAAATAGCCAATGGAACTTTCTTAAGCATAGCCTTATCGCTGCCACTGACAAAGTCTGTGGGAAAACAAAGGGTCACCCCAGGAATAAGACCTCTTGGTGGTGGAACGATGAGGTAGAACATGCTGTGAAAGAGAAAAGGAGATGCTTCAAAGCATGGAAGAAAGGAGGCAGCAGGGAGGAATACCAGGCAGCTAAATGAACTGCCAAAAGAGTTATTTACAATGCTAAAAAACGCATTAAGGACCTGGTCCTCGAACAAGTGTGTAACACTGACAATCCCAATGGGATCTTCAACCTAGCTAGGCGAGTTAAAAATGACAGTAGGGATATTATAGGTGAACAGTGTGTTAGAGATGATAATGGGAAGATTGTGTATGCAGAAAATGAAATCAGAGAAGCATGGAAGGTACACTATGAACGATTGCTAAATGTAGAGTTTGAATGGGATAAGGAACAGCTTAGTATCGACAAACCAATATCTGGGCCCCCTCCTTTGATAGCACCAGCTGTAGTGAGCGACGCAATCAATAAAATGAAGGACGGTAAAGCTCCAGGTTGCTCCGACATTGTTGCTGAGATGATAAAAGCCTCAGGGGAGATTGGTGTAAACTTAGTCACTGAGTTGATAAACACCATTATTAAAGATGAGAAAATCCCAGAGGATTGGCTCAAAAGTGTAATAGTAAATATATACAAAGGAAAAGGGGATGCGCTAGATAGAGGAAATTATAGGGGCCTGAAAATGCTTGACCAAATCATGAAGGTCTGTGAGAGAGTCCTTGAGGGTTTGATCAGGCAAAGCATCTCTATTGATGATATGCAGTTTGGTTTTATGCCAGGACGTGGTACAACCGATGCTATCTTCATAGTCAGGCAGATACAGGAAAGATACTTACTAAAAGGCAGGGATCTTTACTTTGTGTTTGTGGACCTGGAGAAGGCCTTTGATAGGGTACCTAGAGATGTTGTACAGTGGGCTATGAGGAAACTTGGTGTGGAAGAGTGGCTGGTGCGTGTGATAATGAAGATGTATGAGGATTCGCGAAGTTCGGTGAGGGTGAAGGGTGTACTGAGTGATGAGTTCGCAGTCCGTGTTGGAGTCCATCAGGGTTCAGTGTTAAGCCCCCTCCTCTTTATTATGGTCTTGGAGGCGCTGTCTAGAATTTTTAGAGGCGGACTCCCGTTGGAACTGTTTTATGCAGACGATTTAGTCCTAATAGCTGACAGTATGCAGGATGGTGAGGCCAAATTCAGAGAGTGGAGAGAGGGCATGGCGAGCAAGGGTTTAAGAGTCAATATTAACAAAACCAAGGTTATGCATTGTAGTTTGAGACGAGGCAATGTGGAAAAGAGCGGTGCATACCCATGTGCAGTGTGTGGAAAGGGAGTGTGCGTTAACTCAATTCAATGTAGCATCTGTCGATGTTGGGTACACCATGGGAGTAAGCGCTGTAGTAGAATAAAGGGGCCCCTGCCGAAGGATAAGTCAGAAATAGAGAAATTTGAGTGCGTAGTGTGCAAAGGCGAGCTTGTGTTAAGTGATGATCCTGTGGCTGTGAATTTTGGAAATGAGTCTTTGGAGCTGGTGAACAAGTTTTGTTACCTAGGAGATACCATCTCTGCCGGTGGTGGGGCTGAGGCTGCCACTGTTGCTAGAATTAGGTGTGGCTGGGGGAAGTTCAGAGAATTGATGCCAATCCTGACCATGAAAAGAATGCCTCTCCCCCTGAAGGGAAAGGTGTATGCCTCATGTGTTAGAAGTGCAATGACGTATGCCTCAGAAACATGGGCCGTTAAAGTAGAGGATGTCAACAGAATGGAGCGTAATGAGATGAGAATGGTGAGATGGATGTGTGGGGCCAGGCTACAGGATAGAATAACAAATGTTGAGCTGAGGAGACGTTTAGGTATAAAGAGTATTAGCGAGGTGATGCGTACAAGTAGACTGGGATGGTATGGACATGTGGAGAGAATGGATGAACAAAATTGGGTGAAAAAATGCAGGTCTGTGATTGTGGAGGGAGCTGCACCAAGGGGTGGACCGAGGAAGACCTGGGATCGGACTATACGCGCCGATCTCAAATCCAAGAACTTGACAAGTGAAGCAGCCCTTAACAGGGTTGCCTGGAATGCCGCCATTAGGACAAGAGACTGAAACTGCACTTATGTGTGGAACACTCAGTCTTAAAATTTTATGTATGTATGTATGTACATACATACAAGTTTAAAGACTGCTTCATCCACAGAGAGAGTGGTTTTAGTCATATCTCCTAAATGGCAGCATTCCAGGCAATTCTGTTTTGGGCTGCCTCTGGCGGCAGGTTCTTTATTTATTAGTGGCCCCTCCATCATTGACGATTATGCCTATTACATAAGGCCTCCTCTTCAAACGCTCATTTACCGTAGTTTGAATCTACCGCGCAGAGCATAAAAAATTGAGGAGCCTTCATCATGAGCGCACGCAACCTCACTCATGGTTCTGTCATTATGAAATTGGGTTCTCACTACGAAAAAACTTCGTAACAAATAAAAAATAGAAAGAAAATAAGAATAACTATTCATAAGCTTTCCATATACTCGTGGATGTACTTGTGTGGATATTTGACCAGACGCTGACTTCAGGCGTCATACTTCCTTCTTTGCTCTGCGCTCAACCTGCCCTGACGTGTCTCCCCACGCTCCGCTGGTTCCGCATTTGCTGCGTCCCTAGTGAGTTTTTTCTCATTTGTTTACTCTGGGATGTATCGAGTAAGGTTACGATATGCGTAGCAGGAGTGTCAGGGACGGGTTTCCCGCAGTTCAGTGTATTTGGGTCGTGTGTTTGGGACACCTATTTCGGGTGTACCCTCGTGGTCCCGTGGTGGACGCGTGTTACATTTTTCGCGGCTGCTAGCCTAGTTATTTAGTTGTCTTTAACTACGTGTTATCAGGCTTCTTCTTATCTTTCTGATGAAGTTGCCTTATTGTTTGTTTACTGACGTTCCTAGCGTATTTTTCTTCACTTAGTGAAGTTTTTTCTAGGTCCCGAGTCAGTGCTTCCCTCTCCCGGGAGTTTTTCTACGATGTGGTGATGGCGGTTGTTCCTGTTGTGATATGTTACAGTGCTTTTTGTTTATATTACGACGTGATTAAGTGTTATTTCCGTCTGCTTAGGCCTAGCCAGCCGCTCGTAGCTATTTACATGTACAAGTGTTATTGATTTATGATTTAAATATGTAATACCGTGTCATGTGTGTCCTGGATTAGTTGTGTTTTGGCCACAATTTTGATTATTTTTCGTCCTTCCTGAACTCCATTGCACGCACTCATATCCCGCTTACCTCCTCGCTGACGCACCCTCGCCAGGTCCCTTGGTGGACGCCCACTCAAGCCCAAATGATAAAATTCAAGCATCGTGTGGAACGCCTTCTTAAGCGTCTGAGTGTTAGGCAGCGGCGTTTAAAGACTGTTTCCCCCCGGCTTTTTTCCACTAATCGTTACTTTGACCTTATAACCATCACTATTGAAAAAATTGCCCTTAAAACGTTCTATAACAAGATCTGTGCAGTTGTCAAACGCAGTATCCTTGACAACAAGATACTTTCATGGCGATCATATATCTCGTCCTTCAATTCCCGCACCCCTCTCTCTACTTTATGGAAAAAGTTTCGCAGTATCAACGGACGCACTGTACGGCCTCCACTCTCTCCACTCAAAGACCCTGCCTCGGACTCGCTTACACATGACCCCCTTGACATCGCTGCCATACATGCCAAACATTTCTGTCACGTCAGCTCAGACCAGTCATTGCCTCGTCAATTTCTTCGTTATAAATGTATGGAGGAATCTCGCCCGCTATCTTTTCATAGCGGGAAAACACATGAATATAACACCCCTTTTTCAATTCCGGAATTGCGACACGCGCTCGACCTGTGTACAGACACTACTCCTGGCCCGGATGGATTCTCGTACGCTCTCATCCGTCACCTCCATCCACGTGCGCTACAACATCTTTTACAACTGTACAATCAGTTTTGGATAAGTAACTACTTCCCACTGTCTTGGCGGCATGCTTACACCATACCCGTACCGAAGCCTGGAAAAGATCATAGTCTTCCCACAAATTACAGACCGATTGTGCTTACCTCATGCCTCTGCAATTTAAGGGAAAAATTGATCAATCCTCGACTTTTACATTACGCTGAGTCACATGCCCTCCTATCCCCATATCAGAATGGTTCCCGCCCTGGCCGTTCTACACTGCACTCACTTATTCGCCTTGAACACCAAATACGTGATGGGTTCTCCAAGAACCAACCCACAGTGGCAATATTTTTTGACATTGCTAAGGCTTATGACACAACATGGAGACACAGGATTTTAAAAAATTTACACGATTCTGGCATGCGGGGTCCTCTTCCCTGCTTTTAACAACATTTTCTCTCTAACCGTACATTCCAGGTCAAAAATAATGGTCTCCTATCGGACATTATGTCACAAATTAATGTAATACCCCAAGGATGTGCCCTTAGCAGCTTACTCTTTATTATGGCGATCAATAGTGTCATACGCAGCCTCCCACCTGAAATATCGTATAGCTTGTATGTGGACGACTTCGCAATATATTATACTTCTCCCAGTCTGACTCACATACAACGGCGTCTCAACGTTGCTCTAAAATCCATCCACTCTTGGGCATCCACTGCTGGTTTTCAATTTTCTGCTGAAAAGACTAATGCCGTTGTATTCTATAGAAATGTTCGACATTTACGTAACCAGTCCATTACTCTCACCATGGGACATTCTAATATTCAGATCCTTCCACATACCAGGTTCCTTGGTTTAATCTTTGATACTCACCTCAATTGGAAGAGTCACATTGCCTGCTTAAAGGCACGTTGCCTCCAGAGAATGAATGTTCTGAAAACAGTCGCACGAGTCCATTGGGGCGCAGATCGCGCTACGCTTTTACTGTTCTACAGAGCTACCATCCTCTCAGCCCTAGATTATGGTAGCCCTGTCTATGGCACGGCCTCTGCTTCCACATTAGGAACCCTCGACAGCGTACACCATTTGGGCATCCGCATTAGCTCGGGGGCATTCCGTTCCTCTCGTGTCTCCAATATCCTATGTGAGGCTGGGACCTTACCTCTAGCCTATCACCGTCGATTAGTCCTCATGCGTACGGCTGTTCGCCTCCGTCATGACCCAACTCTACTAGAACTATTCCATTCCACAGATAACTATCGTTCAACCATTCCAGTGCCATTCCCACTATTGTCTCGTCAATTGCTCTCCACTTACAGTATCACCGTTCCTCCCATAACTCCCCCTCCTAGTCACATCACTCCGTGGACCCTAAAACACCCTACAGTTTGCTTTCACTTAGCAGATCAACTTGATGCCCAAGCCCCATCTCAACGTCAACATCTCGCTTTACAACATCTTGATGATCACATCCCGGCTGTTTTCATTTACACCGATGGCTCGAAAACTGCGGATGCCGTGGGTTGCGCTGCAGTCTCAGACCATGGCTTGTCTCAAAGTACCTTACACCGTCACTCCACGGTTTTCACTGCTGAATTATGGGCTCTTCAAGGTGCTTTAAGCACCATCTCTTCATTGTCGAGGAACTCTCCACGGGTCGTTATCTGTAGTGACTCAAAGAGTGCACTGCAAGCCTTATGTGTATTTGCCCCCAAGGACCCATTGGTCAAGACTATCATCCACACAATACACAAATTACAGTGCGCTAATCGTTCCATCACACTGTGCTGGATCCCCGCTCATGTAGGAATTCCCGGGAATGAGCGTGCAGACTTCCTCGCTAAGCAAGCGTGTCATGGTACTCCCTCTATTACTTTGCTGCGTTCGGAGGATATGCTCCCTGTCCTCCGTCGCCGTGTTTATGACGCTTGGCGAGTTGAGTGGAGAGCGCAACCATTAACTGGCCACCTTCGCTCCATTAACACCTTAAGAGCGGCCTATGCGGTTTATTTATATGTACCGCCCAGCGGGGTGTTTTTAGCCAAAATAGGGCTGTTTACGTGATAATTTTCATGCCTAAATAAGACCCAGAACGTAAAACAAGTATCTATCCCTGAAAGGGCATAAACAGAGCTTTCGAATGACACCATAACGATCCTTTTATGATGGCTAGTTTTCTTGCAATAACCGTGCAACGCGAGTGCAAAAAGCATGTAATTAGGCACTTTCCCCATACAATTCCTTATATAGCGAGTGAGAGAGGTAGGAGGGAGGTGAGATTCGTGTCAGTAGGTTCGCCGCGGTGGTCTGGAGCAGTCATACGCTCGCTACTCTCCTGCCACCACTTGTCTCTCTCTCTCAGCAACATTACGTGCTGAAATTGCCACTCGACCTATGTCGAGCACCGCCACATAGTCCAGCTTTATTTAACTCGACTTATGTTGCTCGCCGCTAATTAAGGGTTAAGGATGACATACACTTGTGGCCCTCTTCAATTAATGGTTCACGTGCAGACCAAACCCTATTAACTAGATTACGTTTAGGCCACACGCGCCTCACACATGGTTACCTGATGTCCACCCCTCGTGGTCCACCACCTGAATGCCAACATTGCCATACATCATTGACTGTTTTTCACTTTCTTTGTATTTGTCCCGTCTATGCATCTGAAAGACGGAGATTCTTGCTGAACACCTCATTACATGGCATCCTCTCTGACTCAGACTCTTTCAATTTCACCCCTATTCGTCACTTCCTGAGAGCGATAAATTTATACAATGACATATAACTGCTGACATATACGTGACTTTAAACTCTGTACCACCTCCTCCACCACTAGCCTTGAGAGGGCCTAGGCCCAGTGGGCTAGTATAAAATAAAAGCATCATCAACAACAGTTGTGTTTTGGCTTAATCCGGGGCCTAATTGTGTTTCTCAGATTGCATCTGGCTAGTGTGGGTTGCCTTTTCCGGCGGGTTTTCTCGATTGCTCCGAGAAAATCCGGCTGGTTGCCTTTTCCGGCGGGGTTTTTCGATTGCACCGAGAAAATCCGGCTGGTTGCCGAGTTTTATATCACGCGTGGTTAAAATAGGCTAGTTTCCCCCGGCGAGTGGTGGCCTGAGGGCTCTCCAGGACTGCGTCTCTGAGGTGGAGCCTGTGTTCAGGCTTACTATGTGTTTCCCGGCGGGATGGCTATACCCGTTTCACTAGGTGTTCATACGGACACCGGTGGAGTATAGTTTTTCCCGGTTTTTGCAAAGCCATTGAAAAACTAGGCTGTTTTGGTTTGTTTGGTCTTTCCACCCCGGCGACCTTTTGCAAAGAAGTGGGGATAGGAACAATTGGGGTTAACATTTAAATTACTTTCACACCCGGCGGTTGAACCTTGGGGAGGTGGGATTAACGGATTTGCAATTCGGTGGAGTTAGCCAGACAATTGAGGGATACAATTGGGTATCGAGGCCTTCAAAATACGGCGATCTATGAAGGCTTTGAGAGAAGTCAGATAAAAAACGTTTAAGATAAGCTTACCCCTTTTTAACTGCGATATGATAAGGAGGCCGGCGTCTTAATATGGATTTCCAGTGGCCAAAAATACCACTGGGAAGACTGCGTCATTTATAACGACATGCTCGTCTCTATATTTTGTCGGAGGATGTGCTTAAATCTTTTGGACAAGTAAAGATATTCTAAAATCTTTTCATAAGAACCTACAGGGTAACAAGAGGTAATAGTGGTGTATTACGTCTTGTTGCCCGGCGGTTCATTAACACTTGTGTTAGAACATTTTGGGGTAACCTTATGAGCATTAATTCCTGGAAATTTCTTTTTTCCAGGGCGGAGTTCCGGCGGGTCAACAGAGGACCAGAAGGAGCCCGGGGGTGGGTTAGCTCTTCCCAGTCTCTGTCATGGCGCCACTAGACCCTGTTTTTGCTATGTGCTTAACACCCTCTTGTTCAGGGATCCCTATTTTTGCCCATACTCTATGCATCAGATGCTTGGACCGGTCAAGGGGTCTGTGGGTGACGAAGAATTGTACTTTTTGTAGTCAATTGAGTACTAAAGTCTTACAACTAGATAATTTGGCCGCGGCGGTTGCATTGTGCGAGGTCAAACAGCTTTTATCTACTTATGCTACTTCAGTGGCTCATAAAGCCCTGCAGTGTGATAACGTAGTTCTGTGGGACAAATTGATTGCTCAGTATCCCCCACTTAAACGTCCCCCTTCTAGAAGTAAAGTAAATGTGCGTAAGTCGACTGAGACTGGGCAGGGTACAGTGCTTACTCTCTCCTCCGGCACATCTAAGAGACCTCGAGAGCCGACACCCCCGGCGACAACTTCCAAGTCAAAATCGAGGTCCAGGTCAAGGTCTCCCCTCCGACAGCAGCCACATAGTCACTCTACTTCCCCTGCGAGAAAGAAGTGCAAGGAGGAGAAGACCAAGGATAGTCCTAGTGGAAAATCAAAGTCAAGGCGAAGTCACAAGTCTTCTAAAAAAGATACTCATGTACAAAAGACCTCCAGGCGTTCGCCGGAGCCTCGTACCTCGCTTTCTGCCTCTACTCCCGACATGTCTCATGTCCAATCTGACAGGTCGGGAGTGGAGTCAGAGACTGTGGTGGGGGTTATACCGGCGGACAAGGTGTCACCTAATATTATTATCAGTTCACATGTACCAGCTTTAGAGAGTTCTACCAGCAGTTATAACCCTCTAGAGGGCTCGAGTAAGGGCTCAGTAGTTGGTGTGGTACCTAGCTCACAAGTGAGTTCCGGCCAAGACCGGGGAGTTTGGAGGTACTCCCAGCCATGGCGTGACGGTTCACATCATTCTTATGCACCAACGGTAGTGGCAGACGTCCACCGGGACGCTGAGATCCCATCGTCCATCCCGGACTTAACATGGCAGCATGAGGGGGTCCCGGCTTCGGCGGAATCCTCTCCTGGGTCCGGGTCCTTGGGTGGAATGGGAACGACTTTTACCTCTAAATCTTCACACCAAATTCCACAAGAAAGCCATTCTTGGTTCTCTATGCCGGTATTCTCTGCCGGCGGAGTTCCCTCTGCTTTATTTGCATTTTTTAGCTGCCCCTAAAATTAATCTATGCGAGCTTAAAGATCCCTTTTCCACACCGTCCACTGCTCACCTAGACCGGGAGTTTAGACTACGTGGGAAAGCATATAGACTGTTTTCCCAGTATATTGTCACACAACAGCTAGCGAAGTCAATGCTCAGATCTGCTCAGGCAATCGCGGACGCGGAAGTCCGAAAGGCTATCGAACTATCTAGACGCTTGCTACTCCAGACTTCTATACAGTCACTGGGGGATATCCGTACAGCCTTGCTAGAGGCGGTGCGGGCACGACAAGATCTAAGGATGTCTCTCGTGAGGAAGCTCCCGGATAGGATTGCAAATCAAGTAGTTATGTCCCCTGTTCTAACTGCCTCTTTAATGTCCCCGGAGGTGTGGAAAATAGTGTTCAACATGGCTCAGGCCTTTAAGCACAGTCCCGCCCCATCTAAGAAACCTGCTTTCAATTTTACCAAGCCCAAACCAGTCGCAAAAGCTCAGCCTGGTGGGGCAAAGCCCTTTCATCTGCCTAAGTCCTCTTCCACCCAAAGTCAGGCTCAGTACAGATACAAGCAAGGAAAGTTTTCAGGTAATCATAAAGGACAGAAGTATCAACGACCAGGCCAGGGCCCGTCTCCGACCAAACCCGGCCAGTCATCAAAGCATACAGCACCACCACCACCAAAAAACTAGGGTCTCTCTCACTCCCAGGGCCAGTCTTATGGCGGGTGGATCAGAGGGTAGTCCAGCCGGCGAACCCTTGTCTGCTAACTGGGTCGTTCCGGGCGTGTCATCGCGCATGGCCATTAAACACATGGGTGAGGATGGTGGCACGCAAAGGCATCACCTGGCAGTGGCTCCGGCGACCTCGCTTACGTCAGCCGACAAAGGCAAATTTTGTTTCATTAGAGGTGGAGTCACTGATCCAAGAGATGATCGCCAAGAATGTCATCATCCCGGTCCCTCAAAATTACCCAGTATTTACGTCCAAACTCTTTCTAGTGCCCAAAAGGGACAGTGTTCAGATGAGGCCGGTCGTAGACCTGTCTTATCTGAACCTCCATATTCACGACGTTTCCTTCAGGATGCTGACAGTGAATCAAATCAGGCTAACACTTCCGCCGGAAGGGTGGATGTGTTCTTTAGACCTGACAGACGTGTACTGGCACGTCCCGGTAAACAAAAGGTTTCAACGATTTTTGGCATTACGAATAAAGCATCAGACTTATGTCTTTCAGAGGTTGCCGTTCGGATTGAACCTAGCACCTCGCTTATTCACGAAATTGGTCCGGCAAGCCCTGATGCCCATGTTAGAACAAGGGATCAGGATTTTGTGGTATCTAGACGACTGGCTGGTGGTGGCAGAGACGGAACAGTTATGCATCAATCATGTCAACATAACATTAAATCATGTAAAATCTGTAGGGTTCAAGGTAAACCCGGTAAAGTCAAACTTTGTTCCCTCACGAGTGGTCCAGTGGATAGGGCTGGTCTGGGACACAGCTGCTCTCACTCTGAGTCAGAGTGTGGACAATCGGAACAGGTTTCGCAAGAAACTGTTTATGTTTCTTCACAGTCTGACTACGACACGGAGAGTCTGGGAATCTCTGGTCGGCTCTCTCAACTGGATTCAACTAACTGTAAAGTTGGGCCAGTTGAAAGTCAAACGTTTAATATTGGAGGGCAACAAATTTTGTCCACTATTGCCGGCGGAAACGTTATGGCCCATCCCAAAATTAATACACAGCTTACTAGCGGTTTGGGCGAAGAGGGAAACATTGCACTCGGTCATGTCATGGACCTCTCCTCCGCCGACGGTATGGGTAGACACGGATGCATCAGGAACGATAGGTTGGGGCTTTCAGTCAAACCACGGGCATCAGGGTCAAGGGCTTTGGTCCCATTCAGAAACCTCCCACATTAATGTCAAAGAGTTACTAGTCCCCTTGTATTTCCTTCAGGCTCACGGCTCTACTTTACGGGACAAATCGGTGGCCTTCAGGATGGACAATCTGAATGCGGTTCACTGCATTCAGAAACAAGGGTCAACGAGATCTCGGAAGTTGCTAAACGTGTCAGAAAAGTTTTTTGTTCTAGCCGGCAAGCTGAACATTCATCTTCATGCATCTTATCTCCCAGGCGTAGCAAACGTCTGGGCAGACGCTCTGTCTCGGAGACAGAGCACAACGGTAGAATGGGCGCTCAAGCAAAACATTTTCGACCAAATGATTGCGGAGCCTTACCGTCCACAAGTGGATCTGTTTGCGTCCGAGGAGACTCACAAACTCCCGCTGTACCTCACCCGCCGGACAATAACGCCGGCGGGAGGACCCGACGCACTGGTGACGGAATGGAACATGTGGAGTTCCGTTTATCTGTTTCCGCCACCAGACGCTTCGCTAATGTGCCACGTAGTAAACAAACTACGGGATTATCGGGGCGTAGTCTCGTTAATCGCGCCCCTGTGGCCGGCGCAGTTGTGGTACCAGCAATTGAAAACGTGGTGCCCGAACCCGGTGTCGCTCCCGGTCCGGTATTTCCACTTAGACACGATTGGCAACCTAGAGACCTCGCTGACTTTTGCATTATGGACATTCAGGAGGCCAAGTGGCTAACACCATATGGTAGAAACGTGACCGATAAATTCATGAATCAATATACCCAATCTACAAAGAGACAGTATCAATCGCACTGGCAGTCCTTTACTTCTTGGATAATTAGAACAGAACAAACCGTACCTTCGGTGGCTTTGGTTTTTCATTATTTAAACTATCTGTTCGAGCAGAAACGTCTATCTGTAGTAACGTTAAAAAATCACTTAACAGCAATTAGGATGCCATTCTTTGACCTTACAGGTCTAACCATACCACTAGCGGAGGAAAAAGGTTTCATGAGAGCATGTTTTAATCTCCGCCCACCTCCCCGTCAGCTCATGCCTACCTGGTCTCTGGACAAGGCGTTGTCTTTACTTCATTCCCGTCTGTACCAAAATACTGCAGATTTTGACTTACTTTTAAAAAGGGCAGTTTTCCTTATGGCTTTGGCTACCGGGCACAGGGTATCTGAGCTGGCGGCGATGAGCAACACACCTAATTGCATACGGTTTGGTAGGCTCAATGAGTGTATTCATTTTGCACCTTCCCCGGCGTTCATCGCCAAAAATGAACACAGTGTACATGTTTTTTTCAGAGTTCACGGTGCCGGCGTTAAAAAGGGGAAAAGTGCACCATAATTTATGTCCAGTGCAAGCTCTAACCAAATATTTGAGAGTAGCACCTCTGAATCAACAGGGTGCTTTATGGGTAGCGAGTACGGGCCAACGCTTAATGAAACGAAAACTAGCTTCTCTCCTAGTCGAAGTCATTAAAGAGAGTAATCCCGGTGTCGTGGGAAGAGCCCACGATTTACGCAAATGGGCGGCCTCTTTGCGTTTCCTTAAGAATTTTTCTGTTAAGGACATAGCGTCCACGCACCTGTGGTCCTCTAATCATACGTTTTTGACTCGATACCTTTCAATAGTTCTAGACAGACCTTCCATGCCATATATAGCTTTAAGGCAGTGGGTCTAGGTGGCCTCTCAGTCACTTATTGTTTAAGTTCAGAAAAGAGGGGGGGGGGGTGCAGTCAGTGTAGCATAGGACACCCTAGACCCCGCCGGAGTATGTGTACGGAGCATACGAGCTGTGATACTGTATATAGGTGTTGTGATATAAAATTTCTCTGTAGTATGCATTACAGGAAATTGTGCTAAAGTACAATAGTAGTAAAACAACAACTCTTGTTGTAAGTAGTTTTGGCTGTGAAGCAATATAATTTTAAGAAAATCTCAGTAGTTGCGACTGCGAATTTTATTTTTGATGTAAGTACTTCTGCATAAGTACAAGAGTTCAGTACTTCTGCGAAAGTACAAGAGTTCATTTTATGTTTGGGTATATTTTTAGGAATATATCCACTAGTTTAATGGGGTTTATATGTGCACATGTAGACTTATAAGTTTTTATTTTTCACCACTTACTTTAAGTGGGGTGCCTTCTTAACTAGCAGATCTGTGTACAGTCTCAGAGTTAACCCTTTTTTATTCAAGCAGGCTTCTTCGAAGCACGCTCCTTCTTGTACCCCTTTTTGAATATATATGCTGTATAAAGTTTATGCGCAAAATATATATTTTTTACAAAGTAAGAATACTATGTGGTTGTTTGATTATCTGCTTTTGCTAGAGTTATGATATGATATCGCTGAAAAGGGAGGGAATTGAGTGGAAGCTACCTATACTGCTGTTTGCGGATGATACAGTTCTGATGAGTGATAATGAATGGGAGTTGCAGGGTCTGGTAAATGAGTTTGGAACAGTGTGCGAAAAACGGAATTTGAAGGTAAATACGGGGAAGAGCAAGGTTATGGTCTTCGAAAGGGGTGAAGTCACAGAGTGTGAGGTGAAGCTGAACGGTCAGGCTATGGAGATCGTCAACTCTTTTAAGTATCTGGGCAGTGTGTTGAGTAAAGATGGGACTATGGATGAAGAGGTGCGGGAGAGGGTACAACAGGGGAAGAGGGTTGTAGGAACGCTAAAAGCAGTAACAAGAAATAGGGTGGTCAGTATGGAAGTGAAGAAGTCCTTGCATGACAGTGTGGTAATCCCGACACTGACTTACGGAAGCGAAGCATGGACGTTGGTTGAGAGACTCAGACCAAGAGTGAGAGCAGTGGAAATGAATTACTTAAGGAGTGCGTGCGGAGTTACATGGAGGGATAGACAGACTAATGAGGAAGTAAGAAGGAGGTGTGGTGTGGAGGTAGATGTGCTGGAAAGTGTGAAAAGGAACAACTTGAGATGGTTCGGCCATATGGAACGTATGGAAAGCGAGAGAATGACTAAGAGGGTGTACGAGAGCGAGGTGGAGGGACAGAGGGGGAGAGGTAGACCGAATATGAGGTGGAAGGATGGAGTGAGGAACTACATGAACGAAGGCGGTGCTGGTTGGGGGGAGGGGCGTCGACTGACTGGGGACAGAGGTGCATGGGGGCGGTTCGTTCGTGGCCACCCCTTCGGGGATCACGGCGTCAGGCAATAGATAGATAGATAGATAGATGATATGATTACGAATGTCACCCTCCAGTCTTAGATATCAGGCATAATCGTCAATGATGGAGGGGCCACTAATAAATTATAGGTTTGACTCCTGCAAGGAGATAAAGAAAACCTAATATTTAGTAGTGGCCCCGTAATCATTGACGACTGGGGCCCTCCCGACCATCCCCTTCCCATTCGTTGATGTATTAAGGATTTTGGTTTACTTGATATGTCAGTGAAGGAAGTATGACGCCTGAAGTCAGCGTCTGGTCAAATATCCACACAAGTACATCCACGAGTATATGGAAAGCTTATGAATAGTTATTCATATTTTATTTTTATTTTTTATTTGTTACAAAGTTTTTTCGTAGTGAGAACCCAATTTCATAATGACGGAACCTTGAGTGAGGTTGCGTGCGCTCATGATGAAGGCTCCTCAATTTTTTATGCTCTGCGCGGTAGATTCAAACTACGGTAAATGAGCGTTTGAAGAGGAGGCCTTATGTAATAGGCATAATCATCAATGATTACGGGGCCACTACTAAATATTAGGTTTTCTTTATCTCCTTGCAGGAGTCAAACCTATAATGTTGAGATCGGACTGAAGTCCCTGATCCCACATCTTTCTAGGTCTACCCCTATGTGCAGCTCTCCCCACGTTCATAGTCCGGCATTTCTTCACCCAATTCTGATCATCCATTCTCTCCATATGTCCAAACCATCCAAGTCTACTTGTGCTCATCACTTCACTGATACAGTACTGTACTGTACTCCTAATGCCCAGGTGCCTTCCTAGTTCCTCATTTGATACCATATCCCTGAGGTTAACCCCAAAATCCATCTCTCCATTCTTTTTTCATTCCGGTCCATTCTATTAATATCTTCCATTTTAACCGGCCACGTTTCCGAGGCCATTTGTTAATTTTTCGATTGCTGGAGAGTGGAGGGTCGCAAACCTAACCGACTTAACCTCTATAGTTGCCTTTTACGGCACGCAGGAGGCACGTGGGGCATCTTCTTACAGTTTCTTACAGTAGATCCTCTGGAAAAAGGCAAACTATGCCTGTGTATCCAGCTCAGTACCAGTACTTGCACTGCTGCGGTCGTTCACGGTGTTGGCGGCGGCGGTAGCAGACGCAACATTTTTACTATTCTGTATTTTTGTTTTATAATCAAACTTCAAATCTTGTCTTCCCCATGCTTTATCAAGATTACTTTCAAACTCCCTTATTGATTCGGAATCGACTACATACTGGGGCAGTGCGTTCCACTCATTTACCACTCTATCACAAAATGAGTTCTTTGCCTTCTCAAGCCTATTTCTTTCTTTGTAAATTTTCTTAGAGTGTCCTCTCGTTCTTGTTCCCTCCCGCATCAAGAAGATACCTTCACACACATCCTCATCGTACTTTCCTGACACTATCTTAAAAGTCTCTATCATATCCCCTCTCTTTCTCCTATATGCCAGTGTAGGAAGCCCCAGTGTCCTCAACCTCTGCTCATAGCCCGCGTTCTTCAACGTTGGTACCAGCTTGCTAGCTCTCCTCTGCACTTTCTTCACTGCTTCTATATCCTTTACCATATATGGAGCCCACACCTGGTTTGCATATTCCAGGTGCGGCCTAACCAGCGCTGTATATAGATTCCTGAAGATTTCTTCGTCAAGTGACACAAATGTCCTCCTTATCAGACCTACAATTCTATTGGCTTTGTTTATCTTTTCCGCTAAATGTTCTGAGAAATTTAACTTATTGTCTATCACTACTCCTATATCCTTTTCTGCACTCACTTCCTCCATCGCTTCATACATACTGTATCCTACCTTGTCTATCTTGCTGGTCCCAATCCGCATGTACTTGCATTTTTTTGGATGAAAAGGCATTAACCAATGCTCAGACCATCCCTTCATGCCCTCCACATCTCCTTGAAGCAAACCCATATCTTCCTTACTCCTCACTCTTCTATACAGTTTAGTGTCATCCGCATACAGGTATACCTCACTTCCATTAGTTATAACTTCAGGCAAGTCGTTGATAAATATAACGAACAGCAGTGGTCCCAACACAGATCCCTGAGGTACCCCACTTGTAATTTCCCTCCACCCGAGCCTATTCCATTCACCAGTACCCTCTGTCTCCGATCTTTCAGGAAGGCTTCTATCCATTTCACACATTTCTCCCCTATATTATAGCTTCTAACTTTCTCTATTAACCTTTTATGTGGGACCTTATCGAAGGCCTTCATAAAATCGCAATATACCACGTCTATTACATCACCATCTTCTAGAACTTGCATCCAATCATCTACCACCTTAATTAGCTGTAGTACCGTCGACCTCCCCGGCAAGAATCCGAACTGTCTCCCACTGAAAAGTTGGTTTGACTTCATATGATCCATTATTCCTTCTCTAATTACCGTTTCCATTAGTTTACACACAACACTTGTCAAACTGACTGGTCTATAATTCCCTGGGTCATTTCTCTTTCCCTTCTTAAATATAGCTGTTATGTTCGCCTCTCTCCAGTCCATCGGGATTTGTCCTGTATTAAACGATACCTCAAATAACATTTTCAATGGCTCTACTAACATCTCCCCCCCTTCCTTTATGATTCTTGGGTGTATCCCATCCGGTCCCGGTGACTTACTTCTGTTCATTTTTTCTATAACCCTTCTTATTCTAGCATGGGAAAACTCTATTAGTTCCAGTGCCAGTGCCTGTTTGATGGGAATAGTAGGCACTGCATCCTCCGACTCCACTGTTAGTACCCCCCCAAAGTATTTCCCCAGCACCTCTGCTTTCTCCTTATCAGTCTCCGCTCTACTCCCATCATTCAACCCCCCACCAGCTCTGGGATCCCTACTCTTCTTGTTAACTTTTCCTGAATGTACTTCCAGAATATTTTTGGATTATCCTTCACATTTCTAGCTATCTCTCTCTCCCTCTCCTTCACCCCCCTCCTTGTTTCCCACCTTATTTTATTGTTTATTTGTCTGCGTTCCAGATCCACTTCCTTAGCCTCTATACTAGACCCCCTGTTCTTTTTTAACAATTTTAATCTTTCCCACAATCGTTTCTTTCTTCTAATCAATATCCAAAGCTTTCTTTTCATTGGCAATTCTGGGTTAGTTCTTTTCCTCAATTTTGTTTTATCCTTATATTCCCTTACTGGTACACTTTTGGATACAGCATTCTCCAGTTTGACTCTAATTTTCCTCCACATTCCTTCAGCGTCTTCACCGTTCAAATATTCCCCCCAGTCAATGTACTCCCTTACCCCCAGGGGTTACCCCCAGGGGTCGACTGACTGGGGCAGAGGTGCATGGGAGCGTTTCGTTCGTGGCCACCCCTTTGGGGATCATGGCGTCCGGCAATAGATAGATAGATAGATAGTTTCCGAGGCATAGGTCATTACGCTCCAAACACATGAAGCATACACCTACCCTTTATCACCCCCACCTCGGTTGTCCTAAGCTAAGCAATGTTAATAGGAAAAAAGATAATCTTAATTTGAAAATGAAGTACTGTACATACTGTTATCTTGATCCTGGTGTTGACCGGACATCGCTATGTTGTCGGGTTGTTGTGTTACGCGTTTGTGAATATTACGCGTGCGGGAATATAAGAGGATAACCGAGTTCTGCGGTGAAGGTTCGGTGTGGAGTATAAGAGGGCAACCGAGGTGCGGGGGTTAAGGTGAAGTGGGAATGTTCTCGTGGTCATTTAATTTACCCTGGCTATGTGATGAACCCCTCAGTAATGTCATTGACTGAAGAAAAAGAAGACTTATGACTAAAACTATGCAACCCATGGATCTCTCAGTCTTTAAGAAAAATGTACAGTATTTATATATTGTACAGTCGTGAGCAGGCATTTCTGGACATTTTGTGGAAGTGCAATTATGATACACTGATGAACTACTTCAGCCATAATGATCAGATTTTGTTTCTATGTGTATGATGGAGACAAAAGGCAAAGCTTCCTGTAACGAGTGTCCCCCTCAAATTGCAAGAGTGATGGGAGTCGCAAGTTATTGCTCACAGTCTTATTTTTCATTGCTAGGAGATGGTAAAGTATTAATGACCTTGACTGTACATATGTATAAAGAGGGATAGCTATAGTCTATTCGCTGTAAGTAGGCAAGCAATCATGAACTCTATCCTCTGTAACTAAAAAAGGGCTAGAGCAAATTGGCTGTACATTTCCACATCTATTCCTTGACCGACTCTTCCCAAATGGTAGAAATATTAGCTCGATTACTTTAGTCGTTTTTGAGTTACAGAGGTTAGAGGTCATGATTTCTCACCTATTTACAGCGAATAGACTACAGTATAGGACTAATTTGAGCTGACATACAAACAATCAATTGATCATTATTCTTCAGGTCGCCTCGGAGTGGGATCCCGTATAAACCGACTTCAGCCCCAGGCGATAGAACTACCGGGGCCGAGTGGTGGTGATGATGGATGGTGTGTGGTGAATGTGGTGGCCGGTTATAATGCCTCCTTCATTACTACCAGCTCTGGTATACTTCTTGCTGCTGGGTCAAACAGGTTGGTTTGTACAGTAACAGTACCAGTAGGGCTGCCTTATGTCAAGCTTATATATTTTTTATTTTTTATTTGTCATGAAATTGGGTCTTTCCACCCTTTGGAATAAGAGACTCGATGAAAGTATTTAACTTTAACAGTTTGTTGTCTGGCTATTTTCAGTTAAAGTTTTCTAATAACATTTGGCTATTTTGCTTTGCTATTGGCAACTTAACATGGGGGGGTGCCACTTGCATGCTCACTACACCGTAAAATATAATTCCACTGGGCGCTACTGACATCAGCCAGGTTTCCAAGCTCATCTATCTATCTATTGCCTGACGCCGTGATCCCCGAAGGAGTGGCCACGAACGAAACGCCCCCATGCACCTCTGTCCCCAGTCAGTCGACGCCCCTCCCAACCAGCACCGCCTTCATCCATATACTTCTTCACTCCATCCTTCCACCTCTCTCTCGGTTTACCTCTCCCTCTCTGTCCTTCCAGCTCGCTCTCGTACACCCTCTTTGTCATTCTCTCGCTTCATATACGTTCCATATGGCCGAACACACTCAAGGTGTTCCTTTTCACACTTTCCAGCACATCTACATCCACGCCACACCTCCCTCTTACTTATTCATTCGTCTGTCAATCCCTTAATGTAACTCTGCACGCACTTCTTAAGTAACTCCTAATTGTCTATAAAGACAATAAATACTTACTATCAATTAGGCAAATGTGTGAAAATGAACAGTCACCAGACTTGCCACCATCAGCCTAGGTGCGTCTCAAAGGGGATATGTACATGTTTTTTTTTTTTTAACCCTTCAGCCCCGGGCACTCTAGCTCGCAACTGTGCTGTGGTACCGGGGGTTTTGACGATCGTTGGGCTATGTTAACTCATCTGTAATTCAATGAATATGGCATGTAATGTTATGAATAAAAAAGAAAAATGTTCCACAAACCTTTCTCTGTAGAATACCGTTGAGTAGAGATCTCTAGCCCCACTGGTTGCATAATGGTGAGCGCGGGAAGACGAGTGCTTTTCGGCGGCAAATTCTTCCCGCGTTCGGATGCGTCGCCCCGGCCACGGCTACCACGCACCTAGCCGCTCGTCGCGCCAAAGTGTTTATCTCCCTTAGACGATTTTAGTGTTTGATATTGAGAATTTGATGTTTATTTGATATTTGTATACACTCGACCCTCCATTTAACGGACAAATGCGTGCAAGCACCTGTCCGTTCCTGCTAAATGTCCGTTGCTGCTAAATACTGTCCAGTCCGGATGTAATCCGGAAATTCCTTGAGAAAAATCCGGTGTTGAGTACAGGTGTCTGGATCGTGACATTTAACTGTTATGCATGCTTTTTTTTACTGTACCTGAAATAAATCCTGGTAATCCCTTGTGCTACACCCTATTGATAATGCAAAACTATTGAACACACTTAAAAGTGTATATTATTTGGTCTCTATATAATCTGTGAATCATTTCCGATATGATAGAATTAAAGATTTTATTTTCCACCAACTCATAATCAGCAAAAACACACAAATGTCAATTAAAAACATGTTATAATAATTATTTTCCCATCATTTTGTGTATACCGTGGGAAAAAAAAAAAAAAAAAAAAATCTATCAAACGTAAATCTCCCGTCTGGGAAGCTCGGCGCCTAGACGGAGGGGAGGGTTGAACTATTTTGTTGACTATCTTATTTATTATTTATCTATGTGCTGGAAGGATATTATATTTTTCAATTCCATCATATTAGAAATGATTCAAAGATTACAAAAAGTCCAAATAAGACATAGTTATGTTAAAGTATAAGGAATTTAGGTAGATGAATTAGAGAGATAGATAGATAGAAAGAGTGTGTATATCGAGGGAAAAAAACAAAACAAAAAATCTATCAAACGTAAATCTTCCGTCTCGGAAGCTAGGCGCCTAGACTGAGGGGAGGGTTGAACTATTTTGTTGACTATCTTATTTATTATTTATCTATGTGCTGGAAGGATATTATATTTTTCAATTCCATCACATTAGAAATTATTCAAAGATTACAAAAAGTCCAAATAAGACTTAGTTATGTTAATGTATAAGGGATTTAGGTAGATGAATTAGAGAGATAGATAAATAGAAAGAGTGTGTATATCGAGGGAAAAACACAAAACAAAAAATCTATCAAACGTAAATCTCCGTCTCTGCTGGCACGGAGGGGAGAGTTGAAATATTTTGTTGACTATCTTATTTATTATTTATCTATGTGCTTGAAGGATATTATATTTTTCAATTCCATCATATTAGAAATGATTCAAAGATTACAAAAAGTCCAAATAAGACATAGTTATGTTAATGTATAAGGGATTTAGGTAGGTGTATTAGAGATATAAATAGATAGAGCAACGGACTTTGCTCCAACTTTTTTTCGAGCAACGGACTTTGTCCATTGCTGGGTCCATTGTCCGGCCTACATTTTTTGACCGTTATTGCCGATATCCGTTAAATCAGAGTCCGTTAAATGGAGGTTAGAGTGTAGTTATTTTGAGGCCAATTATATAAAGTATGTTTATTAGGGTATCACTGTCACTAATATTGCTCATTTTCACTCGATACCGTACATTTTATTAGTAATTGAGGTAGGTTATTGTTATATTAGGCACTGATTATTCATTATCACAGGTGTTTATTATACTTTGGCCATCAAGTATTGGGTCTTGTGTCACTTTCACTTTGATAAATATGCTTTAGAGAGTGTCACTGTCACTGATAATGCTCATTTTCACTCGATACGGTAAATTTTATTAGTAAATGAGGTAGGTTATTGTTATATTAGTCACTGATTATTCGTTATCACAGGTGTTTATTATACTTTGCCACTTTGGCCATCAAGTATTGGGTCTTGTGTCACTTTCACTTTGATAAATATGCTTTAGAGAGTGTCACTGTCACTGATAATTCTCATTTTCACTCGATACGGTACATTTTATTAGTAATATTATTTTTATTAATCTCACCACCACACCCCCAATGAAATTAATTAAAGTATATATGATCCACCGGGATTCGAACCCGGGTTATCACACACATATTTTTGATTGAGGTAGTTTATTGTTATATTACTATAATATTAGGCACTGATTATTCGTTATCACAGGTGTTTATTATACTTTGGCCATCAAATATTAGGTCTTGTGTCACTTTCACTTAGTTATATGCTTTGTAAACGTTTTATATACAATTTATTGTCTTTTTTCACTGATTTCTATATTTCTATAGGTTGTAATCATATGAATGTCACTTATTATATACATATGTGTCACTTTCACATATTATTATGGTGTAATTGTATTTGTATAAATGTTCTCATAATACATGACTTTTGTATAACAATACTTCCACTTTTTGCCTATACATATACTGTACATATTGTCATTATCTTTGGCACTTTCATTATGATTATTAGAACTCCTGCTTGGAGTGGTAATCAAAGAAGCACCCTACAGCACAGAGTGCCACCTTGCACTCCACACACTCCAGGGTGGACTTTTTACCTGACCTCGCCCTCAGCCTGGTGTTGTAGCAGACATGGCACCGCTTCTGCTGCGTTCTTCCTAATTCATTCTGAGGCAGGGGAACAAGCCTGTGCATATTCATGTAATATGCACAGTGCAAGCTGTCAGTAGCGGCGGGCCCAGCATGTGCCACTGCCCTCTGTGGCATACTGTACTATACTTCTCCAGGAGCTCCGTCAACACTTGCTTTTGGAACCTCCGCAGGCTATTGAACTTCATAGGTGTGTTCACATTCCGAAGCTTGTATATATTGTAGGCATTCAGAATTGACATGTCCACCATATGCAGAAAGAACTTTTTGTACCATCTGCACGAGGTACGCAGGCAGTCAATGAAGCCTATCTGCATGTCGGACTTGTCCACCAGCCTCATGTTGATGTTGTAGTCCAGGACAGCATCGGGCTTGGTCACCCTGGCCTGGGTGCGGCGATCCACCTTGCCAGTCTCCACCATTTCCCCCTTGTGGATGGTGCTCAGGAGGTTGACCTTCCACTGGTCGTGCCAGTGGATAGCCAGAATGGGCCCCGACTTCTTCCTGAACACATCACCTTTTTTGGTCTTTGGAGGGAAAGCTGGCATGCCCTTCCTTTTCCCTCGTACTGTGCCTACAGTCCCCGTCTTGCGCTCATGCAGGTACTTTGAGAGAGTGGGGGACGTGTAGTAATTGTCTGTGAAGAGGACGTGATTCTTGTGGAAATAGCGGTCCATCATGGCTTGCACCACTGCTCCGCCAAAGCCAATGAGGGGGTCCACAAGCACGTCCCCTTCCTTCCCGCTGTAGACCAGGAAGTCCAGGACATAGCCAGTTTGGCAGTCGCACAGCACAAATAATTTTATGCCAAAGCGATGTCTTTTTGAGGGGATGTACTGCCGGAAGCTGAGTTTTCCCCGGAACAGCACAAGAGACTCGTCAATGACGACCTTGCGGAAGGGCTTGAAGTAGGAGGTGAAGCGTTCTCGCATCATCTCGTACAACGTCCTAATCTTCCACAGCTTGTCTGGGAGGTGGACGTCAAGGTTGGTGACAAGATGGAGCGCTGCGAGGATATCAAGGTACCGGTCGCGAGACATATATTTCCCGAAGGCAGGGGTGGATATGAGATCATTGGTGATCCAATAGTCAGGCAACCTATGCTTCTTGACATGAGGCATTAGCATGGTGAGTGCCAGGAACACCATGAACTCGTCATGAGTCACTGGGGTCCACTGCCTCATGTGGCCCTTGGTCACCTTGCCCAAAAAGTGGACCTGGAATTGGTGCTGCTTATTTGTCTCTTTGACAACATACCCTACCACCTCATCATCAAAGAAGGCCTCAAATAGTTTGTGTAGTGGAGCATTGGGGCCTGCAGGAAAATTGGGGGTAATGCCTGAACCCTCCAGTACCTCATCAAAAGCTGGCACATCAAGGTTGTACCCATCCCCGTCAACTACGTCTTGCCACTGAAAAACGTAGAATGGGTCTTGTCTACGCTGACGAGGAGCTCCAGCTGGTGGCCCAGCACGCCCACGGCCAACTCGGGAGGCGCGCGCCCTAGGGCGGCGAGGGCATCGGCCAGGGCGGCGGCCAGCACGACGGGCAGCACGACGCCGGGCCAAGCGGATGGGTCGAGGGTCGTCGATGTCCATATAGTCATCGTCAGAGTGGTCATCTTGCCCCTTACGGTGGACCTATGTAATCATGGCCAGAGTCTTCTGAGAGGTGCCCTTCATCATCAGTGGCCCCCACATAATCTGGCGGGGAACGAGTGATGCGTGGGCGGCGTGCGGGTGGGCGAGGTGGGGAAGGAGTGGCAGGTGAGGCTATGTCCCCCCGAGGTCCTGGGCTCCTTGGCCTACGACGAGTGACAGAAAGCAATGCTTCACTGTCACTAGGCCCAGGTATTGGTGATGTGAGCTCAAATACTTCTTCAGGAAGACATGTTGAAGGCAGGAGAGGTGGGGAGGACCGTGGGGAAAGTTGCGGGGGCGGGCAGGGGTGGACGCCGCGGGAGCCTCGAACAAAACCCGCTTACTTTTCTTTTCTTTTTTGGTATATTTGCTGCCTTTCCCCTTTTCGGCAGCAGTATGTCTCCTGTCGGGAGACCTAGGAGGCAAATAGGCAGAAAGTGGGGGTCCTCAACCCTTGGCAGTGGTGGGGAAGAATGCGGGGCACCCGGGTCATCTTGGGTGGCTTGGGTAGATAAGAGAGACAATGGCGGGCGAGATGAGTCACCACGCTCACCCTCACTCACAGCCTCATCCTCACCAAGTATTTTTGCTTGTTCCCTAGCTGCCGCGGCCGCCTTTTCAAATATTTGCTTCTTATACAAGTGTAACTTGAAAGGCGATTTAGCTGGCGAAGGGCTTGGGGTCGTGTCACTCATGCGAAACTTGGAGAGTGATCTTGAACTCTCCCACTCACTCACTCTCTCAAGTTCACCGTCTTGAGGTAAAACAGCTTCCTCAAAAGCTGGTACATGACCTTCATCACTCTCATCACTCTCATGTTCTCTTGCAAATCCCAGGAATTGCTCCTCTTTGTCACTCTCATCGCCATAATCACTCGACTTATAATTAGTGGAGTGATCACTGCCTTCATCATCAACATTATGCTTGGCATCAGCACGCTCATAAAGTCTCAATGTTGTCTCAATACCTCCGGGAGATAACACATTTAGGCGATGGCATCGGGGTAAGGCGCGACGAACTAGGACGGGCGTCGTAGGAAGCACGGTATCGGACACAGCGGAATCACTATTTGGCGTACTATCCATGATGGCGTCGGGGTAGATACTGTTGCTGTGGCGTAGTTTACGTCTGGTGGTGCCACCTACCCTCCCACGATACCAAAAATTTACGCGCGGCATTCGAAAGCACGCACGCAAGCAATGGGCGTTCAAGAGCCCTTCCGGGTTGCGCGGGCCGAGTTTGTTATGGGCGTTCAAGAACCCTTCCGGGTTGGAAGGGTTAATATGTGTGTGCGCTGTTTCACCCCCTTACAAGGTCCGGGAAATATTTATTTTGTGTTACTACTTCATTATACACTCTTAACCCATCAGACCCGGAAGAGCTCTTAAACACCCATAAAAAACTCGGTCCGCGCAACCCGGAAGGGCTCTGAGGCCCCCAGTGCTTGAAAGCCTGTGAGCTTGGTGTGCGAGGCGTCCGTCCGACGCATGTAAACAACAGCCGGCTGGACCGACGCCCCGCATCTCCCGCCACAAGAAGGAGTGCGTCGCTTGTTCGTGTGTGCCTGTATGTTATTGTTAAGTATCGAAAAGTAGTGTAAAGTGTCTGTTTTTGCCATAAAGTTATCTCCAATGAAATCATCATCACAACTGAACCAGTTGACTTAGAGAGCTCTACTTAACGCCATTCTACAGGTACGAAACACATCTACGCTTGGGAATGTGCGGGAATGCGGAAGCAAGCCAAATAACAAAGATGCGGTAGCCTAGGCGTAGACGTTTTTTGGCCAAAACCCCCGGGTTTCGGGGAATATATATATAATACATAGCCGGGGCTGGAGGGTTAAGCATCATATTTATGATGTACAAACCAAAAATGCACAATATCCTTGCGCTGGGTGTGTCATATATATTATAATCTCCCGATGCTGTATGAATAAAGTTAAGGAAGATTATTTTAACCCAGTGAGACCCAGCGTCGCACGTGTTGCGTCGGCAGTGTTTGATCACCAACTCCCAGCGACGCATCACGTGCGTCCGACATATAAAAAACACTTACGTGGCTCGTAAGGTAGGAAATGGCGGGAGAATAGGAGGGGGAGGTACCGTAGTGTGTGTGGGAGCCGGTCCAGTAGGTGTGAGCGGGCTGAGACAGCCGCGCGGCTGGTGGTGGTGGGCTTAGTGGGGATACTTTACACCCTTAGTTCACCGCCACTTTGAACCTTCATTACTCCGGTCGTATGGGAGCTAGAGGCTTGAGATTTATGTGAGACACTCCTTAGGATGTATGCCGTACAATGCCATACTCAGTTTTTACCCTAGTGCTCCCGGGCGGGTGGTCATGCGGGGGAGACGAACTATTGAAACCCCCCCCCCTCCCACCCCCCAAATGACCGAAATGATTTTTTTTTTATTTTTGTCTTCATTTCTCACCATTCTCTTCCATTTTGGCTCAACAAATTTTTTGAGGCTCCCCCCCCCCCCAAAATGTCCGAGGTGATTTTTTTTTTTTTTTTTTTTTTTTCATTTCTCATCCTTGTCTTCCATTTTAGCAAACAAAAAAAAGAAGTGAAAATGGCTTGGGACTGGGGTGAACAAATATTATAACTAGCCGGGGCTCAACGGGTTAAGTGACTAGATAAAAAAGTTAAAATCAGAATTTATTTTTATTCATGAAAGAAAGCAATAATTTAAATAATCAGTGGAATTAATTGAATCCTTCCTCTTCCAGTGACAACAAGCTGTGTTTAGACGAGACGGACGCTGATGGCTGTGAGACTTTGAAATGTGTGGAAGGTGTGACAACGTTCATACCAGTGTGTTCACGACCCTTAGCTGACTCGCCTATTAATCACATCTCACTCGGACCAACACACACTCTCTTTGTTACTGGTGAGCATTGGGTAGACAGAGGGAGTATTTTTGTCATTACCTGTATTCTTATTACATTACAGTATTATCGTCAGTAACAAGTCTGTAGCGCAGTTTGTAGAGCACTTGCCTGCAAACCCTGAGGTTAACGGTTTGAGGCTCTGGCCAGCCAGTGTGCATCATTGGCAGACGACAGTGCGCAATCTGTGGCAACTGTCCACTGAAGTCTCTGAAACTTCAGGGTACCCACCTGCTTTTGAGCTGGGAGTGCATATTTTAATATAAAATTTGCAAAATAAACAAACCAAAACTTGGACGAACACAGTAAAAAGACAAAACAACTTATCAAAATCGCTATGTGGAAACAACGCTTAAGCAAAATAATCTATCTTTATAAATAAAAGAACACAATCCACCACATAGGGTGTACATTACTACATGAGCAAGTTAATCTGTTTCCCAAGCAAACTAATCCCACATAATATGTGCGTTATATCATCACGTTCAAGGAATTAGTCAATTCGGGAAGTCTGGGATGTTCTGGTAAATTTTACTAAATTCTGTATGAATAAAGAAACTACAATTAATATTGAAATTTAATATTTAACTAAATTTGCAATTTTACAAGATATCAACAATAGTAGCCTACAAAGTACAGTAGGGTCCCGCATAAAACGTGTTCGCATAAAACGAGTCTCGATTAAAACGACCGACCTAAAATTCGCTTTGTACGAAATATCGTCGCTTTGTATGAAATGTCGTTCGCTTTGTACGAAATATCGTCGCTTTGTATGAAATGTCGTTCGCTTTGTACGAAATATAGTTCGCTTTGTACGAAATATCGTTCGCTTTGTACGAAAATTTTCGCTTACAGTGAACATTGACGATATTGCGCCACCAAAATGCTGTGTTCACATAAAACAAAATCGCATAAAACGCCCTCGTTTATCGACCATAAACTCGTTTTATGTGAGACCCTACTGTACAAACAGCACTCACTAACGATAGTGCTATCGGGTAGGTACCTGTAAGCATAGCATGCCTCAAGTGACCCCTAACAATTACTTCGCTACAAATAACCGGTACGTATACATACTGTACATCACAAATTTAAATACCGAGTGATTCACACGGAGTGCGGTTCCGGTCTCACGCCCAAATAGTGGCGTTCCAGGCAGCCCTGTTCAGAGCTGCCTCACTTGTCAATTTTTGTTTAGTCAAGATCAGACCGCAATGTCTGATCCCACATCTTTCTTGGACTGCCCTTTGGTGGCCCTCTCCTGGGGACCCGGGGAGCCCTTATATATACAGTATAAGGCTCTCACGTCATTGAATACGGAACCATTACTAAATAATTAGTTTTCCTTCCTTCCCTTCGGGTCGTCAAACCCATAATTTTGCATGAATTAGTGTGTATTAAAAACACTTCTGGTTTGTGTGTAATGCATAAATGATACTTCAGTAAATAAAATAAATGTGTCACTCACTCCTTCATATAAACACTATGCTGATTATGTAGCATGGCAATGCTCTTTGCATATTATTGTGTATGGATAAGGATATATTCAGAACTGCAACCAACTTTTTCTGATCATTGCCATAGAAATCAACTGTTTTGATATTATTTTGCCTTTTGGGCTTTCACCAAAAATAAATACTGGTATGTATATTTGTCTTCATTAGTTTAACCAGACCAGATAAGCTATATACTATAACTCTTATAGAATTATTATCTAGGGCCTTTCCTAGCTGATGCTGAGAGGATTGGGTTCTAGTCATGTGGTGATGGGCTGGTCTATCAGAGTGAGAACTGAGCGATCTCTGCCATACCCATACTGTAGCTTACTCTGACTGTTCCTTTTACTTATATATTTTCTAAATCTCAAGTGACGGTGTCTCTTCCGTGGATTTACCTCCCAATCTACCAAGATTGGAAGCCAAAGCGTCACATTTTTCCTTTGCCCCTCAACTTTCTCTTCATAATTGCTGAGGGGCACAGGGCCCTGGGTGGGGCTTTGGTTTCCCGGGCGTTTCCCTCCTCAGCTCCCCGCCATGGAGTGGCTTCGATCACCCAGGCTTTATTGTGGTCGGCAGGGAGGGTACTGTGGTGGCGCTCAGTTATGGCCTTGGCCTTGCTCGGGGCCTTGGGGCTGTTCGGCCAGGCAGCTTGGGGAAGAACAACAACAACAACTCTTATAGAACTGGCACTATAAAAGTGTAACATATTAATTTTTCTCCAGAGTGTGGTGAAGTGTGGAGCAGCGGTAGCAACAGGTACAGTCAGCTGGGCCGGCCTCCCCCCGCCCCCCTGGACCCTAGAGTGCCAACCAGGGTGCTTCTGGAAGGACTGAGTGTCAAGACTGTCATCTGTGGTGCCACCTTCTCCATGGCTGTCACTCAAGGTGGGTGCAAGGTCAGGGATAGGCTGGCAAACTCTGATAATTAACCCTTTGGCGCACGATGACTCTATGTGCGTCATTAGGGTAATTTATTGGTGGCTCCTTACGTCAATGACGTAAGTGCCTATGTTAATATGGCCTCGTTCCGGGCTTCTCTGAGCCCGGGTTAACCTGGTTCACGGTGGTCGAGAACCAAGATCATCATAGGGGGTACCCCTTAATCATTCCTACGGTACGTCATTGGGTTGGAGCCACTGAAAAGTAGGAAATAAAAAGAAAAGAATTAGCACAGTTTGAACACCGCGCCGACGCGCACTCACGGTCTACCTCTGTTTCCCATACACCTGCTAGTTGGCTGTACCTTCTCTCTCGCCCACCGAGCCAGCCAAGGTAGACGTGCGAGTCCTTACCTCATGCTCAGGGTTACATAGCCCCTCTTGAGCGCGTCAGTTTTGGTCCATAGTGAATAATTATATAGTGCAGTTGAAATCATATACGCGTTTAGGATTGTGTTTGTTTGGACCAATTTCACTTGTAATCCTGTAAGTAAGGACTTCGTAGTCTGGGCTGGTCGGTGGGCGTGTCATCAGAGCCACTTTCACTTTCTAAAGCCTCATTTTTTTGTGTTTATTTCTGTATGTCGTATCATACGAACCTCGGCTCCTTAGCGGCAGTGTCTTTTGTTCTGTGATAGTGTATTTACCTAATTGTATTTACCTAATTGTAGTTTACAGGAGTTGAGCTAAGCTCGTGTTGTCCCGTCTCTCAGTCTACTTTTTATCCAATTTTTTCTTGAAAATATGGATGTTCCTTGCCCCTACCACCTCCTCCTCCAGCCCATTCCATTTGTCAATACATCTATAGGGGAAGCTAAACTTCCTGATATCGTTCTTGCAGGTAGGTCTTTTTACTTTGTAGCTGTGGCCTCTAGTTATTCCTATATCCATAATTAATATATCCTCCCTATCCAGCCTCTCCAGCCCCCGGGTACATTTGTACATCATTATCATGTCTCCCCTCTCTCTCCTCTCTTTTAGACTCGGTAGATTTAATTTGTCTAGCCTCCCTTCATATGGCAGTTCTCTGAGACTTGGAACCAATCTAGTGACTGCTCTCTGGATTCTTTCTAACTTGTGAATATGCTTCTTTAGATGTGGGGACCACACCACTGCTGCATACTCCAATCTTGGTCTAATCATACTCTTCATAATTTTCGCTACCATGGTCTCATCCAAATAGTTCAGAGCAACTTTCATATTCCCGGCCATTGCATACATTCCGCTAAAGAGCTTGTTAATATGTTTCTCTGGCGACAAATTATCTTGTACAATCAACCCTAAATCTTTTTCTTTTTCGGCCTTGCTAATTTTATTATCTCCCATCCTGTACTCCCAATTTGGTCTATTCACACTTCTTCCCATAATTAACACATGACATTTACTTATATTAAATTTCATTTTCCACTTGGTGCTCCATTCGTATATTTTATCTAAATCCCCTTGCAGCTCCTCACAACTACTTTTATTTGTTATTTGTCTCATAATTTTTACGTCATCTGCAAACATTGACATGTAAGAGTTTATGCCTATCGGCAGGTCATTCACGTACATAAGGAACATGAGAGGTGCCAACACAGATCCCTGCGGCACACCACTCTCAACTTTCCGCCACGATGAGTAAGTTCCTCTAATGTTGGTCCTCATTTCCCTATCTGTTAAATAGCTCTCCATCCATTTCAGCAAACTCCCCCTGACACATCCTAGCGTCTCAAGCTTAGATAACAATCTCTTATGTGGTACCTTATCGAATGCTTTGGAAAGGTCTAAGTAGACGCAGTCCACCCATCCGCCTCTTTCTTGGAGTACATCTATCACCCTACTGTAATAACATAGCAAACTGGTAACACAAGATGTCCCTTCTCTGAATCCAAATTGCTTTGGGGTTATTATTTTCTTTCTCTCCAACAATTTCATCCATCTCTTCCTAATTAGCTTTTCACAAATCTTGCATACAATACTAGTAAGTGAAACTGGTCTATAGTTTAGAGGGTCCTCAGGGTTTCCATTCTTGTATATCGGAATGATATTAGCTCTTTTCCATTCAACAGGAACCTGTCCTTTATCTAAGGAAGCTTGAATTATGTCCCTCACTGGCTCCACTAATTGCTCTGCACACTCCTTTAAAACCCAGGCAGACACTTCATCCGGTCCCATAGCTTTCCTTACTTCAAGTCCTCTCATCGCAGATAACAGCTCATCTCTAGTTATTTCAATCTTACTAAGACCACTCTCCAGTACTCCCGCCTGTGGTTCGTCAAAACCTTCCTCTCTAGTAAAAACTGACCCCAATTTGTTATTCATTACCTCAAACATGTCCGATACATTTTCATACGTCCTAGCATCAACTCTTAATTTAGTAATTTGTTTCTTTACCTTCAACTTACTGTTTATATATTTATAAAATAATCTAGGGTCACTTTCACATTTATTTACTATGTTCTTCTCATAGTTCATTTTAACTTGCCTAATTATGTTAACATATCTATTCCTTTCCTGTTTATATTTATTCCGATTACTCTCAGTGTTCCTTCTTCTTAATCTAGCCCAAGCTGCATCACGCCTACCCAAAGCTCTTTTGCATTTCAAATTAAACCAATCTTTCTGCTTAGTAAAATTTCCAGTTTTATATCTTGGGACAAACATATTGGTTCCTACTCTATAAATTTCGAGGAATCTACTATATTTACCTTGTACGTCCCGTTCCTTCAAAATAAGATCCCAATCTACTCCCTCTAAATATCTTTTCAAGGATACATAATCAGCTTTACTATAATTTAATCTGTCATTTATGTAGCTATTGTCTAATCTATTAGCATTACTCGAGGTCAACTTCCATTTTAGTAATAGGTGATCACTTTTACCTACAGGACATAGATAGTTTATATCACTAATTTCGTGAGGATCTTTTGTAAAAATCAGATCGAGTTTAGAAGGTTCGTTATTACCCCTCATTCTTGTATTTTCCTTCACATGTTGTGCAAGTACATTTTCCGTAACCAACTCCACTAGCCGACTTCCCCAAGATCTCTGATTTGGCCCTGCATCTCCCGATTCCCAATCAACCTCACTACAGTTGAAATCTCCTACCAAGATCAATCGATTCTTCCTTAAAAGCAATCTTCTCAACGACTGAATCATATCCTCTACCATCTCCTCAAACTCCAACTCCCTCCATGCTCTGGTCTTTGGTGGCATGTAAACTACTGCTATGTCTAGCTTTTTTCCTTCTATATCATTGAGTTCAACTGCCATTATTTCTGCCTTGTCATTATTTAACTCCACGTGCTTTGCTGTCATAGGGTTCTTAACTAATACTGCCAACATTGTGTTTTAACATTGTAGCTCGATAGATACTGACTTAAGTGTTGAATTATATGCAAGTGTCATCAGCTTATATCTGTGAGCCCTGACAGACAAACCTCGGTTGTGCCTAAACCAGAGGTTGTTTTTCAAGCCACCGTAAGATTTGTACTTAGGTACAAATTTCCTAAGCCTAATTTGTTCCGTGCTGGTTGTGTTTTAACATGATTCCATGACAGATATTCCCTTAAGAGTGGAATTATAGGTATGTATAAGATTCACATATCTATAATTCCTGACAGGTAGCCCCTGGTCGTGCCCTAGCCAGAGGTTATTTTTCAGGCCACCATAATATTTTTACTTAGGATCAAAATTTCCTAAGCCTATAATTTCCAGAAAATTTTAACCTATTTCCATTCAATGCTTCACTCCACAATTCACTACGATTCTTTCAGTATTTACTTCCAAGTTTTCCTTTAAAAGTTAATATTAATTTTAACTTTATTTATTTGCTTTATTTACACTTTAACATTATTCAAGCACTCATATACTGTATCCTTTTTGTTTTCCAAGGGTATCAAGAGTACCCATAATAATATCATTTTTGAATATACTGTATCCCACTATGATGTAAGATTCTAATACGACATGCTGTTAATTTTCCAAATACCCAGATACCCTAGGCCCTGTCTCAAAAGGTCCGGTTCCAAGGCCCGGACACCGGGACTGACAGATATGGTGACAGTCCCGAGTGCGGGACTGCCAGTCTGCCAGATATGGTGACAGTCCCCGAGTGCCCAGTTATGCGGGCGTCGGGTGAGCCGCGATACTGGAATACCATACAACCTCAAGTTCCCGTTGTTCCCGAGTCCTTATCTCAATAAGGCCCGGTTACCAAAGCCCGGTTACCAGGACTGCCGAGTATGGCGAAAAGTCCCGGGTACCCAGATGGGCCGGAAATACAATAATAACATACCACCATACAACCTCAAGTTCCCGAGTTCCAGAGTCCTTATCTCAATAATGCCCTGTTACCAAGGCCCGGTTACTTATGGGTTTGCTTCAAGGAGATGTGGAGGGCATGAAGGAATGGTCTGAGCATTGGTTAATGCCTTTTCATCCAAAAAAATGCAAGTACATGCGGATTGGGACCAGCAAGATAGACAAGGTAGGATACAGTATGTATGAAGCGATGGAGGAAGTGATTGCAGAAAAGGATATAGGAGTAGTGATAGACAATAAGTTAAATTTCTCAGAACATTTAGCGGAAAAGATAAACAAAGCTAATAGAATTGTAGGGCTGATAAGGAGGACATTTGTGTCACTTGACGAAGAAATCTTCAGGAATCTCTATACAGCGCTGGTTAGGCCGCACCTGGAATATGCGAACCAGGTGTGGGCTCCATTATAGGTTTGACAGGCACCGGCACTAGAACTAATAGAGTTTTCCCATGCTAGAATAAGAAGGGCTATAGAAAAAATGAACAGAAGTAAGTCACCGGGACCGGATGGGATACACCCAAGAATCATAAAGGAAGGAGGGGAGATGTTAGTAGAGCCATTGAAAATGTTATTTGAGGTATCGTTTAATACAGGACAAATCCCGATGGACTGGAGAGAGGCGAACATAACAGCTATATTTAAGAAGGGAAAGAGAAATGACCCAGGGAATTATAGACCAGTCAGTTTGACAAGTGTTGTGTGTAAACTAATGGAAACGGTAATTAGAGAAGGAATAATGGATCATATGAAGTCAAACCAACTTTTCAGTGCGAGACAGTTCGGATTCTTGCCGGGGAGGTCGACGGTACTACAGCTAATTAAGGTGGTAGATGATTGGATGCAAATTCTAGAAGATGGTGATGTAATAGACGTGGTATATTGCGATTTTATGAAGGCCTTCGATAAGGTCCCACATAAAAGGTTAATAGAGAAAGTTAGAAGCTATAATATAGGGGAGAAATGTGTGAAATGGATAGAAGCCTTCCTGAAAGATCAGAGACAGAGGGTACTGGTGAATGGAATAGGCTCGGGGTGGAGGGAAATTACAAGTGGGGTACCTCAGGGATCTGTGTTAGAACCACTGCTGTTCGTTATATTTATCAACGACTTGCCTGAAGTTATAACTAATAGAAGTGAGGTATACCTGTATGCGGATGACACTAAACTGTATAGAAGAGTGAGGAGTAAGGAAGATATGGGTTTGCTTCAAGGAGATGTGGAGGGCATGAAGGGATGGTCTGAGCATTGGTTAATGCCTTTTCATCCAAAAAAATGCAAGTACATGCGGATTGGGACCAGCAAGATAGACAAGGTAGGATACAGTATGTATGAAGCGATGGAGGAAGTGAGTGCAGAAAAGGATATAGGAGTAGTGATAGACAATAAGTTAAATTTCTCAGAACATTTAGCGGAAAAGATAAACAAAGCCAATAGAATTGTAGGGCTGATAAGGAGGACATTTGTGTCACTTGACGAAGAAATCTTCAGGAATCTCTATACAGCGCTGGTTAGGCCGCACCTGGAATATGCGAACCAGGTGTGGGCTCCATATATGGTAAAGGATATAGAAGCAGTGGAGAAAGTGCAGAGGAGAGCTAGCAAGCTGGTACCAACGTTGAAGAACGTGGGCTATGAGCAGAGGTTGAGGACACTGGGGCTTCCGACACTGGCATATAGGAGAAAGAGAGGGGATATGATAGAGACTTTTAAGATAGTGTCAGGAAAGTACGATGAGGATGTGTGTGAAGGTATCTTCTTGATGCGGGAGGGAACAAGAACGAGAGGACACTCTAAGAAAATTTACAAAGAAAGAAATAGGCTTGAGAAGGCAAAGAACTCATTTTGTGATAGAGTGGTAAATGAGTGGAACGCACTGCCCCAGTATGTAGTCGATTCCGAATCAATAAGGGAGTTTGAAAGTAATCTTGATAAAGCATGGGGAAGACAAGATTTGAAGTTTGATTATAAAACAAAAATACAGAATAGTAAAAATGTTGCGTCTGCTACCGCCGCCGCCAACACCGTGAACGACCGCAGCAGTGCAAGTACTGGTACTGAGCTGGATACACAGGCATAGTTTGCCTTTTTCCAGAGGATCTACTGTAAGAAACTGTAAGAGACTCCTGTAAGGAGATAAAGAAAACCTAATATTTAGTAGTGGCCCCGTAATCATTGACGAACATGCCTATTACATAAGGCATCCTCTTCAAACACTAATCCGCCGTAGTTTGAATCTACCGCGCAGAGCATTTAAAATCTGAGGAGCCTTCATCATGAGCGCACGCGACCTCACTCATGGCTTCAGTCATTATGAATTGGGTTCTCACTACGAAAAAACTTCGTAAAAAAAACAAAAACAAAAGGAAAATAAGAATAACTATCCAATAAGCTTTCCATCATATCGTAGATGTACTTGTGTGGATCTTTGAACAGACGCTGATTCAGGCGTCATTCTTCCTTCACTGACATATCAAGTAAACCAAAATCCTTAATACATCAACGAATGGGAAGGGGATGGTCGGGAGGGCCCCAGTCGTCAATGATTACGGGGCCACTACTAAATATTAGGTTTTCTTTATCTCCTTACGGGAGTCAAACCTATAATTTATTAGTGGCCCCTCCATCAGTGACGAACATGCCTGATTTCTAAGACTGGAGGGGGACATTCGTAATCATATCATAACTCTAGAAAAGCAGATAATCAAACAACCACATAGTATTCTTACTTTTGTAAAAAAAATATATTCGGGTGCATAAACTTTATACAGCCTAAATCTTCAAAAAGGGGTACAAGCAGGAGCGTGCTTCAAAGAAGCCTGCTTGAAAAAGGGTTAACTCTGAGACTCAGTACACAGATCTGCTAGTTAAGAAGGCACCCACTTAAAGTAAGTGGTGAAAACTAAAAACTTATAAGTTTACATGTGCACATATAAACCCCATTAACTAGTGGATATATTCCTAAAAATATAACCAAACATAAATGAATTCTTGTACTTTCGCAGAAGTACTGAACTCGTGTACTTAAACAGAAGTAAATACTTCAAAAGTAAAAGTCGTAGTTGCAACTACCGAGATTTCTTAAAATCTATTGCTTCACAGCCAAAACTACTTACAACAAGAATTGTTGTAACACTACTATTGGCCTTTAGCACAATTTCCTGCAATGAATACTACAGAGAAATTTTATAATACAATGCCTACAAACAGTATCACAGCTCGTATGTTCCGAACACATACTCCGGAGGGGTCTAGGGTGTCCTATGTCACACTGACTGCACCCTCCCCCACTTTTTCTTGAAATTAAACAAAACGTGACTAAAAGGGCCACCTAGACCCTCTGCCGTAAAGCTAGACATGGCAAGGAAGGTTTGTCCAGAGCTACTGAAAGGTATCGAGTCAAAAACTCCTGATTAGAGGCCCACAACTGTGTGGACTTAATAACTTCCACCGAAAGATTATTAAGGAAACGTAAAGAGGCTGCCCCCTTGCGTAAATCGTGGGTCTTACCCACAACGCCGGGATTCTTCTCTTTAAAGTCCTCGACCAAGAGAGAAGCCAGTGTATTTACCTAATTGTAGTTTACAGGAGTTGAGCTAAGCTCGTGTTGTCCCGTCTCTCAGTCTACTTTTTATCCAATTTTTTCTTGAAAATATGGATGTTCCTTGCCCCTACCACCTCCTCCAGCCCATTCCATTTGTCAATACATCTATAGGGGAAGCTAAACTTCCTGATATCGTTCTTGCAGGTAGATCTTTTTACTTTGTAGCTGTGGCCTCTAGTTATTCCTGTATCCATAATTAATATATCCTCCCTATCCAGCCTCTCCAGCCCCCGGGTACATTTGTACATCATTATCATGTCTCCTCTCTTTTAGACTCGGTAGATTTAATTTGTCTAGCCTCCCTTCATATGGCAGTTCTCTGAGACTTGGAACCAATCTAGTGACTGCTCTCTGGATTCTTTCTAACTTGTGAATATGCTTCTTTAGATGCGGGGACCACACCACTTCTGCATACTCCAATCTTGGTCTAATCATACTCTTCATAATTTTCGCTACCATGGTCTCATTCAAGTAGTTCAGAGCAACTTTCATATTCCCGGCCATTGCATACATTCCGCTAAAGAGCTTGTTAATATGTTTCTCTGGCGACAAATTATCTTGTATAATCAACCCTAAATCTTTTTCTTTTTCGGCCTTGCTAATTATATTATCTCCCATCCTGTACTCCCAATTTGGTCTATTCACACTTCTTCCCATATTTAACACATGGCATTTACTTATATTAAATTTCATTTTCCACTTGGTGCTCCATTCGTATATTTTATCTAAATCCCCTTGCAGCTCCTCACAACTACGTTTATTTGTTATTTGTCTCATAATTTTTACGTCATCTGCAAACATTGACATGTAAGAGTTTATGCCTATCGGCAGGTCATTCACGTACGCTCCATCAAGCGTTCACCCGGACTTGCGACCCATAAAGCACCCTGGTGATTTAGAGGTGCCACTCTTAAATATTTGGTTAGAGCTTGCACTGGACAAAAAAGATGGTGCACCTTTCCCCTTTTTAACGCCGGCACCGTGAACTCTGAAAACACGTGTTCACTGTGCTCATTCTTGGCTATGAATCCTGGGGAAGGAGCAATGTGAATACACTCATGAAGCCTATCAAACCTGAGGCAATTAGGTGTGTTGCTCATCGCCGCCAGCTCAGATACTCTGTTCCCGGTAGCCAAAGCCATAAGGAATACTGCCCTTTTTGTAAAATCTGCAGTATTTTGATACAGACGAGAATGAAGTAAAGACAAAGCTTTGTCCAGAGACCAAGTAGGCATGAGCTGACGGGGAGGTGGGCGGAGTTTAAAACCTGCCCACATAAATCACTTTCAGATAAATGTTTCTGCATGAACAGATAAATTCTAAATGGAACAACCCGACCGGGAGTGACACTGGGTGCGGGCACCACGTGTTCCAATGCTGGTACCACACTGCGCCGGCCACAGGGGCGCGATTAGCGAGACTACGCCTCGCTAATCCTGTAGTTTGTTGACTACGTGGCACATTAGAGACGCGTCTGGCGGCGGAAAATAGATAAATGGAACTCAACCTGTTCCCGTCCGTCATCAGAGCGTCTGGTCCGCCTGCCGGCGTTATCGTCCGGCGGGTGAGGTACAGTGGGAGTTTGTGAGTCTTCTCAGACGCAAACAAATCCACTTGTGGATGGTAATGCTCCGCAATCACAAGAGCGCCCATTCTACTGTTGTGCTTTGTCTCTGAGACAGAGCGTCTGCCCAGACGTTTGCTACGCCTGGGAGATAAGATGCGTATACAAATCTTTTCTGACACGTTTAGCCACTTCCGAGATCTCATTGACCCTTGTTTCTGAATACAGTGAACCGCATTCAGATTGTCCATTCTGAAGGCCACCGACTTGCCCCGTAAAGCAGAGCCGTGAGCCTGAAGGACAGATAAGGGGACTAGTAAGTCTTTGACATTGATGTGGAAGATGTCTAAATGGGACCAAAACCTTTGACCCTGATGCCCGAGGTTTGACTAAAAGCCCCAACCTATCGTTCCTGACGCATCCATGTCCACCCATACCGACGGCGGAGGAGAGGTTCATGACATGACTGCGTGCAACATTTCTCTCGTCGCCCAAACCGCTAGTAATTTGTGTAATAACGTTGGGATAGGCCATACTATCCCCGCCGGTAATAGTGGGAAAAATTTGTTGCCCTCCAAGATTAAACGTTAGACTTTCAACCGGCCCAACTTCACAGTTAGCTGAACCCAGTTGAGAGAACCGACTAGAGATTCCCAAAGTCTCCGTGTCATAGTCAGACTGTGGAAAAACATAAACAGTGTTTTGCGAAATCTGTTTCGAGTGTCCACACTCTGACTCAGAGTGAGAGAAGCTGTGTCCTCGACCAGCCCTATCCCCTGAAATACTCGTGAGGGAACAAGGGTTTGACTTTTACTAAGTTGACCTTGAATCCTAGAGATTTGAGAAGGGTTAACGTAACGTAGACATGCATGATGCGTAACTTTTCTGTTTCTGCCACCACCAGTTAGTCGCCCAGATACCACAAGACCCTGATCCCTTGTTCTAACAAGGGCATCAGGGCTTGCCAGGACCTTGCTTGAATGCTTGTGCCAAATTGAAAACAGTCTTCCAAACTGCTGGTGAAATCAAAGAAGGAGTTAGAACTGGAGACAGAACTACTTGGCTTGCAAAACGGTCAAGAAGGTTCTTCACTAAGAACATCCTCAGATCCTGCCTTGCTCGAACTGCCTCTAATAAGGCCGTCCGAATATCTCCTAAAGACTTGGATGGAAGTCTGGAGAAGCAAGCGCCGGGAAAGTTCAATGGCTTTCCTGACTTCCGCGGCTTCTATTGCCTGAGAAGAGCGTAACAGAGACTTTGTTACTTTCTGGGAACCATATATTGCGAAAAAAGTTTAAACGCTTTTCCGCTTAACCTAAACTCGCGGTCTAGGTAAGCTGGGGAAGGCGTGCTAAAGGGATCTTATAATTCGCACAAATTGATTATTTGGGGGGTGGCGGCCAAGAAGTCAAACAAAGCAGAGGGGACTCCGCCGGCACCAAAAACCGGAAGAGAGAACCAAGAATGGTGTTCTGGAGGGATTTGGTGGGAAGATTAAGTCATGGTTATAATGACTTGAAATGGCCTTAATATGAACATCCAAAACATTTCCGTAACATTGCTACCCCTGACTCATCAGGCCCGTATAAAAGAGGCATAGCTCCTGTTTTTGACTGGCGCCTTGTCTAAAGGAGGGGGAGATATGTCTGATATGACTCGCACATTGGAAGTAGTGAGAGCTGCTGTGCCTGGCACATTGGAAATTGGATCTGACACAAGAGGATGGTTAGGTATTTTAGCTAAAGCAAAGGATGTAGCCAGAGGTCGCACATTCGTCGACATCGCGGGATCTCCTGTATCAACAGTAGGAGTTTCCGGCGTAGGGCCAAAGAGCCTATTAAGTGCCTTCAATCGTAGTCCATCAATCTCCTCCGCCGGTACATACCTAGCCGATGACGAACTCCGTGGAGATTCGACAGTACCCTGAGAGTCGCCTAGAAGGTGACTGGACTCTTCAACCTCCATCTCTGAGACCAGAGATCGTTGTTCTTCATCCGTTAAGTCTGGCTTATCATGGGAAGATCCCGCCGAAGCCGGGACCTCCGCTGCCATGTTAAAACTGGGATAGAAGATGGTACATCGGCATCCCGGTGGACGTCAGCACTAGTTGAGCCACAAAGGGATGTGTTCTGTCCTGCCAGGACTGTTAGTATCGCCATACACCTTGGCTGTGGCTGTCCCTCGCTTGCGAGCTTGGTATACTCTCGGAATGGGAGCCCTCGTCCGAGTCCCGTAAAGGTTTATGATAATTAAAGCTCCCATAGCTCATTAACACATTTAAAGCAGAGCTGGTGAGCAAAATCATAAAGTATACTAATGAATTTAATTTATATTCAATTGTATTAAAATAAATTACTATAAATAAACACAATACTGTATTATCATAATATAATCATAGAAAATATATATGTTTATTATTATTCAGTGATTAAATTATTTCATTAACAAATAAAAATAATATAGGGATACCTGAGCTTAACGGCGTTGAACATACAGCAATGAGAGGTTCAAGTGCCGACATGACAGAGACTGGGGGAAAACTACCCCGCCCCCGGGAACTACCTGGTCACCTGGTGCAACACCGGTACTCCGCCCTGGAAAGAGAAATTTCCGGGGATTAAAGCTCATAGGGTTACACCCAAAAAATGGTACAAGATATGTGCCACAAAACCGCCGGTCAACGAACCGTAGCACTCCACCACTACTTTTCGTTTTCCTTTAGTTTCATATTAAAGATTTCAGCATATCTTTACCTGTCCAGAAGATTTAAGCATATCTTCTGAATCCTCATAAAGATGAAGCATATCTTTATTAAAGATGAAGTCTTTCAAGTATCCCTTTACACTTGAAACACTAGTAAGATTCAGGCATCTTTTTATCCCATAAAAAGTCTAAGCCTATCTTAATCTCTAATCCGGCTTCTCCCAGAAGCCCTCATAGATCGCCGTCTTGAAGGCCGTGATACCCTATTGTATCAATCAATTGTTTGGCAAATTATCGCGAATTGCAAATCAATTAATATAACCACCCGAAGGTACAACCGCCGGGTTTTATATGCAATGTCAAACCAATTGTACCTGCCCCAGACCTCTTTGTAAAAAGGTCGCCGGGAGGGAAAGACCAAACAAACAAACAGCATTGTTTCAATGGCTTATTAAAGATTTCAGCATATCTTTACCTGTCCAAAAGAATTAAGCATATCTTCTGAATCCTCATAAAGATGAAGCATATCTTTATTAAAGATGAAGTCTTTCAAGTATTCCTTTACACTTGAAACACTAGTAAGATTCAGGCATCTTTTTATCCCATAAAAAGCCTAAGCCTATCTTAATCTCTAATCCGGCTTCTCCCAGAAGCCCTCATAGATCGCCGTCTTGAAGGCCGTGATACCCTGTATCAATTGTATACATTGTATCAATCAATTGTTTGGCAAATTATCGCGAATCGCAAATCCGTTAATATAACCACCCGAAGGTACAACCGCCGGGTTTTATATGCAATGTCAAACCAATTATACCTGCCCCAGACCTCTTTGTAAAAAGGTCGCCGGGAGGGAAAGACCAAACAAACAGACAGCATTGTTTCAATGGTTTTGAAAAGCCGAGAAAACCATATCCAACAGGTGTCAGCATGATCACCTAGATAACTGTGTGGAGCCCCCCTCGCCGGGAATAACACAGGAAGCCTGATCCCAGGCTCGACCACAGAAAACGCAGTTTCTGATGAGCCCTCAAGCTACCAAACTCGTCGGGGTAACTTACCTATTTTTAGCCATCCTGACTAAAACTCGGTAAACAAAAATGGTGTTCTCGGAACAACGAGAAAAACGCCGGAAAGGTAACCCACACCAAACGAGACATTTTAACACATTTTAACACATTTTATACATTTTATACAAAGGGTGTGCGCAAAAATAGGGATACCTGAACAGGAGGGCGTAATGCATAAAGCAAAAACCGGGGCAAAGGTAGCCATGACAGAGACTGGTGGTATACTTACTCCAGGTTCTGTATAGACCCGCCGGGACCCAGCTCTGGAAAAACATAAAATTTCCAGGAATTAATGCTCATAAGGTTAACCCAATCATGTTCGCACACAAGTGTTAAATAACGAGACGTAATCCTCAACGACTACAGCTCGCTACGCGGTGGGGTTTCCTAAGTAAAAGATTTCAGAATATCTTAATTTGTTCAAAAGATTTATGAATACCCTCTGACATTAATATATAAAGACCAGCATGGCGTTTATAACTGATTAAAAGTCTTTCCGGTGGTGTTTGTTTCAAGATTCAATTTTGGGAAAAACCCCCTAAAAAAGACGCCGGCCCACGAATTATCTCATAGATCAAAAACTGGGAAGCCTGACAAATATACGAGATCTAACTTCTCCCGAAGTATCTTTTTAGATCGCCGTATGTTGAAGGCGGCGATACAAACTGAAATATCTTAATTTGTCCAAAAGATTTATGAATACCCTCTGACATAATATATAAAGACCAGCATGGCGTTTATAACTGATTAAGTCTTTCCGGTGGTGTTTGTTTCAAGATTCAATTTTGGAGAAAAAAAAACCAAAAAAAGACGCCGGCCCCCGAATTATCTCGTAGATCAAAAACTGGGAAGCCTGACAAATATACGAGATTAACTTCTCCCGAAGTATCTTTTGAGATCGCCGTATGTTGAAGGCGGCGATACAAAACGTATCCCTCAATTGTCTGGTTAACTAACTGAATTGTAAATTCGTTATTCCCACCCTTCCAAGGAGCACCCGCCGGGTGTGAATATTAGTTTAAAAAACGTTAACCCCAATTGTGCCCTAAAGCGCCGTATTTATTAGTGGCCCCTCCATCATTGACGAACATGCCTATTACATAAGGCATCCTCTTCAAACACTAAACCGCCGTAGTTTGAATCTACCGCGCAGAGCATTTAAAAAACTGAGGAGCCTTCATCATGAGCGCACGCGACCTCACTCATGGCTTCAGTCATTATGAATTGGGTTCTCACTACGAAAAAACTTCGTAAAAAATAAAAACAAAATGAAAATAAGAATAACTATCCAATAAGCTTTCCATCATATCGTGGATGTACTTGTGTGGATTTCTGACCAGACGCTGAATCAGGCGTCATTCCTCCTTCTTTGCTCTGCGCTCAGCCTGCCCGGACGTACCTTTCAGGCTCCGCTGGTTCCGCATTCGTTGCGTCCCTAGTGAGTTTTTTCTCATTTGTTTACTCTAGGATGTATCGAGTAAGGTTAGGATAGGCGTAGCAGGAGTGTCCTGGGCTGGTTGCCCGCAGTGCAGTGTATTTTGGGTCGTGTGTATGGGGCATCTATTTCGGATGTACCCTCGTGGTCCTGTTGTGGACACGTGAACTTTTCACAGTTGTGTTAGTTGGTGATGCAGGCGGCTTTCATTACGCGTTAATTATTGCTGCCTTTTATCCTTCTGATGAGGTAAGCTGTGTGTTTGCTGACGTTCCCAGCGTATTTTTCTTCACTTAGTGAAGTTTTTTCTGGGTCCGTGTCAGGCTTCCCGGGGTGGGAAGTTATCGCTACGGTGGTGTGTTGGCGGTGGTTCCTGTTGTGATATTCCAGTGTGTGTTTATATTTCAACTATTTTCATGCCGTCTACCTAGGCCTAGCCAGCCGCTCGTAGCTTTGCCACATGTCTAGTGTTATTATTTATTTTATAAATATGCCCTACTGTGTCATGTGTATCCGGGTTTTAGTTGTGTATTGGCTAATTCCTCGGACTATAATTGTTTCCTGGTTTAGTTGTGTATTGGCTAATTCCACGGATTATGTTGTGACCTTGGTTAGTCGTGCGTGTCTCTCCTCGTGTCGTATTGTTCAGATGGTGTCTGTTCAGGGTGGGGTTTGCCTTCCGGCGGGTTTTTTCTCGGTTTCACCATGAAAAATCCTGACCGATGAGCAGTGTTGGGCCACACATGGTTTTTAACTCTGGCTGGTTCCCCGGCGTGGGGAGGTGTCTGTGGCTCTCCAGGACTACGTCTCTGTGGGTGCCTGGTTTCAGGCCTCCTTTAAATTCCCGGCGGGATGGCTGTACCCATCCTTATATATATATATAGAAATAATTAAAAAATGACGTTCTTGAGAACACTCGTTTTTATAGGTTTTTTCTACCTGGTTTACGACAACCACATGGAAAACCTAGCTGTTGTTTAGGCGTTCCTCCCCGGCGATCTTTTACAAAGAAGTGGGGTCAGGAACTTGTGGGGTTAACTTTTAGACTTCTCACCCGGCGGGTGCACCTGAGCAGGGTGGGATAAACGACTTAGGTCTCATATAGTTAACCAATCCATTTGAGTGATACTCTGTGTATCGCTGCCTTTACTCTTACGGCAATTGAAGGTTCAGTGAGGTTTAACCAAATCGATTCCCACACCCGGCGGGTGCCCCTAAGTGGAGGAACTAAGGAATTTATAAACAAATTCAATTTCGATTAACCTTAATTGGGTGATACTTTCAGTATCGCCGCCTTCTATTTTTACGACGATCGTTTGGGACAATTCGTTAAAAAATCAGATCTCGTATATTCCTGCCCTGGGCTATTCTACTAAAATATTTCAAGGGCCGGCGTCTTTATGAGGGGGGCTTTGTTACAAAATTGAATCTTGAGACAGTCACCACCTCCTACAGACTATAAGTGCCATACTGGACCATTATATCAGAGGGTATTCTTCATGTTCTTTAGCTAAAAAGATTTGTTTAGCCTCTTTACACCCCGCCGCGTAGCGAGATGTGTTAGCTGTGTCTTTGCATCCCGTTACCCGGCGGGTTATTAACACTTGTATGCGAACACTTGGGTTAACCTTATGAGCATTAATTCCTGGAAATTTTTCTTTATTTTTCCAGAGCTGAGCTCCGGCGGACCAATACAGACCCGGCGGTAGTTTCCTCACACCAGTCTCTGTCATGGCTACTGTGGCCCCAGTTTTTGCCCTGTGCATTACCCCTACTTGCGCGGGTATCCCAATTTTTGCGCATACCCTTTGCATAAGGTGTGTTAGATGTCTAGACCGTTCAAGGGGTCTCTGGGTTACACTTAATTGTTCCTTTTGCTCCCAATTAGCCAATAAAGTCCTGTGTGACAATGACAAGACCGCGGCGGTAGCGTTGAGAGAGGTCAGACAACAAATGTCGGCCTACACTACCATTGTCGCACATAAGTCACTTCAATGTGACAACGTCCCACTTTGGGATAAGTTGCTGTCAGAGCACCCTCCCCCTAAACGTACCTCTAGAGTAACGGGTTTTAAGCCGACAGAGACTAGCCAGGGTTCTGTATCGTCTGTGGATACGTCTAAACGCCCGAGAGAGCCTACTCCCCCGGCAGCCACCTCCTCGTCGCAGGCGAGATCGAGGTCAAGGTCACCTCTCAGACAGCAGTCTTCAAGTCGTGCCTCTTCCCCGGCTAGTAAGAAGTGTAAGACTGAAGCTTCCCCCAGTGGTCATGGTGGTGATTCTTCCAAATCTAGGTCTAGTTCGCGGTCACACCGTAGCCACAAATCCTCCAAAAAGGATTCCCATAGGAAGTCCTCTCGACATTCTCCTAAGTCTAGTGCATCTCATCGTACCTCTACACCTGAAAATGTTTCTGTTACAGCCTCAGAGTATAGTGAAGCGCCTGTCCCTAAACAAGATTTACCTATTGATATTTTAACCCTAGAAACGGAAAGTTCAGGAAATTCAATAATTGAGAATGTTTCAGACTCTCAAGAGAGCGTAGGCCAGAGCCTCGGTGTTTGGCGGTTTGCTCAACCAGGGTCTGACCATCCACGTCCGACTCATACGAGTCACACAGTAGCCGATGTCCACAGGGACGCGGCGACCCCATCCTCTATCCCTGACTTATCTTGGAAACAAGGTGCCCCTGCCTCGGCGGGGTCTTCTCAGGAGGATCGGGAGGAACAAGATGAAGTGTCAATAATTTCAGATAGGGATGGACAAGGGTCAGGCTCAGGCCTGGACGCCGCCCATGATAATACTGATTCACCTGAAAGTTCTGCATCTAACCAGTTTGTTACAGCACAAGAAATTGATGGGTTACTTACTCATGCTCTATCTAAATTCTTTAGTCATCAACGAGAAAACCCCACAATGGACTTGGGGGCTCCCTTGACAAGTTCTGCGGTACGGCCTCTGATAACGTCAATCGATTTATCTAAGATTCCTAACCCTCCTACTCTGTCACCGGCAGGGAGCTCTAAGCCAGCTACGGCGGCATTCACTACGTCAAATGTCAGGGTCATTACGGATGTTAATCCACCCCCTCTAGACAAAGCGCCTCTTAGAAAGGTAGCTATGCCCCTGCTTTATGGGCCAGACGAGTCATGGGTTCTTTTGAACCCCTCTAAGCCAGAGCTTGCCCAGCCTACCTTGTCAGGGGAACTCCCGGTACCACGTGAGTGGTTTATCCAGGGAAATAAGTCAAAGAAATTAAGGGCATTGGATGCCTTGGGTAATGTTTTGGACGTAAATATCAAGGCTATACCTAGTTATTATCATCAGGATTATTTTGTTTATGCATCTAAGCCTGCTTTACCCCCTGCCTCAGCTTCAAAACTTTTTTCAGACTGGTCTAAGCTGGATGGGTTTAATGATATTAAGGCTCTGTCGGCTCTTACTCCTGAACTAGATTTACAGACCGTCACAGACGAGACAGCTAATCCAGTGTTGAAGGTGGGACAGTTGGGACCAGGACCTTGGGTGGATTGGGAGGTAGAGGCTCAAAACTTTGCAACCACTTTCACTTCTAAATCTTCCCACCAGATCCCTCAGGATACACATTCATGGTTCTCCATGCCGGTAGGTTCTGCCGGCGGAGTTCCGTCAGCTTTATTTTCTTTTCTAGCTGCCCCTAAGATTAATCTTTGTGAACTAAAGGACCCATTCACTACCCCTACCCCTTCTCACCTAGACAGAGAATTTAGGCTAAGGGGAAAAGCTTTCCGCCTGTTTTCACAGTACATAGTTTCTCAACAGGTGGCTAAGTCTTTACTCAGGTCTACTCAGGCAATCGCAGACGCGGATGCTCGAAGATCAGTTGAGTTATCCCGGCGTCTGATTCTTCAGTCGTCGATTCAATCCTTAGGTGACATACGCACAGCCTTACTTGAGGCGGTGCGAGCACGACAGGATCTTAGGATGTCATTAGTTCGCAAGCTGCCTGATCGCATTGCTAACCAGGTGGTAATGTCCCCAGTACTTACTCCTTCTTTAATGTCCCCTGATGTATGGCGAACAGTGTTTAACATGGCACAGGCCGTGAAGCACAGTCCCGCACAGGCTAAGAAACCTGCATTTAACTTCCCCAAACCTAAGCCTCCTACTAAAGCTCAGCCAGGGGGTTCTAAGCCGTTTCTTCCGCCTAAGTCCTCCCAATCCCCCCTGGGTCAGTTCAGGCATAGACAGAGAGGGTTTTCAGGACAGAGAGGACGCGGCCAGTATAAGCCGGGGCAGGGCCAGTCTTCGGCCCACACCAGCCAGCCGGCGAAGCGTCCAACACCACCAAACCCACCATCAAAAAACTAAAGTCTCTCTCACTCCCAGTGCCTGTCTTAAAGCCGGAGGAACCGAGGGAAGTACAGCCGGCGAACCCTTGTCTGCTAACTGGGTCGTTCCGAACGTGTCACCAAGCATGGCCGTTAAAAACCTGGGCACGGATGGTGGCACGCAAAGGCATCACTTGGCAGTGGCTCCGGCGACCTCGCTTACGTCAGCCGACAACGGCAAATTGTGTTTCATTAGAGGTGGAGTCGCTGGTCCAGGAGATGATTGCCAAGAATGTCATCATCCCGGTCCCTCTAGATTACCCTGTATTCACGTCAAAACTGTTTTTGGTTCCCAAACGGGACAGTGTTCAGATGAGGCCGGTCGTAGACCTGTCTTATCTGAATCTTCACATTTACAACGAGTCTTTCAGAATGTTAACAGTTCATCAAATCAGGCTAACACTTCCGCCGGGAGGCTGGATGTGTTCCCTAGACCTGACAGACGCCTATTGGCACGTGTCGGTCAACAAAAGATTTCAAAGGTTTCTGGCCTTGAGGATCAGGCACCAAAATTTTGTTTTTCAGAGGATGCCGTTCGGTTTGAACCTAGCACCTCGACTATTCACGAAACTAGTCCGGCAAGCCCTGATGCCGTTGTTAATACAGGGAATCAGAGTGTTGTGGTATCTAGACGACTGGCTGGTGGTGGCAGAGACACAACAATTATGCATAAAACATGTCAATATCATTTTAAATCATGTCAAAACTCTAGGCTTCAAGGTAAATCTGGTAAAGTCAAACCTTGTTCCCTCAAGAGTAATTCAGTGGATAGGGCTGGTCTGGGACACCGCCGCTCTCACTCTGAGTCAGAGTGTGGACAATCGCAACAGGTTTCGCAGGAAACTGTTCAGGTTTCTTCACAGTCTGACTACGACACGAAGAGTCTGGGAGTCTCTGGTCGGCTCTCTCAACTGGATTCAGCTAACTGTCAAGTTGGGCCGGTTGAAAGTAAAACGATTAATATTGGAAGGCAACAAATATTTCCCACTCTTACCGGCGGGAAAATTATGGCCCATACCAAAATTAATCCACACCTTACTAGCGGTCTGGGCGAAGAGGGAAACATTGCACTCAATCATGTCATGGACCTCTCCTCCTCCAACGGTATGGGTAGACACGGATGCGTCAGGCACCATAGGGTGGGGATTTCAGTCAAATCAGGGGCACCAGGGTCAGGGGCTTTGGTCCCACTTAGAAATCTCTCACATAAATGTCAAAGAGTTACTAGTCCCCTTGTATTTCCTTCAGGCTCACGGCCCGGCGTTACGGGGCAAGTCGGTGGCCTTCAGAATGGACAATCTGAATGCAGTTCACTGTATTCAGAAACAAGGGTCAACGAGGTCAAGGAAGTTGCTACTCGTGTCGGAAGAGATTTTTGTTCTAGCCAGCAGTCTAGATATTTATCTTCACGCATCTTATCTCCCAGGCGTAGCGAACGTCTGGGCAGACGCTCTGTCCCGGAGACAGAGCACGACAGTAGAATGGGAGCTCAAGCAACCCATTTTCGACCTAATGATTGCGGAGCTCTCCCATCCACAAGTGGATCTTTTTGCGTCCGAGGAGACTCACAAGCTCCCTCTATACCTCACCCGCCGGGCGATAACGCCGGCAGGGGGGCCAGACGCCCTAGTGACAGACTGGAACAGATGGAGCTCCATCTATCTGTTTCCGCCGCCAGATGCGTCACTAATGTGCCACGTAGTGAACAAACTACGAGTTTATCGAGGCTTAGTCTCGCTAATCGCGCCCCTGTGGCCGGCGCAGGTATGGTACCAGCAATTAATAATGTGGTGCCCGGACCCGGTATCGCTCCCGGTCGGGTACTTCCACTTAGACACGATTGGCAACCTAGCGACCTCGCTGACTTTTGCATTATGGACATTCAGGAGGCCAAGTGGCTAGCACCATATGGTAGGGATGTGACCAATAAATTGCTCAATCAATATACTCAGTCTACTAAGCGACAATATCAATCTCATTGGAAAGCTTTTACTTCTTGGATTGTTAGAACGGAACAAACTGTACCCTCAGTGGCATTGGTTTTTAATTACTTGAACTATCTGTTTGAGCAGAAACGTTTATCTGTGGTTACTTTGAAGAATCACTTAACTGCGATTAGAGTGCCCTTTTTCGACCTTACAGGTCTATCCATACCGGTGGCGGAGGAAACAGGATTTATGAGAGCGTGTTTTAAACTCCGCCCACCTCCCCGTCAGCTCATGCCTACTTGGTCTCTGGACAAAGCTTTGTCTTTACTTCATTCTCGTCTGTATCAAAATACTGCAGACTTTGCTTTAATCTTAAAGAAGGCAGTTTTCCTTTTGGCTTTGGCCACCGGAAACAGAGTGTCTGAGCTGGCGGCGATGAGCAACACACCTAATTGTCTTAGGTTTGGTAGACTTAATGATTCAATTTCCATTGCACCCTCCCCGGCGTTTGTAGCCAAGAATGAGCATAGTGCACACGTGTTTTCTGAGTTCACGGTGCCGGCGTTAAAAAGGGGAAAGGTGCATCATAATTTATGTCCAGTGCAAGCTCTAACCAAATATTTGAGAATAGCTCCTCATAACCCCCAAGGTGCTTTATGGGTAGCGAGTACGGGTAAACGCTTACTTAAACGGCGATTAGCCTCTCTTCTGGTAGAAGTCATTAAAGAGAGTAATCCCGGCGTTGTGGGTAGGGCCCACGATTTACGCAAGTGGGCGGCCTCTTTACGTTTCCTGAAAAACTTTTCAGTTGAAGATATTGCGTCCACACAGTTGTGGGCGTCTAATCATACGTTTCTCTCTAGATACTTGTCAGTTGCTCTAGACAAACCTTCCTTACCATGTATAGCTTTAAGGCAGAGGGTCTAGGTGGCCCTGCAGTCACTTATGTTTATTTTCACGGAAGGGGGGGGGGGTGCAGTCAGTTGACATAGGACACCCTAGACCCCGCCGGAGTATGAGAGCTGTGATACAATTTAAGGTTAAAATGTGATATGAAAATTTCTCTGCGAGAATTTGTGCTAGTACAAGGTTTAGTACAAAACAACGGTGTTGTTATAGTAGTTTTAGCTGCGAAAGCAATGTAATATTAGTTCAATGGAGTTCATTGGCAATTGATCTCCACATGTATTTTGGGGTTTATGATGTGCACATATAAACTTATAACTTATTATTTGTCACCACTCGTTGAGTGGGGTGCCTTTTGTAACTACAGATCTGTGTTCAGAATCTTCAGGGTTACCCATTTTTGTCGGGCAGGCTTCTTTGAAGCACGCACCTGCCTGAACCCCTTTTTCTTGTATATTTCCGGCCTACGCCGTATTAAATACATTTTTCAAAGAGTAAGAATACTATGTGGTTGTTTTTATTATCTGCTTTTCTAGAGTTATGATATGATTACGAATGTCCCCCTCCAGTCTTAGATATCAGGCATGTTCGTCAATGATGGAGGGGCCACTAATAAATTATAGGTTTGACTCCTGTAAGGAGATAAAGAAAACCTAATATTTAGTAGTGGCCCCGTAATCATTGACGACTGGGGCCCTCCCGACCGTCCCCTTCCCATTCGTTGATGTATTAAGGATTTTGGTTTACTTGATATGTCAGTGAAGGAGGAATGACGCCTGATTCAGCGTCTGGTCAGAAATCCACACAAGTACATCCACGATATGATGGAAAGCTTATTGGATAGTTATTCTTATTTTCTTTTTGTTTTTATTTTTTACGAAGTTTTTTCGTAGTGAGAACCCAATTCATAATGACTGAAGCCATGAGTGAGGTCGCGTGCGCTCATGATGAAGGCTCCTCAGTTTTTAAATGCTCTGCGCGGTAGATTCAAACTACGGCGGTTTAGTGTTTGAAGAGGATGCCTTATGTAATAGGCATGTTCGTCAATGATTACGGGGCCACTACTAAATATTAGGTTTTCTTTATCTCCTTACAGGAGTCAAACCTATAATGTTGAAGGAGGCGATACACAATGCATCCCTCAATTGTCTGGTCAACTAAACTGAATTTTCGCAAATTCGGACATCCCACCCTTCCAGGTTGCACCCGCCGGGTGATTTAAAGTTTAAAAGGTAACCCCAATTGTTCCTATCCCCACTTCTTTGTAAAAGATCGCCGGGGAGGAAATACAACAACAGCTTAGTTTTATATTGGCTTTGCAAAACCGAAAAAACTACAAACAACACGTGTCCGTATGAACACTGTTAGATGGGTACATGTTTGGGTTTGCTATGTTATTACAGTAGGGTGATAGATGTACTCCAAGAAAGAGGCGGATGGGTGGACTGCGTCTACTTAGACCTTTCCAAAGCATTCGATAAGGTACCACATAAGAGATTGTTATCTAAGCTTGAGACGCTAGGATGTGTCAGGGGGAGTTTGCTGAAATGGATGGAGAGCTATTTAACAGATAGGGAAATGAGGACCAACATTAGAGGAACTTACTCATCGTGGCGGAAAGTTGAGAGTGGTGTGCCGCAGGGATCTGTGTTGGCACCTCTCATGTTCCTTATGTACGTGAATGACCTGCCGATAGGCATAACCTCTTACATGTCAATGTTTGCAGATGACGTAAAAATTATGAGACAAATAACAAATAAAAGTAGTTGTGAGGAGCTGCAAGGGGATTTAGATAAAATATACGAATGGAGCACCAAGTGGAAAATGAAATTAATATAAGTAAATGTCATGTGTTAAATATGGGAAGAAGTGTGAATAGACCAAATTGGGAGTACAGGATGGGAGATAATAAAATTAGCAAGGCCGAAAAGAAAAAGATTTAGGGTTGATTATACAAGATAATTTGTCGCCAGAGAAACATATTAACAAGCTCTTTAGCGGAATGTATGCAATGGCCGGGAATATGAAAGTTGCTCTGAACTATTTGGATGAGACCATGGTAGCGAAAATTATGAAGAGTATGATTAGACCAAGATTGGAGTATGCAGCAGTGGTGTGGTCCCCGCATCTAAAGAAGCATATTCACAAGTTAGAAAGAATCCAGAGAGCAGTCACTAGATTGGTTCCAAGTCTCAGAGAACTGCCATATGAAGGGAGGCTAGACAAATTAAATCTACCGAGTCTAAAAGAGGAGAGAGAGGGGAGACATGATAATGATGTACAAATGTACCCGGGGGCTGGAGAGGCTGGATAGGGAGGATATATTAATTATGGATACAGGAATAACTAGAGGCCACAGCTACAAAGTAAAAAGACCTACCTGCAAGAACGATATCAGGAAGTTTAGCTTCCCCTATAGATGTATTGACAAATGGAATGGGCTGGAGGAGGAGGTGGTAGGGGCAAGGAACATCCATATTTTCAAGAAAAAATTGGATAAAAAGTAGACTGAGAGACGGGACAACACGAGCTTAGCTCAACTCCTGTAAACTACAATTAGGTAAATACAATTAGGTAAATACAGCCATCCCGCCGGGATTCATAAGGAGCCTGAAACAGGCACCACAGAGACGCAGTCCTGGGGAGCCACAGACACCCACACGCCGGGGAAACAAGCTTGTTTTAAACCACGCGTGGCCAAAACTCGGCAACCAGCCGGGTTTATCATGGTGAAACCGAGAAAAACCCGCCGGAAAAACCCCCCCCGTCCAGATACCATCTGAACGCAACACCGGACCGAGGCGTAGCCAAAACACAACTAACGCCGGGCCCAACATAGTCCGTGGAATTAGCCAATACACAACTAACCCAGGACACATAAATAGTCCGTGGAAATAGCCAATACACAACTAAACCAGGACACACATGACACAGTAGTACATACATATTTAGAAAAAAATCAATAACACTTGTATACTGTATGTGGTAAAGCTACGAGAGGCTGGCTAGGCCTAGGCAGACGGATAACAGTAACAAGTCGGAATATAAACAAAAGTACTGAATTATATCACAACAGGAACCACCGCCAACACATCACTGTAGCAAACACTTCCGGCAAAGGGAAGAACTGACTCGGGACCCAGAAAAAACTTCACTAAGTGAAGAAAAATACGCTGGGAACGTCAGCAAAATTAAGCTACCTCATCAGAAAGATAAAAGGAAGCAATAACGCGTAATGAAAGCCGCCTGCATCACAAAGCTAGCTAACTGTGAAAAAGTTCACATGTCCACAACAGGACCACGAGGGTACATCCGAAATAGATGCCCCAAACACACGGCCCAAAATACACTGCACTGCGGGCAACTAGCCCAGGACACTCCTGCTACGCATATCCTAACCTTACTCGATACATCCCGGAGTAAACAAATGAGAAAAAACTCACTAGGGATGCAACAAATGCGGAACCCGCGTAGCGTGGGGAAACACGTCCGGGCAGGCTGAGCGCAGAGCAGAGAAGGAAGTTTGTTGTTGAAGACGTGTTTAATTTAAACTAGCCCTCTGGGCCGAGGCCCTCAGAAGGCTAGTGGTCGGCGGGGGGATAGTAAGTCAAGTCATATAGGTCACTGGTCAGATTTCATCGTAGAGATTAAGAACTGCTAAGAAATGGCAGATGGCTATGAACGAGAATGAATCTGAGTCAGAAAGGATGTCTTTTAAAGAGGTGTGTCGCAAGAAGCGACGTCTTTCAGGGCCGTACATGGGACAAACGCATAAAATGTGAGGGATAGTAAGAACTGTGCGACAATGGTGACATTCCGGCGGAGGACTACGGGGAGTGGTCATTAGATATCCATGAGTGAGTCTCGTGTGTCCTATGCGTAATCGAGTTAAGAGGGTTTGGTCGCGCGACAGGGGCTGAGTGAAGAGGGCCACATGTGAATGTCGTCTTTGATGGAACGAAGGTGACCTCCCAAAGGTTGATCCCTCCATTCTGAGCCCCACTTTTCATGAATATGCCGTCGAACTACAGGAATTAGGTCATCCGATCTGAGGACAGTGGATGCCGGAGCACCTAGACAGGCCTGTTTAGCAAGGGCGTCAGCACGTTCATTTCCCGCAATGCCTACATGGGCGGGGATCCAACAGAGGGTGATGGATCGAGAGCTGCATTTTAATTCGTGGATTTTCAGGATAACATCGATGATCAATGGGTCACGTGGGGCGTACTCTCTCAATGCTTGCAACACACTTTTTGAGTCACTGCAGATAACTACATGAGGAGGATTGTTTGGAAGTGCAGAGATGAGGGTCAGGGCACCATGAATAGCCCACAACTCTGCAGTGAAAACGGTGGAACAAGGATGTAGGGAGCTTTGATGGATACCATGGTCAGAAACCGCTGCACTACCTACGGCATCCGGAACCTTCGAACCATCAGTGTAGATGAAGGCAGCTGGAACATGACTATCAAGATGTTGTAATGCTAAGGTACGGCGTTGGACTGGAGTCACAGCCTCTACTTGGTCAGTCAAATGGAAACAAACTTCAGGGTGTTTAACCCTTAATTAGCGGCTAACCACATAAGTCGTATTTAATGAAGCTGGACTCAATGGCGGCGCTCGACATAGGTCGAGTGGCAATTTCAGCACGTAATGTTGCTGAGAGAGAGAGACAAGTGGTGGCAGGAGACTAGCGAGCGTATTACTGCTCCAGACCACCGCGGCGAACCTACTGACACGAATCTCAGCTCCCTCCTCCCTCTCTCACTCGCTACATACTGAATTATATGGGGAAAGTACCGAATTACATGCTTTTTGCACTCGCGTTGCACGGTTATTGCAAGAAAACTAGCCATCATAAAAGGATCGTTATGGTGTCATTCGAAAGCTCTGTTTATGCCCTTTCAGGGATAGGTACTTGTTTTACGTTCTGGGTCTTATTTAGGCATGAAAATGATCACGTAAACAGCCCTATTTTGGCTAAAAACACCCCGCTGGGCGGTACATATAAATAAACCGCATAGGCCGCTCTTAAGGTGTTAAGGATCCAGGGGGTAATTGAAATACAGGGGAGGGGCGAATGAGGTGTTGGAATATTGTAAGATGCGAGTAATTGGCTGGATAGGAGGGTAAAAGGCAAGGTAGTAGTAGGAGTAACACAAAAATCTTGGGAACGGAAAAGGTCCTTCAATGTGGGATCCTGTTGGAGACGGATGGCAGTTCGCAGCTGAACCAGCTGACGATGATACGTTAATGGCAGGACCCCAGCCTCACTGAGCACACTGTACACACGAGAGGACCGGAAAGCTCCTGAGCTAATACGTATGCCAAGGTGATGAACGGAGTTAAGTGTCTGCAGAGGCAGTGCCATATACCGGGCAACCATAATCCAGGGCAGATAGAATGGTGGATCTATAAAAGAGCAGTAACGTAGATCGGTCAGCACCCCAATGAACACGTGCCACAGACTTGAGGACATTCATGCGCTGAAGGCACCGAGCCTTCAGAGTGGCAACATGGGATTTCCAATTTAGGTGGGTATCAAAGATAAGGCCAAGGAATTTAGTGGAGGCAAGGAATTTAATCTTGGAAGAACCCATAGAGAGGGTGATGGACTGCTTACGCAAGTGTCTAAGGTCGCGATAGAAAACGACAGCATTGATTTTTTCAGTCGAGAAGCGGAAACCAGTTGAGGACGCCCAAGCTTGTATGGAATGAAGAGCAGTGTTTAGACGACGTTGAATGTGTGTTAAACTAGGAGACGTATAATAAATGGCTAAGTCATCCACATAGAGGCTATGAGAGATATCTGGAGGGAGGCATTTTGTAACACTATATTTATTAGTGGCCCCTCCATCATTGACGAACATGCCTATTACATAAGGCATCCTCTTCAAACACTAATCCGCCGTAGTTTGAATCTACTGCGCAGAGCATTTAAAAACTGAGGAGCCTTCATCATGAGCGCACGCGACCTCACTCATGGCTTCAGTCATTATGAATTGGGTTCTCACTACGAAAAAACTTCGTAAAAAATAAAAACAAAAAGAAAATAAGAATAACTATCCAATAAGCTTTCCATCATATCGTGGATGTACTTGTGTGGATTTCTGACCAGACGCTGATTCAGGCGTCATTCCTCCTTCTCTGCTCTGCGCTCAGCCTGCCCGGACGTACCTTCCAGGCTCTGCTGGTTCCGCATTCGTTGCGTCCCTAGTGAGTTTTTTCTCATTTGTTTACTCTAGGATGTATCGAGTAAGGTTAGGATAGGCGTAGCAGGAGTGTCCTGGGCTGGTTGCCCGCAGTGCAGTGTATTTTGGGTCGTGTGTATGGGGCATCTATTTCGGATGTACCCTCGTGGTCCTGTTGTGGACACGTGAACTTTTCACAGTTGTGTTAGTTTGTGATGCAGGCGGCTTTCATTACGCGTTAATTATTGCTGCCTTTTATCCTTCTGATGAGGTAAGCTGTGTTTTTCTGACGTTCCCAGCGTTTTTTTTTTTTTCTTCACTTAGTGAAGTTTTTTCTGGGTCCTTGTCAGGCTTCCCGGGGTGGGAAGTTGTCGCTACGGTGGTGTGTTGGCGGTGGTTCCTGTTGTGATATTCCAATGTGTGTTTATATTTCAACTATTTTCATGCCGTCTACCTAGGCCTAGCCAGCCGCTCGTAGCTTTGCCACATGTCTAGTGTTATTATTTATTTTATAAATATGCCCTACTGTGTCATGTGTATCCGGGTTTTAGTTGTGTATTGGCTAATTCCTCGGACTATAATTGTTTCCTGGTTTAGTTGTGTATTGTCTAATTCCACGGATTATGTTGTGACCTTGGTTAGTCGTGCGTGACTCTCCTCGTGTCGTATTGTTCAGATGGTGTCTGTTCAGGGTGGGGCTTGCCTTCCGGCGGGTTTTTTCTCGGTTTCACCATGAAAAATCCTGACCGATGAGCAGTGTTGGGCCACACGTGGTTTTTAACTCTGGCTGGTTCCCCGGCGTGGGGAGGTGTCTGTGGCTCTCCAGGACTGCGTCTCTGTGGGTGCCTGGTTTCAGGCCTCCTTTAATTCCCGGCGGGATGGCTGTACCCATCCTTATATATATATATATATATAAAAAACGACGTTCTTGCGAACATTCGTTTTTAATGGTTTTTTCTACCTGGTTTACGACAACCACATGGAAAACCTAGCTGTTGTTTAGGCGTTCCTCCCCGGCGATCTTTTACAAAGAAGTGGGGTCAGGAACTTGTGGGGTTAACTTTTAGACTTCTCACCCGGCGGGTGCACCTGAGCAGGGTGGGATAAACGACTTAGGTCTCATATAGTTAACCAATCCATTTTAGTGATACTCTGTGTATCGCTGCCTTTACTCTTACGGCAATTGAAGGTTCAATGAGGTTTAACCAAATCGATTCCCACACCCGGCGGGTGCTCCTAAGTGGAGGAACTAAGGAATTTATAACAAATTCAATTTCGATTAACCTTAATTTGGTGATACATTCAGTATCGCCGCCTTCTATTTTTACGACGATCTTTTGGGACAATTCGTTAAAATATCAGATCTCGTATATTCCTGCCCTGGGCTATTCTACTAAAATATTTCAAGGGCCGGCGTCTTTATGAGGGGGGCTTTGTTACAAAATTGAATCTTGAGACAGTCACCACCTCCTACAGACTATAAGTGCCATACTGGACCATTATATCAGAGGGTATTCTTCATGTTCTTTAGTTAAAAAGATTTGTTTAGCCTCTTTACACCCCGCCGCGTAGCGAGATGTGTTAGCTGTGTCTTTGCATCCCGTTACCCGGCGGGTTATTAACACTTGTATGCGAACACTTGGGTTAACCTTATGAGCATTAATTCCTGGAAATTTTTCTTTATTTTTCCAGAGCTGAGCTCCGGCGGACCAATACAGACCCGGCGGTAGTTTCCTCACACCAGTCTCTGTCATGGCTACTGTGGCCCCAGTTTTTGCCCTGTGCATTACCCCTACTTGCGCGGGTATCCCGATTTTTGCGCATACCCTTTGCATAAGGTGTGTTAAATGTCTAGACCGTTCAAGGGGTCTCTGGGTTACACTTAATTGTTCCTTTTGCTCCCAATTAGCCAATAAAATCCTGTGTGACAATGACAAGACCGCGGCGGTAGCGTTGAGAGAGGTCAGACAACAAATGTCGGCCTACACTACCATTGTCGCACATAAGTCACTTCAATGTGACAACGTCCCACTTTGGGATAAGTTGCTGTCAGAGCACCCTCCCCCTAAACGTACCTCTAGAGTAACGGGTTTTAAGCCGACAGAGACTAGCCAGGGTTCTGTATCGTCTGTGGATACGTCTAAACGCCCGAGAGAGCCTACTCCCCCGGCAGCCACCTCCTCGTCGCAGGCGAGATCGAGGTCAAGGTCACCTCTCAGACAGCAGTCTTCAAGTCGTGCCTCTTCCCCGGCGAGTAAGAAGAGTAAGACGGAAGCTTCCACCAGTGGTCATGGTGGTGATTCTTCCAAATCTAGGTCTAGTTCGCGGTCACACCGTAGCCACAAATCCTCCAAAAAGGATTCCCATAGGAAGTCCTCTCGACATTCTCCTAAGTCTAGTGCATCTCGTCGTACCTCTACACCTGAAAATGTTTCTGTTACAGCCTCAGAGTATAGTGAAGCGCCTGTCCCTAAACAAGATTTACCTATTGATATTTTAACCCTAGAAATGGAAAGTTCAGGAAATTCAATAATTGAGAATGTTTCAGACTCTCAAGAGAGCGTAGGCCAGAGCCTCGGTGTTTGGCGGTTTGCTCAACCAGGGTCTGACCATCCACGTCCGACTCATACGAGTCACACAGTAGCCGATGTCCACAGGGACGCGGCGACCCCATCCTCTATCCCTGACTTATCTTGGAAACAAGGTGCCCCTGCCTCGGCGGGGTCTTCTCAGGAGGATCGGGAGGAACAAGATGAAGTGTCAATAATTTCAGATAGGGAAGGACAAGGGTCAGGCTCAGGCCTGGACGCCGCCCATGATAATACTGATTCACCTGAAAGTTCTGCATCTAACCAGTTTGTTACAGCACAAGAAATTGATGGGTTACTTACTCATGCTCTATCTAAATTCTTTAGTCAACAACGAGAAAACCCCACAATGGACTTGGGGGCTCCCTTGACAAGTTCTGCGGTACGGCCTCTGATAACGTCAATCGATTTATCTAAGATTCCTAACCCTCCTACTCTGTCACCGGCAGGGAGCTCTAAGCCAGCTACGGCGGCATTCACTACGTCAAATGTCAGGGTCATCACGGATGTTAATCCACCCCCTCTAGACAAAGCGCCTCTTAGAAAGGTAGCTATGCCCCTGCTTTATGGGCCAGACGAGTCATGGGTTCTTTTGAACCCCTCTAAGCCAGAGCTTGCCCAGCCTACCTTGTCAGGGGAACTCCCGGTACCACGTGAGTGGTTTATCCAGGGAAATAAGTCAAAGAAATTAAGGGCATTGGATGCCTTGGGTAATGTTTTGGACGTAAATATCAAGGCTATACCTAGTTATTATCATCAGGATTATTTTGTTTATGCATCTAAGCCTGCTTAACCCCATGCCTCAGCTTCAAAACTTTTTTCAGACTGGTCTAAGCTGGATGGGTTTAATGATATTAAGGCTCTGTCGGCTCTTACTCCTGAACTAGATTTACAGACCGTCACAGACGAGACAGCTAATCCAGTGTTGAAGGTGGGACAGTTGGGACCAGGACCTTGGGTGGATTGGGAGGTAGAGGCTCAAAACTTTGCAACCACTTTCACTTCTAAATCTTCCCACCAGATCCCTCAGGATACACATTCATGGTTCTCCATGCCGGTAGGTTCTGCCGGCGGAGTTCCGTCAGCTTTATTTTCTTTTCTAGCTGCCCCTAAGATTAATCTTTGTGAACTAAAGGACCCATTCACTACCCCTACCCCTACTCACCTAGACAGAGAATTTAGGCTAAGGGGAAAAGCTTTCCGCCTGTTTTCACAGTACATAGTTTCTCAGCAGGTGGCTAAGTCTTTACTCCGGTCTACTCAGGCAATCGCAGACGCGGATGCTCGAAGATCAGTTGAGTTATCCCGGCGTCTGATTCTTCAGTCGTCGATTCAATCCTTAGGTGACATACGCACAGCCTTACTTGAGGCGGTGCGAGCACGACAGGATCTTAGGATGTCATTAGTTCGCAAGCTGCCTGATCGCATTGCTAACCAGGTGGTAATGTCCCCAGTACTTACTCCTTCTTTAATGTCCCCTGATGTATGGCGAACAGTGTTTAACATGGCACAGGCCGTGAAGCACAGTCCCGCACAGGCTAAGAAACCCGCATTTAACTTCCCCAAACCTAAGCCTCCTACTAAAGCTCAGCCAGGGGGTTCTAAGCCGTTTCTTCCGCCTAAGTCCTCCCAATCCCCCCTGGGTCAGTACAGGCATAGACAGAGAGGGTTTTCAGGACAGAGAGGACGCGGCCAGTATAAGCCGGGGCAGGGCCAGTCTTCGGCCCACACCAGCCAGCCGGCGAAGCGTCCAACACCACCAAACCCACCATCAAAAAACTAAAGTCTCTCTCACTCCCAGTGCCTATCTTAAGGCCGGAGGAACCGAGGGAAGTACAGCCGGCGAACCCTTGTCTGCTAACTGGGTCGTTCCGAACGTGTCACCAAGCATGGCCGTTAAAAACCTGGGCACGGATGGTGGCACGCAAAGGCATCACTTGGCAGTGGCTCCGGCGACCTCGCTTACGTCAGCCGACAACGGCAAATTGTGTTTCATTAGAGGTGGAGTCGCTGGTCCAGGAGATGATTGCCAAGAATGTCATCATCCCGGTCCCTCCAGATTACCCTGTATTCACGTCAAAACTGTTTTTGGTTCCCAAACGGGACAGTGTTCAGATGAGGCCGGTCGTAGACCTGTCTTATCTGAATCTTCACATTTACAACGAGTCTTTCAGAATGTTAACAGTTCATCAAATCAGGCTAACACTTCCGCCGGGAGGCTGGATGTGTTCCCTAGACCTGACAGACGCCTATTGGCACGTGTCGGTCAACAAAAGATTTCAAAGGTTTCTGGCCTTGAGGATCAGGCACCAAAATTTTGTTTTTCAGAGGATGCCGTTCGGTTTGAACCTAGCACCTCGACTATTCACGAAACTAGTCCGGCAAGCCCTGATGCCGTTGTTAAAACAGGGAATCAGAGTGTTGTGGTATCTAGACGACTGGCTGGTGGTGGCAGAGACACAACAATTATGCATAAAACATGTCAATATCATTTTAAATCATGTCAAAACTCTAGGCTTCAAGGTAAATCTGGTAAAGTCAAACCTTGTTCCCTCAAGAGTAATTCAGTGGATAGGGCTGGTCTGGGACACCGCCGCTCTCACTCTGAGTCAGAGTGTGGACAATCGCAACAGGTTTCGCAGGAAACTGTTCAGGTTTCTTCACAGTCTGACTACGACACGAAGAGTCTGGGAGTCTCTGGTCGGCTCTCTCAACTGGATTCAGCTAACTGTCAAGTTGGGCCGGTTGAAAGTAAAACGATTAATATTGGAAGGCAACAAATATTTCCCACTCTTACCGGCGGGAAAATTATGGCCCATACCAAAATTAATCCACACCTTACTAGCGGTCTGGGCGAAGAGGGAAACATTGCACTCAATCATGTCATGGACCTCTCCTCCTCCAACGGTATGGGTAGACACGGATGCGTCAGGCACCATAGGGTGGGGATTTCAGTCAAATCAGGGGCACCAGGGTCAGGGGCTTTGGTCCCACTTAGAAATCTCTCACATAAATGTCAAAGAGTTACTAGTCCCCTTGTATTTCCTTCAGGCTCACGGCCCGGCGTTACGGGGCAAGTCGGTGGCCTTCAGAATGGACAATCTGAATGCAGTTCACTGTATTCAGAAACAAGGGTCAACGAGGTCAAGGAAGTTGCTACTCGTGTCGGAAGAGATTTTTGTTCTAGCCAGCAGTCTAGATATTTATCTTCACGCATCTTATCTCCCAGGCGTAGCGAACGTCTGGGCAGACGCTCTGTCCCGGAGACAGAGCACGACAGTAGAATGGGAGCTCAAGCAACCCATTTTCGACCTAATGATTGCGGAGCTCTCCCATCCACAAGTGGATCTTTTTGCGTCCGACGAGACTCACAAGCTCCCTCTATACCTCACCCGCCGGGCGATAACGCCGGCAGGGGGGCCAGACGCCCTAGTGACAGACTGGAACAGATGGAGCTCCATCTATCTGTTTCCGCCGCCAGATGCGTCACTAATGTGCCACGTAGTGAACAAACTACGAGTTTATCGAGGCTTAGTCTCGCTAATCGCGCCCCTGTGGCCGGCGCAGGTGTGGTACCAGCAATTAATAATGTGGTGCCCGGACCCGGTATCGCTCCCGGTCGGGTACTTCCACTTAGACACGATTGGCAACCTAGCGACCTCGCTGACTTTTGCATTATGGACATTCAGGAGGCCAAGTGGCTAGCACCATACGGTAGGGATGTGACCAATAAATTGCTCAATCAATATACTCAGTCTACTAAGCGACAATATCAATCACATTGGAAAGCTTTTACTTCTTGGATTGTTAGAACGGAACAAACTGTACCCTCAGTGGCATTGGTTTTTAATTACTTGAACTATCTGTTTGAGCAGAAACGTTTATCTGTGGTAACTTTGAAGAATCACTTAACTGCGATTAGAGTGCCCTTTTTCGACCTTACAGGTCTATCCATACCGGTGGCGGAGGAAACAGGATTTATGAGAGCGTGTTTTAAACTCCGCCCACCTCCCCGTCAGCTCATGCCTACTTGGTCTCTGGACAAAGCTTTGTCTTTACTTCATTCTCGTCTGTATCAAAATACTGCAGACTTTGCTTTAATCTTAAAGAAGGCAGTTTTCCTTTTGGCTTTGGCCACCGGAAACAGAGTGTCTGAGCTGGCGGCGATGAGCAACACACCTAATTGTCTTAGGTTTGGTAGACTTAATGATTCAATTTCCATTGCACCCTCCCCGGCGTTTGTAGCCAAGAATGAGCATAGTGCACACGTGTTTTCTGAGTTCACGGTGCCGGCGTTAAAAAGGGGAAAGGTGCATCATAATTTATGTCCAGTGCAAGCTCTAACCAAATATTTGAGAATAGCTCCTCAAAACCCCCAAGGTGCTTTATGGGTAGCGAGTACGGGTAAACGCTTACTTAAACGGCGATTAGCCTCTCTTCTGGTAGAAGTCATTAAAGAGAGTAATCCCGGCGTTGTGGGTAGGGCCCACGATTTACGCAAGTGGGCGGCCTCTTTACGTTTCCTGAAAAACTTTTCAGTTGAAGATATTGCGTCCACACAGTTGTGGGCGTCTAATCATACGTTTCTCTCTAGATACTTGTCAGTTGCTCTAGACAAACCTTCCTTACCATGTATAGCTTTAAGGCAGAGGGTCTAGGTGGCCCTGCAGTCACTTATGTTTACTTTCACGGAAGGGGGGGGGGGGGGGTGCAGTCAGTTGACATAGGACACCCTAGACCCCGCCGGAGTATGAGAGCTGTGATACAATTTAAGGTTAAAATGTGATATGAAAATTTCTCTGCGAGAAATTGTGCTAGTACAAGGTTTAGTACAAAACAACGGTGTTGTTATAGTAGTTTTAGCTGCGAAAGCAATGTAATATTAGTTCAATGGAGTTCATTTGCAATTGATCTCCACATGTATTTTGGGGTTTATGATGTGCACATATAAACTTATAACTTATTATTTTTGTCACCACTCGTTGAGTGGGGTGCCTTTTGTAACTACAGATCTGTGTTCAGAATCTTCAGGGTTACCCATTTTTGTCGGGCAGGCTTCTTTGAAGCACGCACCTGCCTGAACCCCTTTTTCTTGTATATTTCCGGCCTACGCCGTATTAAATACATTTTTCAAAAGTAAGAATACTATGTGGTTGTTTTTATTATCTGCTTTTCTAGAGTTATGATATGATTACGAATGTCCCCCTCCAGTCTTAGATATCAGGCATGTTCGTCAATGATGGAGGGGCCACTAATAAATTATAGGTTTGACTCCTGTAAGGAGATAAAGAAAACCTAATATTTAGTAGTGGCCCCGTAATCATTGACGACTGGGGCCCTCCCGACCGTCCCCTTCCCATTCGTTGATGTATTAAGGATTTTGGTTTACTTGATATGTCAGTGAAGGAGGAATGACGCCTGAATCAGCGTCTGGTCAGAAATCCACACAAGTACATCCACGATATGATGGAAAGCTTATTGGATAGTTATTCTTATTTTCTTTTTGTTTTTATTTTTTACGAAGTTTTTTCGTAGTGAGAACCCAATTCATAATGACTGAAGCCATGAGTGAGGTCGCGTGCGCTCATGATGAAGGCTCCTCAGTTTTTAAATGCTCTGCGCGGTAGATTCAAACTACGGCGGATTAGTGTTTGAAGAGGATGCCTTATGTAATAGGCATGTTCGTCAATGATTACGGGGCCACTACTAAATATTAGGTTTTCTTTATCTCCTTACAGGAGTCAAACCTATATTATTGCAATATCATAGAGTACACTACTTAGGGAACAGCCTTGGGGTATTCCATTAGTTTGAGGTTTTATTGCAGATTATATACCGTTGTTTTTAACCTGAAATGTGCGGTTAGATAGAAAGTTCTGGAGGAATTGGGGAAGGGGGCCCCGCATACCAGAGCTATGGAGGATTTTTAGAATGCGATAACGCCAAGTGGTATCATAAGCCTTCGCAATGTCGAAGAAAACTGCCACTGTGGGTTGTTTCTTCGAAAATCCTTCACGTATTTGGTGCTCCAGGTGGATGAGAGAGTGTATTTACCTAATTGTATTTACCTAATTGTAGTTTACAGGAGTTGAGCTAAGCTCGTGTTGTCCCGTCTCTCAGTCTACTTTTTATCCAATTTTGTCTTGAAAATATGGATATTCCTTGCCCCTACCACCTCCTCCTCCAGCCCATTCCATTTGTCAATACATCTATAGGGGAAGCTAAACTTCCTGATATCGTTCTTGCAGGTAGGTCTTTTTACTTTGTAGCTGTGGCCTCTAGTTATTCCTGTATCCATAATTAATATATCCTCCCTATCCAGCCTCTCCAGCCCCCGGGTGCATTTGTACATCATTATCATGTCTCCCCTCTCTCTCCTCTCTTTTAGACTAGGTAGATTTAATTTGTCTAGCCTCCCTTCATATGGCAGCTCTCTGAGACTTGGAACCAATCTAGTAACTGCTCTCTGGATTCTTTCTAACTTGTGAATATGCTTCTTTAGATGCGGGGACCACACCACTGCTGCATACTCCAATCTTGGTCTAATCATACTCTTCATAATTTTCGCTACCATGGTCTCATCCAAGTAGTTCAGAGCAACTTTCATATTCCCGGCCATTGCATACATTCCGCTAAAGAGCTTGTTAATATGTTTCTCTGGCGACAAATTATCTTGTATAATCAACCCTAAATCCTTTTCTTTTTCGGCCTTGCTAATTATATTATCTCCCATCCTGTACTCCCAATTTGGTCTATTCACACTTCTTCCCATATTTAACACATGGCATTTACTTATATTAAATTTCATTTTCCACTTGGTGCTCCATTCGTATATTTTATCTAAATCCCCTTGCAGCTCCTCACAACTACTTTTATTTGTTATTTGTCTCATAATTTTTACGTCATCTGCAAACATTGACATGTAGGAGTTTATGCCTATCGGCAGGTCATTCACGTACATAAGGAACATGAGAGGTGCCAACACAGATCCCTGTGGCACACCACTCTCAACTTTCCGCCACGATGAGTAAGTTCCTCTAATGTTGGTCCTCATTTCCCTATCTGTTAAATAGCTCTCCATCCATTTCAGCAAACTCCCCCTGACACATCCTAGCGTCTCAAGCTTAGATAACAATCTCTTATGTGGTACCTTATCGAATGCTTTGGAAAGGTCTAAGTAGACGCAGTCCACCCATCCGCCTCTTTCTTGGAGTACATCTATCACCCTACTGTAATAACATAGCAAACTGGTAACACAAGATGTCCCTTCTCTGAATCCAAATTGCTTTGGGGTTATTATCTTCTTTCTCTCCAACATTTTCATCCATCTCTTCCTAATTAGCTTTTCACAAATCTTGCATACAATACTAGTAAGTGAAACTGGTCTATAGTTTAGAGGGTCCTCAGGGTTTCCATTCTTGTATATCGGGATGATATTAGCTCTTTTCCATTCAACAGGAACCTGTCCTTTATCTAAGGAAGCTTGAATTATGTCCCTCACTGGCTCCACTAATTGCTCTGCACACTCCTTTAAAACCCAGGCAGACACTTCATCCGGTCCCATAGCTTTCCTTACTTCAAGTCCTCTCATCGCAGATAACAGCTCATCTCTAGTTATTTCAATCTTACTAAGACCACTCTCCAGTACTCCCGCCTGTGGTTCGTCAAAACCTTCCTCTCTAGTAAAAACTGACCCCAATTTGTTATTCATTACCTCGCACATGTCCGATACATTTTCATACGTCCTAGCATCAACTCTTAATTTAGTAATTTGTTTCTTTACCTTCAACTTACTGTTTATATATTTATAAAATAATCTAGGATCACTTTCACATTTATTTACTATGTTCTTCTCATAGTTCATTTTAACTTGCCTAATTATGTTAACATATCTATTCCTCTCCTGTTTATATTTATTCCGATTACTCTCAGTGTTCCTTCTTCTTAATCTAGCCCAAGCTGCATCACGCCTACCCAAAGCTCTTTTGCATTTCAAATTAAACCAATCTTTCTGCTTAGTAAAATTTCCAGTTTTATATCTTGGGACAAACAGATTGGTTCCTACTCTATAAATTTCGAGGAATCTACTATATTTACCTTGTACGTCCTGTTCCTTCAAAATAAGATCCCAATCTACTCCCTCTAAATATCTTTTCAAGGATACATAATCAGCTTTACTATAATTTAGTCTGTCATTTATGTAGCTATTGTCTAATCTATTGGCATTACTCGAGGTCAACTTCCATTTTAGTAATAGGTGATCACTTTTACCTACAGGACATAGATAGTTTATATCACTAATTTCGTGAGGATCCTTTGTAAAAATCAGATCGAGTTTAGAAGGTTCGTTATTACCCCTCATTCTTGTATTTTCCTTCACATGTGCAAGTACATTTTCCGTAACCAACTCCACTAGCCGACTTCCCCAAGATCTCTGATTTGGCCCTGCATCTACATCTGTAATGTAGAGTGGCCGGGACGTGAACCATGTTGATACGGGGATAATAAGTCATGCGCCTCTGCATAATGAAGAAGGCGTGGATTGATCATTTTTTCCATAAGTTTACATAAACATGAGGTGAGCACTATGGGCCTATAGTTTGTCGGAAAACTATGATCTTTGCCTGGTTTTGGGACGGGTATGGTATACGCATGTCGCCAATTTGGTGGGAAATAATGTCTATCCCATAATTGATTATAAAGTTGCAAAAGATAATTTAGTGCACGTGGATGAAGATGACGAATGAACGCATAGGGAATGGCATCAGGACCCGGGGTGGAATCCGAGCAGTGGTCAATGGCATGTTGAAGTTCAGGTAATGAGAAAGGAGCGTTATAGTCATGAGTGCGACCTCCGGAAAACGTGATCGGGTGGGACTCCGTCTCTTGTTTCAAGCGGAGGAATTGTTGAGGTAAAGATAGGTTAGAGCTAACGTCACTGAAATGGTTTGCATGCATAGCAGTGATGACGTGGGGATCATGGGTTAAAGAGTCAGAATCAGTGTCCCGTAATGGAGAGAGTTGGGGACGGACAGTTCGCCCGTCAACACTACAAAATTTTCTCCACAGAGTAGAGATAGGGGTGCGACTAGTGAAGGACGAGATGTATGAGCGCCACGAAAGCACTTTACTTCGGATGATATTGCGTTTGACAATAGCGCAGACATTATTATAGAAAGTTTTGAGGGCAAGTTTTTCAATGGTGATGGTGATGAAACAGAAGCATTGAGGATGAGTAGCAAGATTGGAGAGGGAGGTTTTAATTCTCCGTTGCTTATCACCCACCCTGGTGAGAAGGCGCTCTACCCTGTATTTGAATTTGATCATGCTAGCCAGTTTGGGTGACCACCAAGGGACTCGTCGAGGATGTTGCAAGGAGGAGGTGAATGGTATGTGATGCTGTGCAGTAGAGGTTAAGAAAGACATGAAATATTCAAAGTTTACTTTGGGGGTGATCATATCCGAGAAATCTTCAATATCAGCTGTGGATTCTGTGTATGTCAGCCAATTAGCTTTGGAGAGATCATATTGAGGTAGTTGTGTAAAGGGTTCAGGGGATAAGTAGTTTAAAAGAATCGGGTAGTGGTCGCTGGAGAATCTTTCCTGCAGTGCAGTACCGACCACTCAAATAAAGGGGCGGCGTCAGTCGAAGCAAGTGAAAGGTCTATCGCAGAGAATAAGTTGTGTGCTGCAGACCAAAATGTAGGGGAATCTAGGTTCAAACAGCAGCGTTGTGAGTCAATCAGAAGGTTTTCGATATGTTTACCCGGGGTGTCTGTAAACGGGGTTCCCCATAGTGGGGAATGTGCATTGAAGTCACCAAGAATGAGGTAAGGAGGAGTTAGTTGTTGTGTGATATGGAGAAGATCAGCTGTGTCATCTTTACAAGAGGGTTGATTGTAGGACGAACAAATAGTGAGGGATGGAAGCTGTGGGAGGGAGATGGTAACTGCAGAAGTTTGAAATGGATTGGGATTGAGGGTGACGGGAAGAAAAGGATATTGGTAATGAACAAGAATTGCTGTACGATAGTGTGTGGGGGTAATCGGAGAACTAACAGCGACAGAGTAATGTCTGGGGGGGATCACAATATTGCCTACATGCTGTAGGCATATGCAGATTGGAGAGTATAAGCGAATGAGTCTTTGTAATTCTCCCATATGAAGGCGAGCTTGGTATCCGTTAATGTTCCACTGGACAATATTATGAGGCATTGTGTACAGAGGGGGACACATCCTGTATTGGGTGTGATGTCGTTTAAGGAGTCAGGCGAAGAACGGGGAGGGATAGTTGCTTGCGGGATTTGAGACGTAGGGGCAGATGAATTGGGTAATTCATCGTCATTTACTGCAAAGAATTGTTTTACGAGTTTGGGAACAAGTGTTGGAGAGTGAAGGAGCTTTAGCTGTAATGTATGTATAAAGTCCTGCGGCGAAGTAGTGGCAGTATCTGTGTTAGGGGGGAGAGTACGTGCAATGATGAAGGCGTTTGCTCGTGCAAGTATTTGAGAATCTGGCTCAGAGAGATGTGGGGTGATGTACTCCCGAAAACATCCAGAGCATCCGCAGGCACCAGGGGGAATACCCTTGCTGCAGATCAAATGGGGGTTATCAGAGGAGGGTGGCACAGGGGTATCCAGATGCATAAGTTCTTCAGTCGTGCTTTCCGTATGAGTGGCAAGAGGAAGCGGAGTATTTGGAATTGGGGGGTGTCCATCAGGGTCTGAATCACAGGGAGCGTCCTTTGTGAGTAGACGTTTACGAGTACCACACTTTTCGTGAGGAGTTGGGGTAACGGGTGTCGTCGATTGATGGACATCAAATGCAGACCGTGTGAGTACCATTTCGGTCAGATCGGAGTCAATGAGATTATTGTCCTTCAGGAATTGCGTCATTACGTCTGTGGGTGGAAGGTCAGGGTGTTGGATATGAGAGACACAATAGCAAGGGGGTTTGTGATGTTGCTTATTGTTCATTGGACTACGAGAGGATACAAAGTTCCTTAAATGGTCTTCGAAGGCTCTAGGATTGGAGGTTTTGTGCCGGAGGAGAAAGTATTTGCCGCAGTCGTGACATCCACAGTCTGGATCGTGATTAGGCATGGTCCACAGTTGGGTGGGTGAGTCGTTGTCCGAATCACGAGAAAGGGGCGTAACTGGTATGGCAATCCTGCGTTTTTTAGAAGCCTGTGTCCTGAGTAGTTGAGGTTGTGGCGAAGGAGCGTTTACGTGGTCAGGGGTACGTCGCACGACCTCCTCCTCCGTAGGCATTGACCAAAATTCCATATCTTCCGAGATGCTGGTAAAGCCCTCGAATCTATTGGAAGTGGACAACCCAGGAGAAGAGAGATTAGCGAGGCGAAATGTTTCACTGGAGGGAGAACGTCGAGGACTGTTTTGTGGTGTGGATGGTCCCTTCGGACGGAGAGTAGCAGCTGTTGCGGGAGGTTCATACCTCCGGTAGGGAGGAGCTTTGCCTTCGTCCCTGAGTTGCGTTTCGGCCGCCCTGAGTGGGAGACTCCTTTGACTGGCAGTGTTCCAGATCATGGAGCTCAGAGCCGCAATATTGGCAACGAGGACAGCGTGCTCTGCACCGTGCAGTAGTGTGACGAAAACGTCAGCATTCTGTACATTGTCTAGGTCTATAAACGTAGCGACGTACTGGCAGTTGTCGTCCAGCTAGTTTGACATGCATGGGGAGGACATGCCTCTTAAAGAATACCTTGACAATACGCAAACCGGGTCGATTATAGCGTTGGGGCACAACATAAGTGTCGACTTTGACGATGGAGGGGTCTGTATTTTTCAATAATTTCAAGATGCGTGGGGCTGAGTCTTGAAAGCCGTGATCAGCAATTTCGAAGTCCGAGGGGAGGGCCACTGTACCTATGCGCTGATTAAGGTATTCGTCTTCCTTGCCTGTATACCCGCCAACGTGGGTGAGAAAATGGTCTTGTAAGGCTTCTGATTGTTCTTGTGTGGCAGCCTCAATCATGCGTTTTCCTTTCCCGACAGTGTGTACGGTGAAGTCACCGAAGGTCGAAGCAAGAGAATCATAAAGATCAAGATCGTCCATGGGGTCACCAGTGACCTCGAAGAATCGAGTCCAATCAGGGGGACGAAACATGGCGTCTAGGGTTGGTTTTGGGACTGGGGTATATGTGGTACGACGACCTTTGTTCCGTGTGCGCTGAGGAACATGCGGCTTGAGGGTTTGCACAGTAGATGTAGATCCTTTATGAGAGGAATGAGGAGTGGATGTGTCGGTAGATTGTGAGGTCAGAGTTGAATCAGTGGTCGTTGGGGCAGGATGCACAGTATGGGCAGTTGAATTCCCTTCAGTACCGGTACTCAAGGTATGCAACGGCCGAGGGTTAGTTAATGTGACAGTAGGCCTTTGAGATCTTGGAGGTACATAAGCAGGTTTGTTGGAGGTAGCAGATCCAGCATCCTGAGGTAAGATGGTAACAGATGTAGTCGCAGACTGGTCAGGGATACACGAAGTATCCGTAAGGGTGTCAGCGGAGGGCATCCGAGCTTCATCATTAAGGTCCTCGACTGAATGAATAGGTAGTCTAAGGCTAGGATCATGATCTGGTAATTTAGAAGTTAAGGTTGAGACCGTGGGGTTGTCATCGCTAATCTTGGTCACAGCGGCAGTACTTTGCATTGGAATTGATGCCGGGGGGACCAACTGATCGATCTCTCTATCCGACGATGGAGAATTCGTCACATTATCAGTAGAAGGCTTGCCAAGGTCAGGGATATAGGGGGGGTCCATAGAGAGGGGTGAGTCCAAGGACGGTGCAGGGGCCGGTAAAGAATCCGGCATAGTGCCACCACCATCCGAGAGGATGACGGTCAAGGAAGGTGAATCAGTCTCAATATCCATATCCATGCCAGTGCCGGTGATCAAGGGTTCAGAGGAAGTCTCCATATGACGAAGGTATTATGATTCGTCCGGGATAAGCTCCATCACATAGAAAAAAAAAAAAAAAAAAAAAAAAAACCCACCACGGAGCCTATAATTAGAGGACTTGGTATTTGCCCTAGGAGTCAAACCCTGATATACATCCCTACCCCCTGTGCTTATAGACGGTCAACTCGTCAGCTTCGGGTCCAGCACAGAGAGCGAGATTTGACGATAAAAGGTTCCCCTCGTGCGTGCACGTCAGGTACTCCAGTTCTACGGGTGGAAGGGAACGCCGTCCACATCCACCCTCCATCAATTATATAGAGTAGTCCAGTCGTCAACGATAGAAGAAGGGGAAGCAAAGAAAAGGACAAAGTTAGAGAGGGAAAAAGACAGAAAAGTGGTACCTTGCAGGCCTCTGGAAACCTACGAGGAGGGAGGTCTTGGTCCACTAGGGCGGCGGAGCCTCGAACATAAGAAGGTCTGTCCCCCCTATGAACAGAGTCCACCGGCCAAGCTTCAAGCCCCGCCACCGCGACACGGTGACTCCCTATCGGCGGGGCAGAGAAGGAAGAATGACGCCTGAATCAGCGTCTGGTCAAAGATCCACACAAGTATATCCACGATATGATGGGAAGCTTATTGGATAGTTATTCTTATTTTATTTTTATTTTTATTTTTTACGAAGTTTTTTCGTAGTGAGAACCCAATTCATAATGACTGAAGCCATGAGTGAGGTCGCGTGCGCTCATGATGAAGGCTCCTCAGATTTTAAATGCTCTGCGCGGTAGATTCAAACTACGGCGGATTAGTGTTTGAAGAGGATGCCTTATGTAATAGGCATGTTCGTCAATGATGGAGGGGCCACTAATAAATATATGGTAAAGGATATAGAAGCAGTGGAGAAAGTGCAGAGGAGAGCTAGCAAGCTGGTACCAACGTTGAAGAACGCGGGCTATGAGCAGAGGTTGAGGACACTGGGTCTTCCGACACTGGCATATAGGAGAAAGAGAGGGGATATGATAGAGACTTTTAAGATAGTGTCAGGAAAGTACGATGAGGATGTGTGTGAAGGTATCTTCTTGATGCGGGAGGGAACAAGAACGAGAGGACACTCTAAGAAAATTTACAAAGAAAGAAATAGGCTTGAGAAGGCAAAGAACTCATTTTGTGATAGAGTGGTAAATGAGTGGAACGCACTGCCCCAGTATGTAGTCGATTCCGAATCAATAAGGGAGTTTGAAAGTAATCTTGATAAAGCATGGGGAAGACAAGATTTGAAGTTTGATTATAAAACAAAAATACAGAATAGTAAAAATGTTGCGTCTGCTGCCGCCGCCGCCAACACCGTGAACAACCGCAGCAGTGCAAGTACTGGTATTGAGCTGGATACACAGGCATAGTTTGCCTTTTTCCAGAGGATCTACTGTAAGAAACTGTAAGAAACTGTAAGTTACCAGGACTGCCGAGTATGGCAAAAAGTCCCGGGTACCCAGATGGGCCGGAAATACAATAATAACATACCACCATACAACCTCAAGTTCCCGAGTCCTTATCTCAATAAGGCCCGGTTACCTCCTCCGCCTCCGAGCTGTCAACACCTCGCAGCTGCTCTCCGATAATGAGTTACCTTGTGTGAAGTTGATAGGAGTGTCTTAAGTGTTGTCCCGGAAATTTATATGTGCATTTCATAAGTAATTTGGTGTTTTTATGAGAATTCAGATGTAATTGGATATTCCAAGTACAGTGTAATTGAAAATATGGATTAAGTAAAACAGTTCCTGGAGTGAGATGGGATAGTGGGGTGATTGTTGTTTTTAGGCTGGCAGACGACCACCTCGCGATGGCGGGAAGGCGTGAAAGCCTAGCTGGGGATGAGGAGGAATACGAATTTGAATGCTTTATCACCGAGGACAAGGATGATCAGTTGGCAAGTATGAAAAAACAATTGATGGGTCTTGTGAGATGGAGGGGAGTGATGGAAAATTGGAGGAAGGAGTTAGGGGCTACAGTAGAAGTTTTGTCCGATATGTGTGGCGTTACTAGCGGGGTGGATAGGCCTAGGCCAGTAAGTGACAGCCTAGAGGCAGTGATGGCCAGAGTAGACGAGTTAGCGGCGGAAAATGTGGCACTCAAGGCTCAGCTTAAGGAATATGAGGGCCACCTGAGTGAGGAAGTAAAAGGAATTAGTGAGGTAAAAAATGAGTGGACAAGGGTAGAGAGTGCCACGATGGTAGCCCTTGAAGAAATTGTGAAGGAGCAGAAGGAAGAGAGAGAAAAGGAAAAGAAAGAGTTTGAAAAAAATGTAGTCATCATCATCATCATCATCAAATCTGACGCCTCGCTTCCAGAGGAAGCGCCCCAAAAGGGATGGCCATGACAGAAACTGCCTCCAGGCTCCCAGACATGCCCCGACTGACCCACTCCACAGTGCCATTTCCACTAAGTGGATTATAACCATGAACACTGAAGGAGCAGACCCAGAGCAGTCCCTCACCCGGATGGCAGTTCCACCACTGTTTTGCTATTTTATTTACCCCAGTGGGGCCCTGGCTGGAAGCATACCAAGCACAGGAATTTTCTGGAAATAGGAACCAGTGGTCCACTGCTCCAGAGGCTGATTGCACCACCAAAGTGGCGGGCGGTGGGGTCGCCGCATCCCTACGCCAGTAGGGAATGTAGTGCAAGTTTTAAAGAAGAAAGAGAAGGTAGTGAGAGAGACAATAGATAGAGGTAAGTGTGTAGTAATCTTTGGAGATGTGGAAGAGCACCTGGCAGATATGAAGGTAAGAAAGGAAAGGGATGTTGTGAAAGTCAAGGGGATACTGGATTACTTAGACGAGGGTTATGGATGGGTAAAAGAATTGGAGGAGGTGAGAAGGTTAGGAAAATATAAGAAGGGCGAGATGAGACCACTAAGAGTGGAACTAAAGTTTAGATCAACAGCAGAAGCAGTAGCCAATGTGAGCTGGAAATTAAATTCGACAGAGCTGAATCATATAAGGGTAAAAAAGGACCTAAGTGTAGAAGAACGAGAACAGTTAAGGGAACTCCAAGCTAAGGCTGATGAAGAGAATGGAAAGTTGTCTGAAGAGCAAAAGAAGATTTTTTTTTGGAGAATAAGGGAAGGGCAAGTAAGGAAGTGGTACATCAGGAGCCACCAAGAACCGAAAGTAAGAGGAGTGATAGGGAAAGAGACAGAGAGACAAGTACGAAGTCAAAGCAAGGAGACAGAGCGAGAGATAATGCAGGGAGCAGGGGACCGGAGAGAGAGTCAGGATGTGGTGGAGGTGGAACAGAGGGAGAGAGAGGGGGAGGGAGGAATAGAATTAGCAGGGGAGGTGGAACTGGGTCAGGGAAGGGATGGAGGAGGAGGTGAACCTGGTAGGAGGCAGAGAGGGAAGAGAAACAAGGAGGTGGATTCAAATATACTGTGCTACTACACTAATATAGATGGAATAAACAGTAAAAAGGTAGAGTTAGATGATATATTAAGAAAAGATCAACCACAGATAGTCTGTTTGACGGAGACAAAGCTGAACCAGGACTTTGACAGCAACATAGTGTTTAGTGAAGGATATAATATATGGAGATATGATAGGAAGGGTAAAAGGGGAGGTGGAGTGGCAGTATTAGTTAAGAACCCTATGACAGCAAAGCACGTGGAGTTAAATAATGACAAGGCAGAAATAATGGCAGTTGAACTCAATGATATAGAAGGAAAAAAGCTAGACATAGCAGTAGCTTACATGCCACCAAAGACCAGAGCATGGAGGGAGTTGCAGTTTGAGGAGATGGTAGAGGATATGATTCAGTCGTTGAGAAGATTGCTTTTAAGGAAGAATCGATTGATCTTGGTAGGAGATTTCAACTGTAGTGAGGTTGATTGGGAATCGGGAGATGCAGGGCCAAATCAGAGATCTTGGGGAAGTCGGCTAGTGGAGTTGGTTACGGAAAATGTACTTGCACAACATGTGAAGGAAAATACAAGAATGAGGGGTAATAACGAACCTTCTAAACTCGATCTGATTTTTACAAAAGATCCTCACGAAATTAGTGATATAAACTATCTATGTCCTGTAGGTAAAAGTGATCACCTATTACTAAAATGGAAGTTGACCTCGAGTAATGCCAATAGATTAGACAATAGCTACATAAATGACAGATTAAATTATAGTAAAGCTGATTATGTATCCTTGAAAAGATATTTAGAGGGAGTAGATTGGGATCTTATTTTGAAGGAACGGGACGTACAAGGTAAATATAGTAGATTCCTCGAAATTTATAGAGTAGGAACCAATCTGTTTGTCCCAAGATATAAAACTGGAAATTTTACTAAGCAGAAAGATTGGTTTAATTTGAAATGCAAAAGAGCTTTGGGTAGGCGTGATGCAGCTTGGGCTAGATTAAGAAGAAGGAACACTGAGAGTAATCGGAATAAATATAAACAGGAGAGGAATAGATATGTTAACATAATTAGGCAAGTTAAAATGAACTATGAGAAGAACATAGTAAATAAATGTGAAAGTGACCCTAGATTATTTTATAAATATATAAACAGTAAGTTGAAGGTAAAGAAACAAATTACTAAATTAAGAGTTGATGCTAGGACGTATGAAAATGTATCGGACATGTGTGAGGTAATGAATAACAAATTGGGGTCAGTTTTTACTAGAGAGGAAGGTTTTGACGAACCACAGGCGGGAGTACTGGAGAGTGGTCTTAGTAAGATTGAAATAACTAGAGATGAGCTGTTATCTGCGATGAGAGGACTTGAAGTAAGGAAAGCTATGGGACCGGATGAAGTGTCTGCCTGGGTTTTAAAGGAGTGTGCAGAGCAATTAGTGGAGCCAGTGAGGGACATAATTCAAGCTTCCTTAGATAAAGGACAGGTTCCTGTTGAATGGAAAAGAGCTAATATCATCCCGATATACAAGAATGGAAACCCTGAGGACCCTCTAAACTATAGACCAGTTTCACTTACTAGTATTGTATGCAAGATTTGTGAAAAGCTAATTAGGAAGAGATGGATGAAAATGTTGGAGAGAAAGAAGATAATAACCCCAAAGCAATTTGGATTCAGAGAAGGGACATCTTGTTACCAGTTTGCTATGTTATTACAGTAGGGTAATAGATGTACTCCAAGAAAGAGGCGGATGGGTGGACTGCGTCTACTTAGACCTTTCCAAAGCATTCGATAAGGTACCACATAAGAGATTGTTATCTAAGCTTGAGATGCTAGGATGTGTCAGGGGGAGTTTGCTGAAATGGATGGAGAGCTATCTAACAGATAGGGAAATGAGGACCAACATTAGAGGAACTTACTCATCGTGGCGGAAAGTTGAGAGTGGTGTGCCGCAGGGATCTGTGTTGGCACCTCTCATGTTCCTTATGTACGTGAATGACCTGCCGATAGGCATAAATTCCTACATGTCAATGTTTGCAGACGACGTAAAAATTATGAGACAAATAACAAATAAAAGTAGTTGTAAGGAGCTGCAAGGGGATTTAGATAAAATATATGAATGGAGCACCAAGTGGAAAATGAAATTTAATATAAGTAAATGCCATGTGTTTAAGAGCAATGTTTAAGAGAAAGAGCCTACGGGCATAGATCAGGAATTAAGAACGGCATCGACTCCAAGATTCTTCTATATAAGCATTTTAGCACAGATTGTACTAAATTTGATTGTAAATACAAAATTATAGAAATTGTTCAAAGTAATCAAAATGTTTTAGATAGAGAAAATTATTGGATTGGAAAATTAATGACCATCTATCCATTTGGACTTAACAATCAAATAAAAAATGTAGGCAACATTTTGTATAAAGATTTATTAAAAAACGATTTTAATAACCCATATTTTAACTTCCCTGTTTTAAACAGAAGACCTGGTAGACACGGTAAAAGAAGACTAAATACATTTAATAAAAAGAAAAACAGGTCTGATATTAAAATTATTGTTAATAATTTATATTCATTATATCGAAATTTCGGAATTAAAAAATTAAAAGACTCATTGAAAGGCCTACAAAAGAAAAGTTTTGCTCCTTTTATAGAAAATATTCTAAATAATAAACATAATTTCACAAATAAATTTAAGAATATAGTCTTTGCTTTTATGGGATATATTAGAGCTAATTCTAAGAAATCCAAAGATAACCGTATTAAAGATAAAGTCATGTCCACTTTAAATTATTCCTCTAAAATTTTAGACAAAATTAATGTTAACAGTCTTATTAATTCAAAGAAAGTTAAGTCCATGTTACCAGATGGTTGTAAAGATTTCAAACCATTAATAGTGTATTCATATGAACGACCTGTTGGGTCTATTATTTGTAATTATAATAAAGTTTTAGGAAATCTTTCAGATAATGATATTTTCAATAATAATAAATGCGTGTGTGAAAGAGTCATGGATATGCCAGCTAGCAGACGTGATGCACTAGCAAAGTTCATTTATAGTCCGATATGTCACATATTAACAGGTGATGTAGAACTAGTTAAACATTTTGCAAACGACAAATTAGCGGAGCTATGTCGTAAAGGGTTTAAATTTAGAATAGGGAGTAATAAAGTAACATGGGACATAATTTTAAAAGATATTGTTTTTTCAGTCAATAAATTAAAAGATAAATTGTTAAAAATTGCGTGCTGCAATGCAAGAGAACTAGAAGCATGGTCTAAATTATTAATTAAGTTAATTAGAAATAAAATTTTCTCGCTTAAAAATGAATTTAATCTTTCAGATTTTATAGACTATAATTATAATAAGCTTAAAGCTGATTTAATAAATTTACATAAACATTTTGTAATCACTACAGTAGATAAAGCCAGCAATAATTATAGCTTCACATGTAAGAAATTTTATCTTGAAAATATGAAAAAAGAATTAGGTATTAAGGGTAACATATTACGTAAAAATATTTGCGGTAATTCTGTTTATGAAATTCAAAATAATCTGAATATTGATAACTTAATCGATGAACATACCAAGAAAAATATAATATTTGATATTAAACTTTCTGATAAGAACAAGTGCATTGCAAAATTATACATGTTACCTAAATTTCATAAAAGACCTTATAAATATCGCTTTATTGCCGGAGCAAAATTTGCTACCACTAAAACTCTATCAGAACAAGTCGTAAATTGCTTAAAATACATTAAAAGTACTCATAAAAGATATTGTAATACCATCATGAAAAGAACTGGCATTAACTATTATTGGAGTGTTGACAATTCGTTAGAAGTTATTGATAAAATAAATACCATGCCGAAAGTTACCTCGGTACATAGCTTCGACTTTTCAACTTTGTATACCAATTTGCCTTTAGATTTAGTATATTCAGAGCTTTGCTTTATTATAGATTTGCACTTTGACAGGTTCGTTAGGAATGGTAATTATTTCATAAATGTTTATACATATTTTAATAATGCATCACTTAGCTCTACTCCCACTAGTTCTGTATATTTTGATAGAACTAAACTTAAAGATGCCCTTAAATTCCTCCTTTTCAATACTTATGTTAGATTCGGGCCGTACATTTTCAAACAAATATTAGGAATTCCTATGGGTGGAAATGCTAGCCCTTTAATTGCAGACTTATTCTTGCTTGCTTTAGAATTTAAATATATAAAAGACTTAGTTGACAGTAGCAAGAAAAATAAAATTCCAGAAAAATTAGCACTTGCTAAACTGTTAAGTAATAATAGTAGATATATTGATGATATTCTTGTTTGCAATTTGTTAAATTTTAATCAAGTTGCTAAACTTATTTACCCTAATTCTATTCCCCTCACACAATGTAACGTAAATTATAAAGTTGAAAATTTTCTTGATATAAATATAGAGATTGTTAATGAACAGTGCATACTTAAAGTATATCACAAAGTTGATAATTTTAATTTTAACGTAATAAACTTTCCTTTCCCTAGTAGTAATATCGATAGTAAAATAACTTATAACTGTTTTTATTCCCAATTAATAAGATTTTGTAAAATCTGCACTAAAGTAGATGACTTTTGGGCTAGAGCTAGGTTACTATACAGACTCTTAGTGGACAGAGGTTTTGAGGCAAGTAAATTGTTCCATAAATTTAATCTTTTTAGGGTCAATTATTGTGACTGTATTCTAAAATTTGACATCAATAATTTTAATCAAGCATTTTTAACTTGAAGTTTCTTGTATAACCTCTGCTTACTTTTTGTCTGTATTTATTGTTTATCTTTTTCTTTTTCTATTATTATTATTATATTAATATTGATGATTTTTTAAATTTATTGTTCTTGTTAAAAGAGTACTCTTTGTTTAAATCTGTTGTTACTTCATATTTTGTAATTATTTGTCTTTATATTATATGTATTCATTGTCGATAGTATCAATTGCTTACTTTTGCGATTTCCTTAGTTTATTTGTGCTATAAATGTAGGTTATTTGTAGGGTAGTTATTGATAGGGGTCACTTGAGGCATGCTATGCTTACAGGTACCTACCCGATAGCACTATCGTTAGTGAGTGCTGTACTGTATTTTATATATTATTTTGTAATAGTATAGATATCTTATCAATATTTGTATTTTGTACTATTTTAATGTCTTGTCATGTTGCAAATTTGATTTTAAATAATATTTTGACATTTAACATATAGTTTCTTTATTCATGCAGAGTTTAGTAAAATTTGCCAGAACGTCCCGGACTTCCCAAACTTGACTACTTCCTTTAACGTGACGATAGTGCGTTGTTATATGTGCGATTAGTTTGCTTGGGAAACAGATTAACTTGCTCATGTAGTAATGTACACCCTATGTGGTGGATTGTGTTCTTTTATTTAATAATTTTCATTTTAGTAAACGTTGTTTCCACATAGCGATTTTGATAATTTAATTTGACTTTATATTGTCCTTGTCCCAATTTTGGTTTGTTTAGTTTGCAAGTTTTACATTTTAATTAAATATGGGAAGAAGTGTGAATAGACCAAATTGGGAGTACAGGATGGGAGATAATATAATTAGCAAGGCCGAAAAAGAAAAGGATTTAGGGTTGATTATACAAGATAATTTGTCGCCAGAGAAACATATTAACAAGCTCTTTAGCGGAATGTATGCAATGGCCGGGAATATGAAAGTTGCTCTGAACTACTTGGATGAGACCATGGTAGCGAAAATTATGAAGAGTATGATTAGACCAAGATTGGAGTATGCAGCAGTGGTGTGGTCCCCGCATCTAAAGAAGCATATTCACAAGTTAGAAAGAATCCAGAGAGCAGTTACTAGATTGGTTCCAAGTCTCAGAGAACTGCCATATGAAGGGAGGCTAGACAAATTAAATCTACCAAGTTTAAAAGATAGGAGAGAGAGGGGAGACATGATAATGATGTACAAATGCACCCGGGGGCTGGAGAGGCTGGATAGGGAGGATATGTTAATTATGGATACAGGAATAACTAGAGGCCACAGCTACAAAGTAAAAAGACCTACCTGCAAGAACGATATCAGGAAGTTTAGCTTCCCCTATAGATGTATTGACAAATGGAATGGGCTGGAGGAGGAGGTGGTAGGGGCAAGGAACATCCATATTTTCAAGAAAAAATTGGATAAAAAGTAGACTGAGAGACGGGACAACACGAGCTTAGCTCAACTCCTGTAAACTACAATTAGGTAAATACCAGGACTACCGAGTATGGCTAAAGTCCCGAGTACCCAGATGGGCCGGAAATACAATAATAACATAGGCTAGGCCTACCACCATACAACCTCAAGTATTAAGGTCATGTGATAATCGTTCCCTAGACTAAAGTAAGCCTAGGCTACCCAGGAACATTAATTATTTTTTAAGAGGAAACACTATGAATGCAATAAAGTTTCCAATATACTCCATAATCCCAGGGATTAGATCTAGGCCTAGAGTATAAATATTTGTTGGTAACATTACCTGAGGCCATGAATAGGCTATGTAGGCCTACATATTAATAAATTTGGGTGATAATGAATGTTTTATTTCCCCTGGAATATATAAACTGAATGGATAGTTTATTCCTGTGTTACACCAACTGTTCTATGAAACTTAAAGGCGTTAACACCACAGGCTTCCTTTAGGAAATGCCACCTGTAACCTTCTTTTATGTTTTATTTGATATCAAACTGACTTGATTAGTACATGTTCATTGGATACAATAATACCATACAAACATAAAGTCAAACCCGAATACATATCACAACAAAATTCTTCTGAAAGTCTCGGTTACCCTAGGCCTAGCCTAAACAACTTTTTTCCACCGGGTAGCCGGGTACCCTAAACGGACCCAAACTTTAATTTTGAAAAACAAACCAAATCCCAATATAAAAAATTTAACTAGAAATTATTACCGGGTACTCTAGGTTAGCCTAGGTCAAGATTTTAATAAAGAAGTCAGACCCCATTATCTAACCTAACAAAATTAAGATAAGTGCGAGAGCTTATTAAACAAGTAAGTTTTTCTAATCAGTTAAAAAAAAAAAAAAAAAAAAAAATATACTGTAATAATAATAATGGGGGTCAATCCAGAATACCAATATTGCCGGGTAACACCATACCGCCACCACCATAAGGGTGCCAGGTGATTCAAGGCTGTGCCATACTGGGACAAGGACAATTCCAGGTCCCAGTAAGAGAAGCAAATATTATTTTACCCAGTACCATACCCTAAACTTTGTCATAGCCTACTCTAAGAAAAACAAACCAGGGTTCCAAGAAAGGAATCAAATGGAAATTCTGGCCGATTACTCTAGGCTGGGTCATACTTACTACCATTTTAATTAAAATAAACAATACAAGGCTAGTGCCCACCTTTCGCCCCCATGGTAGACATGACCAGGTCACCTGTTGCTCCCTTCATTCGGCTAAATAACCCATATCTCTAAAGTGAGTTCACTGGGCAAAACTCTAGACATTTCCAAGTCACCTACGAAGTGTATTCTCACGATTTACATATTTTAACTAATTTCCAGGAAACAAGTACTAAACAAGTACTACTTCCTAGAAAGGCTATACTTCCCTAACAAATTTCCGGATAATTATATCCAATTTTACCGAATATTAATTCACTAGGCTACTTCTTACATAAAAGACAACGGGAGTCGGATTAAAATAAACGGGACATAACTAGACCCTACTTTACCAAAACCTAAGTACAGTAGACCTAATAATTCCGGTATTAATTCCACCATACAATTCTGGCCCCTTGTTATATAATCTCACGACTCAAGGAGCGACAACACTACCGGAGAAGAATCTTTTTCAACGAGTAAAACATCCCCTCCCCCTCCAAGTGACAACCACTGGAGTATCCTAACACCTTATATGTTAAGGTGAGTTCATTTGACAAATTACTAGACGTTTCTGGTTCACCGGCTAAGTGTACCGTCACTAGGCTATCCATATAAGCTTTGCTTATAACAATGACCCAAAAAACATATATACCCTCGGGCATATTATCTATATGGAGTTCAGTAAAATCTAACAATTCAGGTACAGTACTTTAAAAAAAATAAATAAATAAATCTCCAAGTACTGTACCAGCAATACTAAAATAGGTAAGCTTTTTAGAATCATCTCTTCTAGAACTCCTAGCTAGTCCCCATCTCCCGACAAGAAAATGTCCGGTTCTAGCAAGATAATGACATAGGTCGGTCGGCTCAGAGCCTTCCAGTAAAAAACGGAATAATAATAATAATAATAATATCAATAACATTGACTCAATTAGCTTTTACAGATTGGGTCCCACATAATATGTTACAAATGTGACGGGTACCAACCGGGCTTAATCCCAACGAAGGATAGTCCATTAAAGCCGTAAGACATATATTCCCTTTGGGTCCCTGGGAAATTAACAAACCACAGACATAAAAGCTACCCACCTTCGAAGTCCCAACTTCCCTGACTCGCAATCAGGATTTCAAATCCTGCACCCTACACACATATCCCCAGGCCGGGGTCAATTATCTGACATGACCGTCACCCTGCTAATCCTGTTTTCTTCGAATAAACAAAGAATTACCTGCCTCCTCTACCGCCTTGGCTGAGCCAAGTGCTGAACATGTCATCCTCTCCCCCTCCTACCCGAGTATGGCTAGGTGATACTACTGTATTGAACAACAGGTTGATTCAACCCCGTTGTTTTCTCTCCACCCACGTTGAGTCTCCCTAAAAAACTGATTCAGATGAATTCTGAAGCTGAAATACATAAACCCAGGAGGATAGTTGGGCTAATTTCAAGAAATTTGTATTAAACCCGTATAGGAATGTGACAAGCAAACCCAACGGACATTTTTTTTTTTGCGCCTTTAGATAACACTATCCGAGATCTCAAAGTAGTTCTCTTGCTCCTTCCAGATCACAACTTCATCCTAAACAACCTGCTCGTAAAATAACAGCTCCCGATACGGGAAACAACCACCAGAGTAACACCTACTAATGCTGACACAGGTCTTCCTAATTTGGTATCAATACCAAAGTAGTGGTTTATTAAAATGGACGAGCTGAAGAATATACGTGCAAAGAAGCACAAGGCCATTTGCCGGGCATAATTAAAAAAAAAAAAAAAAAATCCCAATTCGATTGGGTGCGAAGTACTTTTCTTACACACAGACACCCACGGTTCCTTCAGGAAACGCTGCAAACCATAGTCTGGCGTGAATAAGACGGATGTACATATTACCATTAAATCTCTCTGATCTCTATAAATCCGTAGGTTGCTCCACAAAAAATGTCAAGGAACAAAAACCCTATGATGGGGGTATACTCTTTAAGAGATGACCCAGGGGCCAAGTGGTTGACTCAGTCAAAGGGATTTACCCTGTAGTGGGGGGATGCCCCCCCACAAAACTCCCATTGGAGGATCTCCAATTTACCACTAGGCATACATAAAAAATCCCACTCTATTCCCCAGAAGTTCTGGAAATATCTCAGATCCCCAATTAATAAGTTGTAACCACCTAATTGACCCCATGATAAATACACCTACCCTGCACGGATTGACAAAGACGTTAGACTGCGTCGAAAAACCCTTGGTTACTGTCAACATTTTATCACACAACAACACCCCGCACAGGCCATGAGTCAAGTAGCAGAGTCTACCCCTCAACAACACCCCAAGTCCGCACTTCATTTTTCAGAGGAGCTCCACGGGGTAATTCTCAGACGACCACCGGGAATGTCAAGATTGGCTCTTGTTTGCGCTTGTAGTGATGTAGGTGAAATCACCAAGGTCGATCTGGGGATCCACCGTTATTGCAAATTTTGAAGCAACTAGAACTAGACAGTTTCTACTCACCCAATGGTCCAAGAATACCCAAAAGATATGGCCACTCTATCACTCTCTTCACCTCGATTCACATGTGGTTTGATTCCCCAAACAACCTGAACAAAGTTCAGGCTCGGGTACTATGCCCTCAGATGGATAGGTTGGAGCAGTTTAATAAACAAACTGGCCCCTCCTCAGAGTTCGGGCCAACAATGGACAACTGCCTCTAGAATCAGAATATTAATGATCCGAGTGTTGACAAGCAATGTTGTGTCTTGGGTGCCAGAGGGCATTCCAGCTTTCTATCACACACATTTTCTCTCCCCAAAAGAGACAGTCTACAACTAAAACCCTACGATGGACATGGCTACTCCTCAACAAATAATTCACAATAGAAAGTTCAGGATATTAACTAGTTACCAAGTAGAACTACAGTAATTCTACAGTCAAAGGTCTGGAGACTGGATAATTGCTCCAGATATAGAAGAATCCTCTGGCACATCCCAATACAAAAAAAAAAAAAAAAAAAAAAAAAAAAAAAAAGTCCTAGCTATCCCATTCAGTATAAGAGCAAGAATGTTCACCAGAATTCCTTCCAGCGCGGACATAGCTCCCAGTTTTTCACCAAGGGAGTGAAACAAACTCTTCCCCCTCTACTCAAAAGTCAGCATAAAAATACTGTTTAACCTTCAAGATTGTAGATTACTGTGGTCCTCTCCACTCCATAGCCAAAAAATCAAACCCTGATAGTCACATAACAGGTGACAAAAGGAGGTTTCAGAATAAATTTAGAGAAATCAAAATTCTCACTCCTACACAATCAGCAGAATGAGTAGGAGTAATCGGGGATACACAACTCCAGACTATAAAACAAAATCCATCCAATGCCAAGTCTTTAAATATAACCATTCACAGTACTGTATTACATACCAATACTGTAAACAATAACTGTGTTTTGAGTTCAAAATGATAAGGTTCCTAAACTTCCTCAGGTTAAAAGAACTAATCTGACCAGGCAACAAAACCGTTCCACTAACACCTCCCAATTCCCTCCTATTCACCCCAAAGAGAATTCGACATCCCCTGGCGTTGCGGGGAAAATTCTCAAGTAAAAGTAATCAGTGACACATTGGCAAAAATCCACCTCCCACTTTTGGGATTGGACACAGACGCTTCGAATCTGATAGGGTGGCACTATCAGTCGTTCTGAAGTTAATCAGTCAAAGAAAATGGACAACCTTTAGTCAGTGTCACACCATACCCAAGAACTAACAGCCCCGCGTTTTTCCCAAAGTTCATGCAATATCATTGACCTCCAGGTCAATGTCATACCAGATGGACACGATGACGACTGTAATTGGCTTGGAGGAACAGGTCCCTACCCGGACCAGTTCTTTCTAGAATTACTTGGGTAAAAGATATGCTTTCTAGCCCAAAACATTCACCTTTAATCCAGGCAACAACTCTACCAGGGTTCCCCAACCCGTAGACAGATGTAACACTTGCAATATGGACATCCTCTAAATGGCTACTATCCTGCGACAAGGAAGTCACAGATACACTCACTAGCCAATACACAGCTTCAACTCTAAGACAGGATAGTTCACGCTTGATACAATTTACACCTTGGAGTGCAAGTTCAAAACCAGCAGTCTCCATCGGTTGCTGGTCGCTGAAGCACCTAAATTTATTAATTGACTTTAAAAAGAGCTAACAATTAACACACTTATAAACCACGTATCGTCATAAAGAAATCCTTCTTGACGCATACTAGTTTATCTCTGCCCCAGAAAGACCAGCGGGGTTTGTTAGGCAGGCTGGTGTTAAGCTCAGAGCCCCTAATCACCATTTGCTTCCTCAATGGTCAATCTCGAAGGACCTAACTTTTTCACAGTCTAGGCCTTCTCCTGTGAGACCACAAATGACAAGAGACTTAGTGGGTGCATATTGTCAAAGGACCCAGACCATTGGCCAAAGGGTCTCAGAACTGACATCCATGACAGGGTCTACCTAGTTTTGCTACTAAGGAGGACTCTGTACATGTTGCTGCTACACCAGAGTGATCACAAAGAGGAACACCAGGAACATCTCCCCACACCTTTATCTATTCCTGCCTTGACAAGAGCAAAAATACTCCATGCTTCGATTCCCTGTTAATGCACTATATACCTACTCTAAGTCTATTAGTCCTAGGAATATGACACAATTGTGCTTTCCCCGGGAGGGTCAAATAAGGTGGGGAAAGAAAGTGTTAGCATCCCTTTTGCAAAGATAATGAAGGAAGCTGAACCTCAGGTGATCGCAAAACCCCATGATAGGCACATATGGTCCGCTACCATTAGTTTTCCTAAATGGGTGTTAATGAGATATAACGCAGACGGGCCTGTTGGCCCTCTAGCAATGCGTCCCTAGCCATATACTTGTCGGTACTTCCGGAGAAGTCCCAAATTACCATACATAGCTGTAGGCAGGATGATGCCCCCCAAAGCCATTAAGTAGATGGTTATATTTGTTAGTAGTCTTGGCAAATCCAACGTCAAGGCTATTAACCTAATTGCAATGACGACTTGTCTATTTTGACTGCTATGTCGTCATTCCAACCGCGGTTAAAAAGAAAACGTCTAGAGTCTACTCCTTATCTTGCTCTAGGAGACGTTGTACATTAACCAAAACTACCACCGAAGGTGAAAAAAGTATAGAAGAGAAGAAAAAGGGGTTTACCTTAGTTACCGCTCAAGGCCCATCCCGTGTTCCGTCATGCGCCGATCCCTGTCGAACGTGCGCATGAGCGACCCTCTCTTGTTATCATTTTTTCACGCGTCGCCATTGTTGAGTCCGCTTTTGTTGTGCTCCTTCAATTCACCCTGTTTTAGGTTCGTTTCGGCTTTTCTGGCCTTCTTTTTGTTAGACAGATGTTACGTGATCTAGGGCACACGTAAATGGGCTCCTCAGTGTGTTTAATGGAGACGCGTGTGGAAATAGCTACCGAAGGTACGGGGGCGCCTGGCGTTCCTCGTATGTGTTTTTCATTCCTTTCTCTTTTCATATTCTTTTTTCCTGTTAGTCTGGGCATAGTTTAGCTTATTTTAGCCTAGCTTGTTTCTCATTCAGGAATTGCTATGCCCTATGAGTTTTCATATTTTCATAGCCTAGGTGTACAGTTGGTTCACAATCTGAGATTTCGTGGTGGCGGTGCTGTTTGTAGGGTTTGTGTCGGCCGCATTATTAGCGTTATTCCCGAGTCCCCCCTTTCGAGCCTTCACTGTGTCTCAAGGGCCTGGGCGCTTGGTGGTTCGTGATATCCAGGGGTACCCCACGGGGGCCTCTCCCTCACACCACAGGGTTTTTCGCCCCTGACACATTCTCTCCTCACGGCTAGGCCACCCTTTTTCTCGCCAGTTTCATTTACTGGTTTTTGTGTTCCCTTACTGTTTTCACCTCCATCCTTTCATTCCCTTTTGCCCAATCCGGGGGTACCCTACGGGGGCCCCTGTTTGTGCCAAACCACCCTTCCTGCCTCTTCTCCTCATGGGCTTTGCTCTATCTCTGTGGGTGGGGTGGTTCCTGGGGGATGTGCCTCCTCTCCCCTGGTGTGTCTTCCTTGCCTCTCCCTTGACCGGTTGAGTCAGGATATTATCAAGGAAGACACTGCTCAGCTTGATGGCCATCGTCGCTTGGAGTCTTAAGGAGTTGACGCTTTTTTCTGGGCCTGTGTTGGGATTCCCTAGACGCTCCTCTCGCTTTTTCGGCGCCGGACCATCTCGGCCGGTCCCGCAAATTTGCGGAGTGCTCGATTCGGTCCACGGACGTTTCGGCTCCCCGCAAATTTGCGGAGATCGCTGGGGGGTCTCGCGGTGAGGCGGGAGGGTTGTGTCGGTACGGTTATGCCTCCATTGGCCCGCAAATTTGCGGTTATAGTTGGCTTTCCCGGTGACCCTTTTTTGTGTCATCTTGTTGCCTGGTACTATATTGGTGTATGCACTTTCCTGGTGTTATGGACCCTGCATGTGAGGTGTTGAGTGGTGGTTAACACTTTCTCCATCTTTGCAGGTTCTGCTTGTGCTCTTCCGCCTCACCCGCCCTCCTCACCTCCATCGGTGCTCCCGGTTTAGAGTGAGTACGACTTCCAGTTTGCATGTGTGTTCCTGTTTACCCATGCTCATTCCCTGGTTTTTATTGGACATTATCTTCACTTACTCCGTCAACGTGCTGCTTATGGTGTGTGTTCTTCCGTTGCAGGTGGGATGCCTTGCTTTCGCCAGGGCTGTGGCTCCCCGTGCTTGGACTGCCACAGGTCCTGCTTACGCCACTCTCAATGTGTGTCCTCTACGGCCTACCTCCCTGCTTTGTGTGGCCCGTGTATGGACCTGGTGGATGTGGTGGACCATCACCCTGGTTCCTCTGACGCGGCAGTGGCCTCTGCATCCCTTCAGTCTGTGTGGGCGGTGGTCTCCCACCACATCAGGACTGTGGGCCACCGTTCCCCGGCCTTTGTTGACGACCGGATCCGCGTCGCCCTGGGCATCCCTGACCCGTCTGGAGGCCGTTTACCTGGCCCTCTCCCTGCTCGGGCCCTCCTCCCTGAGTCCCGTGGTCGGTCGTCACATCGTCGGGTGGATCCCCAGCTCCGTCCACGCTCTCGCTCTCCTCGTCGCTCGTCCTCTACTGCCCCTCCTCGTCCTCCTGCTCACCTTGACTCCGCCGTTCACCCTCGTCATGGTTCTCGCCCTGAGGCCGGGGTTAGGGTCTCTGCCCCTGTACGCCCTCCCCTGGCCTCTCCGGATAGGGGCTCTACTACCTTCCGCCCGCTTCCCCTGCACAAAAGACGTCCTCTTCATTTGTCCTCTACGCGCGCGGATGTTCATGCTGTAGCTGGCCCTCTGCTCCCTCCTTCTACTCTGTCCAGGAGGGTCTGCCAGGATGTAGTTGCTTCTCCTCCTACTTCTCCTGCTTCGGTGCCTCTTCTTCCTTCTAGGTCTCGTCCCAAGGTGGAGGTTCCTCCCTCCTCCGCCTCGGTGTCGGGCCGCCCTGTTCTCTCAGCCCCGGGGATCCTTGCTCTGTTTCCCCCCGCGGCTCCTTCTGACCTCCTGTCACCCGGCCAGCCTTCCCCCTCCCGTCATCCTGCTCCTCTTCCTTCTTCTATTCCTGATCTTCGCTTGCCGGCTCCCCGTGAGGGTACCCCGCCGCTTGACTCGGTAGAGTATAGCGAGGTTTCGGGGTCCCCTTTCTCGGGGGCTGACGTGTCGCTGGAAGAGGGGGATGGTGATGTTTCCCCCTCGGGCGTTAGTGATCGGGAACGAGACCCTCAGGACCGCCACGGCCGTCGTCGCTCGCCTTCTTTGGGCCGCGACGCTGCTGTTTCGTGTCGTGGGTCTCGCTCTCGCTCACGCTCGCCCCTGCGGGCCGAACTATCTTCGGGGGGGTCGCCTCTCTCGGATCGATTTTCGGCTATGCAGGGGTGGGTTGTGTCACACTTCGACGCGCGCTTGGAGGCGATGCAAGAATCCCTCTTATCGCGCTTCTTGGCGGTGACACAACCTCAGCGCCTCACCCAACCTACCCCTGCTTTGGTCCCCCTCCCCTTTGCGGTGGACCACATTCCTTCTCGCCCTGCTTCTCCGCCTGCCCGGTCGTCGGCTAGTACTGCTCCTGCCCTGGCTCAGGTGGTTTCCCCTGCTGTCTCACATGCGGGGGTCCTCCGTCTGCTAGGGCAGGGTCCGCGCTTGCCCCCCATCCAAAAGGCCAAGGTCCCGTCGCGGACTATGCCGCTCCTCTATGGCTCCTTGGCTGTTTGGAAGGGGGTGCAGGCCTCCCACCCGGAGCGTGCTACCGACTTCCCGTCAGGTGAGAGGGCCCTACCTTCGGACTGGTCGGTCCAAATTAATGATAAAATGCAGTTCAGGGTGATCAGGGTGGATGGTCAGGTGGCCGACGTGGAGGTGCGGGCGTACCCGACAAGGACTGACCTTCAGTACTTTTCGGTGAAGCCCAAGCCCCCGTCTGCTCCTCGAACTAAGCTCTGGTCAGACTTCAGCCGCCAGGACATCCTTCAGGATGTTCAGTCCCTGGCTGTGTTAACGGGACTGTCCTCCTATGGGACGGGTTTGTGCGATGACGGTAAGCCTGGCTTAGCCGTCGTGCTCAATAACCCTCTCCCATTGGAGGCCTGGTTTGCTGAGGCCTTAGACTTTGCCAACCGTTCCGTCGACAGATCTATTTCAGTCCCTCCCCCAGAGTCGTCACTGCTTTTGCCTCCTCTGGTATCTGTCGGCGGATTGGATGGCAAGTTCTGGTCCTGGATTAGCGCTCCCAAACTTGAAATTTGTGCTATTGCTAACCCGTTCTTCTCCCACCCAGATAAGTCCTCTGTTGACAGGGATTTTACCTTGCGGCAGAGGGTGGCGAACTTATTGTCTTGTCTTCTAGGTTCCCTCCAGACGTCTGTTCACCACCTGCGACTTATCGAGGCGACTGCACCTGGCGATCTTCGCGAGGGCTTGGACCACGTTCGGCGGATCCACCTTCAGCTCGCGGTGTCTTTGGTTCCCGAGCTGAAGGCGGTTTTGTGCGAGGCAACTCGACAACGCCAGACGGTAAGGTCCTCGTTCTGCCGGAAGGCCCCTTTGGATATTCGTCAGGGTCTGTTATACTCTGAGCTATATACATCGGGGCTTTTTGCGCAGGATGCTTGGGAACGCTACGCTTCTCTGTCAGCGGACCCTGCTTACGACACGCAAAGATGCGCTGTGTCGCGACCAGGGTCTTCGCAGTCCCGTCCTTCTGCCGGTCCCCTTCGGGGTGCTTCCGCCACTGCTGCCGCCAAGAAAGGGCGCAGGAAAGGGAAGTTGCCGGCCAGAGCGTCGGTTCCGCCTCGCACTTCTGCTCCTGCTCCCTTTCATCCCCGCCGAGAAGGGGCTGGCCAGCCTTCCACTTCCGGCCGCACTTCGACGGGGTCAGACGCACGACGGACAGGGGATGGGGTGACCCGCCCTTTTCGGCGAGGTGGGGGGGGGGTAGGGGTGGTCAACGTGGCTCTTATGACCGTAGGGACCGTCCCGGGGGACCCTCCACGTCAAAAAATGTGTAGGTTCTCCAGGTCGGTCTCCTCCTTGTTCTCCTTCTCGCCTCGCAGAAAGGGTCGCTCACCTCATCTCGGGGGCTCCCACAGGTTATTTTCGCCCTTGCGCCCTTCGGTGGCCACGAGGGACGTGGGGGCGGAAGATTGCACGGAGGGGTCTCACCTGGAGATGGAAGTCCAGACCCCCACTCAGCTCTTGTCAACGAAGCCGGCCTGTCTCTTCGGAGGTGGCCGACGTGATTACGTCCATGCACGAGCAGGGAATCGTCAAGGAGGTGAAAGCCGGTCACCCGGTTTTCCTCTCCCGTGTTTTTCTGGTACCGAAGAAGGACTGCGACGCGATGCGACCGGTGGTGGATCTGTCGGCCCTCAACGGGCACATCGTGAACACACGGTTTCGGATGCTGACGGTGCACCAGGTACGACTGGCCCTGCGACCTCTGTCGTGGGTAGTGTCGCTGGACCTCAAGGATGCGTATTGGCACGTTCCTATCCATCCTCGTTTCCAGCGATTCTTGGCCGTTCAGACTTCCGATCGTGTGTTCATGTTCGACAGACTTCCCTTCGGTCTCAACATCGCGCCGCGGATCTTCTCGAAACTGGTAAAGCAGGCTCTGGATCCTCTCCTCAGGGGCGGCCTCCAGATCCTGTTTTACTTGGACGACTGGTTGATAGTTTCAGACACCCTAGAACAGTGCGTCCACGACACCCTCACAGTAGTTCAACACATCACACAGTTAGGGTTCAAAATCAATATTCCCAAGTCACGCCTGACCCCGTCGCGTGTCGTGACGTGGGTAGGTCTCGAATGGGATCTGACCAACGCTACAGTGACCCAGAGTCAGCCAAACGCGGTGAAACTTCGCAGGAAGGTCTTCGCCGTGTTGCACTCGGTCTCCCTCACGAGGAGGATCTGGGACTCGTTAGTGGGTTCGCTGAATTGGGCCGCTCTGACCATTCCCTTAGGGAGGCTCAGGCTGCGCCGCCTAATACTCATGGGCAACAAGGTGTTTCCGTTGGCCCCTATGGATCGGCTCATGCCGATCCCGCGTACCATTCACAGACACTTAGGACACTGGGTTGCTCGGGGCACGCTCTCTGCGGCTGTGCCCTGGACCGCCCCCCGCCGACGATCTGGGTAGATACAGATGCGTCGAGCGAGGTAGGGTGGGGTTACCAATCCAACCTGGGACATCAACATCACGGCAGATGGGTGGGACACACACACCTACACATCAATGCCCTCGAACTGTTGGTTCCCTTGTTCTTCCTGAGGGACCACGCGCTGGCCCTTCGGGGAAAGTCGGTGGCCTTCAGGATGGACAATCAGACAGCTGTCCACTGTATCCAAAAGCAGGGGTCCTCCAGGTCTTTGACTCTGTTGGGGATCTCAGAGAAGTTGTTCTTCCTCGCGAACCGACACAACATCTCCCTGCACGCCTCCTACCTGCCCGGGACTGCCAACCTGTGAGCGGACGCCCTGTCGCGAGGACAGGGCGTTCTTGTAGAATGGGCAATGAAACAGACTGTATTCGACGACCTCGCAGCTTCCTGGGGTGTTCCGGAGGTCGACTTGTTCGCATCGAAGGAGACGCGCAAGTTGCCTCAGTACCTATCCCTCCGGACTCGCACTCCGGAGGGGGGTCCGGACGCTTTCATGGAAGACTGGAACAGGTGGCAGTCGATATACATATTTCCGCCACCAGACGCACTGTTGATGTGCAAAGTCCTCGCGCGGCTGCGGCTGTACCGCGGCAGAGTCTGGCTAATAGCGCCTCTGTGGCCAGCCCAGGCTTGGTACTCCCAGTTGAAGCGGTGGTGCCCGAGTCCGGTCCCTCTCCCTCTCTCAAACTTCCACTTGAGCCAGGTTGGCGACCTGCGGACCTCGTTGGCCTTCGCATCGTGGATGTTCGTGAGGCACGGTGGCTCCCAGTCCACGGACGGGACCTGACTGACTTCCTGAAGCGTTCATGGACGTCTTCGACTTGGGGGACTTACGAGTCCCACTGGAGGTCTTTTACTAGGTGGATACAGGACACTCGCCAGACAGTTAGCTCTCCTTCCCTCGTCCTACACTACTTGTTTCACCTCTTCCGTACACGTCGCTTTCAAGTCAACACTATACGTAACCACTTGTCTGCCATCCGGGAGGTCTTTGAGTCCGTCACTGGGCTGGTCGTTCCTCCGAAGGAGCTGGATTCCTTCATGAAGGCTGCCTTCAGGGAGCGACCGCCTCCGCACCAGATCCCTCCTCAGTGGGATCTGGGGCGTGCTCTGGACCTTCTGGCTTCACACACATATACACGGGATACTACACCGGTTCAGTTGCTGGAGCGTACACTCTTCCTTGTCGCTCTGGCCACTGGGGATAGGGTGTCTGAACTCGCTGCCATGTCGCGGTCCCAGGAATGCATGCGCTTCTCCCCGTCCTTGAATGTCGTCACGTTAGCCCCCTCCCCTCATTTGGTGGGCAAGAATGAGAGAGAGACCCACGTTTTCAAGCCTTTCACCATCCAGGCTTTAAAGCGTGGGCATACTCACCATGTGTTGTGCCCGGTGCAGGCCTTGCACTCCTATGTTGAGTCTGTGGCTCCGACTTCGGGTACTGCTGTGTGGGTGTCTCCTCGGACTGGTAGGAGGCTCTCGAAGGTACAGATAGGACGCCACATTTGTCGGGTCATTCGTGCCAGTAACCCTGCTTGTCGGGGTTCTGCGCACGATGTGCGATCCTTTGCTGCCTCCTTACGGTTCCTGCAGACTCGTTCGTTGCCTGACGTCGCCTCGGCGGGTTTGTGGTCTTCTGTCCATACCTTCGTCTCCTCCTACCTCTCCATGTCCATTGTTAGACCCCCTCGGCCTGTGATAGCTCTCGGGAGTCGTGTTTCCTAGGGCTCTCGCGAAGTTGCCTGGTCTTCCCCCCTAGTCACTCTTTCTTTTACTTTGTTTTGTTTAGAAAAGGGGGGGAGGGAAGTACGGGTTTGCAACACTGGATTGCAAGTTTGGGATTATGTTATATGTATACAGTACATAAGTGTTTTTGCCTCATTGAAAATTGTGTTTTGTTTATGTGATCCATGTTTTTGTTCGTTTTGGAAGAAAAGGGATTTTGTGTACAGTACTTTTTGGTTTAAGACAAGTCTATGAATTTGCATTACTATGAATGACGGGCACGTGTTAAAACTGCTCTTTTTAGCTACTCCTCAGTTTTTCACTCTTTTATTAAACTCTCTTGTTTAAATTGTGTTTCTTTGTCATTCATAATTTTGTCTTATGCATTGGTTTTTTTGGTATGTTGGGCTTGGATGTCCTCCTCCTATTTGTTATGCAGCCTTGACGTTGGATTTGCCAAGACTACTAACAAATTGGGAGGTTTGACGTACCTCCCAACCTACCAAATAGGAAAACCTACTATTTGGTAGTAGTCTTGGAAAATCCAACGTACATAATACCCTCCCTCACGCCGGACCCCTGCCCATCCGCGTTCTTCTGCTGACGTGAGATGTGATAACAAGAGAGGGTCGCTCATGTGCACGTTCGACAGGGATCGGCGCATGACGGAACACGGGATGGGCCTTGAGCGGTAACTAAGGTAAACCCCTTTTTCTTCTCTTCTATACTTTTTTCACCTTCGGTGGTAGTTTTGGTTAATGTACAACGTCTCCTAGAGCAAGATAAGGAGTAGACTCTAGACGTTTTCTTTTTAACCGCGGTTGGAATGACGACATAGCAGTCAAAATAGACAAGTCGTCATTGCAATTAGGTTAATAGCCTTGACGTTGGATTTTCCAAGACTACTACCAAATAGTAGGTTTTCCTATTTGGTAGGTTGGGAGGTACGTCAAACCTCCCAGTTTATTCAATGCCTTATTACCAGGGTGTAAGGTAATAGAAAGTGCGTCCTACCTGTCACCTTAAATGAAAAAAAGGGGGGGGGGCACGTTAAGTCCAGGACAAGTTGGCAGGACACACAACCCGGAATGGATAACAAGAGTGCTATTACTGCACACTAGATCTGTTACATAACAATATTAATATGTTATTGCAACTATAAATGCATAGCTTTATTTTAATTTTAATTTTGTGATATACAATTATCAGTATTCACACCTCAGTAGTTCTGTCTTTCCGAGATAAGGCTTCTTTAATGGTACCCGCCTTATACATCTTTTTCTTACGACTATACAGTACAGTACTCTTATATTTGGACACATGTCACAGTTTTCGTTTTGGTCTTCCTAATAGTTTCTCGCGGTTTAGCGTGATGAGCTTATGTAGGTCCCTCCACCGGTCGTGATATTCTAGGCACTTACGTCATTGACGTAAGGAGCCACCAATAAATTACGGTTTTGACAACCCGTAAGGGAAGGAAGGAAAAACTACTATTTATTGGTGGCTCCTGGAGTCAATGACGAAGAGTGCCCTCCCACCATCCCCTTCCCATACACATGCTCAACTTGATATTACATTAGAGAAGGTTCCTGGGAGGAACAGCCAACTAGCAGGTGTATGGGAAACAGAGGTAGACCGTGAGCGCGCGTCGGCGCGGTGTTCAAACTGTGCTAATTCTTTTCTTTTTATTTCCTACTTTTCAGTGGCTCCAACCCAATGACGTACCGTAGGAATGATTAAGGGGTACCCCCTATGATGATCTTGGTTCTCGACCACCGTGATCCAGGTTAACCCGGGCTCAGAGGAGCCCAGAACGAGGCCATAATATGGCCTCGTTCCGGGCGTCAATGACGTCAATGACGTAAGTGCCTATGTTAATATTATTAACATAGGCACTTACGTCATTGACTCCAGGAGCCACCAATAAATAGTAGTTTTTCCTTCCTTCCCTTACGGGTTGTCAAAACCGTATTTTTCCCTAAGTGCAAGATGACTCTATGTGCGTCATTAAACTTAAAAATATTCGCCAAAAATTAAGTTTTCGTCTGACGCGCGTCATATTTGGCACATATACTCAGTATAAGTCTAGTTCAATGGGTACAATTGGCAACCCCCTCAGTTTAACGGTTGACTCACGGCTGGCATGGGAAGAGAGCAGAGTACAGCTCAGTCTGTTTTCGATACTTTCACGTTTATTCGTGTATCTCAGTAACTATTTGGTTTATAATAATTCTGAAGTTACCAGTGGAATCCTTATTAAATTCCGCTTCCATATATGTATGCAAATCAAAAATGTTGTGGGCAAAATTTTGAGCTAGCGTGAGTTGGAGATAAGGTATTTCAATTTTTTTTTTACAATTCTTATTTCGGAGTGCCCCAATGTGGTTGTTTTGTATTTATTCTATGTTTTTACTTGCTTATCTTCAAGTTCTATCAATACCGAAGCCGATGGTACCTCATTTATCCAAATACAAGGATTTTTTGGTGGATAAAAACGTCACAGAAACAAATTATCGCCAGGCACAAAACTGGCTCTGAGTGAGCTGAGATAATACTTTGGGAGTGGGAAAAAACTTGTTTGGAAACTATAGGTGCGCCTAAGGGTTAAGTTAAGGGGGGTTACCTGTTTTTTTTTTTATCTTTCTCTCTTTCTCTGACTTGTATCCATTTGGCCCCATTCAGCCAACTGTTTTAAGACGTTTATCCCCATCCAGGTGTCGATTTTTTCATGGCGAGCGATAGCGAGCCAGCATTGTATGGAGAAATCCGGCAGCGCCGGAGACATTTTTCTATCGAAAAATTTGCAAATTTAGCTTGCTGTAAAACAAAAAATATATATATGTTCACTAGCTTCCGCTCGCCAGGAAAATTGACACCTTGATGGGGGTAAACGTCTTAAAACAGTAGGCTGAATGGGGCCGAATGGATACAAGCCAAAGAGAGAGGGAGAGAAAGAGAAAAAAAGTGAGGTGAGCTCCCTTTAGACTGGAAGGAATACTAGAAGGAATGCAGGATAATTAACTTGAAATAGCATTGTTAGACCATTTCATCACTTCCAAAGACATTATAAGAATTGTAAAGGATAACAATACAGTAATCACTCCTGTATTCTGATTATATGGGCCAAGGCAGGTTCGTAAACTGAAGGTTTCTGGGTCTCTATCTACAGTATCTATTGCTAGACGCCATTATCCCCGAACGTGTGGCCACGATTGAATCGCCTCCATCCTGTAAGAGGGACATCCCATGCCAGTTAACTGAATGACTTATAGGGCTGACCACTCAATTTAGAATCCGTCCGACCCCGAGGCATTCTATGTACAGTATCTTTTTAGCACTATTTTTCTACAGTGGTATTTGGCTAATCCATCCACTAACCTGCTTCACCTTTAAGTAAGCAGTACAGATTTTGTATCAGGTTTACTCCCCTAGACAGGTTGCCGACCAAGGCTGACGAGTTCCATCTACCTGAATTTATATAAGGTTGTCTCCCTAGATGGGTTACCGACCAAAGCTAACGAGTCCCATCCACCTGGAAAAGTAGGGTACGTACTGTTATATATACAGGAGTCCTGCAATTTTCACGGATTCTATGTCCCCGGATTCGCTTACTCACGGTTGGTTCCTAGAATATATTAAAATATATATGAATATAGTATCTATCTGGAGAAGATGGGTGGAATCTATTGTTGATTCTTTGTTATTTTTTTATTTTTATTTTCATGTGCTGGAAGGATATTATTTTGTTCAATTCCATCGTATTAGAAATTATTCATAGATTAAAAAAAGACCAAACAAGAAATAGTTATCTTATTATATAAGCGAGATAGATAGATACATTAGATAGATAGATAGACAGATAGGGAGGAGGAGAGAAGGTTGTTGGGTCCAAGCGATCGATAAAATACGAAAATATTTGAGACGGACTTAACTTTCTAAAAAGACAGGAAGAATTTTTATTGACTCTTTTTCATTTTATTATTTGTGTGTTCGAAGGATATATTTTTGTTCAAGTTCATTGCATTAGAAATGATTCATCTACTGTATATAAAATCTAAAACTTATTTTTTTCATTATCTTTAAATTTGTAAACTAAACATACTATAATTTTCTTCTCCTTTCAAAGATGGTGCACTATACAAATGGGGTGGAGAAGTGACACCAAGCTCTGACAACAGCAGCAAAGCTTACACCAGAGACCCCTCACACCCTGGCCAACCTCACCTCTCTGCACCCCATACTAGTGATTCAAAGGATTATCACCACTACCCTGAAATAGTTAAGCTGAACCACAAATTATCGGGGAAAGTGTCGTTGGCGGCAGCGGGGGATTTCGTGCTCGTGTCGCATCGTGTGTAATGCTTAAGACAGAGGTAATTGTTGATTTAGTAATTTTCAGTCAAGTAGTCGGTCTGTAGATATTTTTATTGTTATTGGGGTAGAGGCTTAACCCCTTCTATACTGGCAACGTCTTTTTTATTTGATGTCAGTTACATTTAGGCGATTTTATGAAGCTTTGGAAGGATATATGGTAGCTAAAAGGATTAATTGAGATAGTCTGTAGCCTTTTAATGAGTAGACGTCCTTTCTAAGCTGTACAAAATCGTCTAATAATGGCCAGAATATAATGAAAAGTACATCACCGGTACAGAAGGGCTTAATGGTTCAAGAACTATACTGAAGACTGGAAGTAGCTACAACATCCCAACCAACACCGATCTTCCTCTCCACTCCACACTCCAAGCTAGCAGGGCCATATTTCTGTCAATTTTAAGACCTTTCATGCCATTTATTTGTCTTTCGATTTTTTCCTGCGAGTGACAACGAGCCTGTATTCTTAGGAGGAATCGGCCTTCGGGTGGGACATTTTTCTACCCAAAAATGTACTAATTTATCTCGAAGGAGGGTCTAGGGGGTATATTATTAAGCTTGATGGAGGTGTAGGGAGACCTCCTCTTAAGGGGGGATGGGCCATTTTTCTGGACCACTTTCTCCCTCATGTTTAGCCCCATTAGTTTTCAGATGTTAAGATGTTTGCCCCATTAGTTAGTCGATTTTAAGACCTTTCGCCCCATTTCTTCGTCAATATTTAGACCTTTCGTGCTGTTTAGGTGTACATTTTTTCCCTGGCGAACGATAGTGAGCCTGTAATGTTGGAAGAACCGAAAAATGTACAAATTAATCTAGATGGGGGATCTAATGGATGTTTTTTTAAATTTGATGGAGGTCTAGGGAGGAAACTAGAAAAATAATGAATACATGCAAAAATCGCCCCAAAACCGACCCATCGCTGAAGACACACCGAAGTCGCTGTAACAAAGACACGCCCTAGCCCTGTCAATGAAGGGAGTGCACGGCGTTTTATAACTGCATCGTCAAGTACTCCAAGTTAGTCATTACTAGTCACTCAACACCACATCACGTAACTCACAAGCCAGTTTAATAGCAATTAAAATGTAAAACTTCCAAACAAAGCAAACCAAAAGTGGGACAAAGACAATATAAAGTCAAATTAACTTATCAAAATCGCTATGTGGAAACAACGCTTACTAAAACAAGAATTTTAAGTCAGGACAATTTAGTACTCCTTCTACTGTATTCGTCTATACATTAGGCTACCATAGCGCGGTTGGAATATATGTACAGTTGGTCAAAGTTCCAGCTGACCCACCCTTGCTCTTGGGCTCGCAGAATTATCTGGCAATACTGGTGTAGGAAGGAGGTGTGTCTTACAAAGATTGGGATTGTTTTTTTATTTCGGCTATATCATTGTTAGAACATATACTAAACAAGGGAAAGTAAGCCTATCTTAAATAAAAATGCATACATCGCTATGTATGATCCCGAACATTCACCCAAAGTTCGTAGATTTGCTTAAATATTCAAGTTATTATATCCATTGATTGGCAACTACACCAGTATTGCCAGCTAATTCTGCGAGCCCCAGAGCAAGGGTGGGTCAGCTGGAACTTTGACCAACTGTACATGCTCAGATTAATATGCAGGATTCGAAACTGAATAATAAATCGTAGGCTTGTGCATATTTCTTTAACTGTCTTGATAGCGTAATGCATAAGTGCGCGGAATTTCGGTGTGAGTATCTTAGGTTCGAGTCCTTGGAGTGCCACATGTATTTGTTGATTTAATTAATTGAGTTTAGAAGTGAAGTTGGTTGGTGAAAAAATATAATAATAGATAGATCTTCTGTTGTGCAATATAAACTAGCAATTATAGACTACAATACAGTATGTCATAAGTGAGTATCTAAGTCATTACAGGTGCCTTACTTACGTTATACCTTCCTGTTCTGTGTGGACTTTAACTCCTTGCGACATATATGACGCGATCGCGTCATATGGAACTTATGACCAAAAACTCATATGACGCGATCGCGTCGATCGCGTCATATGGACTTATCTACATGCCTCTCCAATAAGTCCATATGACGCACTAGCGTCATATGGAGCTCAGTAAGTCCGGTAAGTTAGATGGAGATATGTCGGTTGGTGGCAACCCCAGGTTCCTCCGACAATTCTAACGGCCAGCAGTGTGGTTTTGACAGTTGTGTGGTGCAGTGGCAATGATACCGGGCGCCCGCCTCCGTGGACTTACTGGAACATAATATGTCTGAAGGAGTTAATATATTGGGGCCTTACAATGAAGAGCTCCAGATATTTGTTCTATAGTACTTAATTTATATTACTATGTTATTACAAGAGATTTATTTTGCTAATATTTTTGTAGGATTTTTTTTTTTTTTTTAGTATTAGTGGTACAGTATGTGGAGTTCATATTATTATTATTATTATTATTATTATTATTATTATTATTTTTATTTTGTTTTTCTATGTAGAGTAGGATTACTTCATGCTACGGGCCGTGGCATGGTTGGTAGCGCATCTGAAGGGTCGGCAGTTCTATCCCACACTGTGCCATTGATAGACAGCAAGAGTTTGGGCAGCTCAATCTAGCTATTTGTGGCAAATGTCCAGTTAATGTCCCTGTAACAAGACCTCTCCTAATGCCTGTTAATGAAGGGAGTGCACAGCATTAAAAACTGCATTATCATCAACAGTCATCCTATTCAGTAAAGTCTTATTACAGCACTGTCTTGTTGTAGCACTGTTGAGGCTGGTGTGGTGCAGATAGGTGCTGCAGGGGAGTCTTGTTGAAGCACAAAGAGCACTACCAGCTCACTAGTATCAGCCACAGTGATGAAATGGTAGGGTGTAGTAGAGCTAAAACTGGTGTCAGATATTGAATGGAAAACTCACTTGACTGAAATAATTCAGACAAGTTGGGCACCTCTAGAAGGAAGAGTGCCGGTCTTGTAACTGAGTACATAGTCCCGAGTTCAATCCTAGCAGTGGGCTTGGGATTTTTGTAAAACTGGTTCAGTAGCCAACCCAGTTTGGCTACGAAAACTTGAAAGTAAGATATCAGAGTTCAATAGTAACCCCCTTTGCACTGGTGGCAAATGCAGTGGGACATCTGTGAGGTTGGGGGAATTAGAAGTGCACAGAGGGAGGAGAGGCCTTGGGAGGTGACACTCGTATGGATGTGTTGTTGGGCCAGAGGGGTAGTTTGTGTGGGTATGTGTATTCCCCGAGTGCCGTGACGTCACATCCCCATCCCCTCTCCGTCCTATTGGACCCATGTCAATTCGCTCGGTCTCTTTTCTCTCTTTGTATGTTTGGAGTCTTCGCTACCCAGATGATGAAGCGATGTAGTAGAACTAAAACTGGTGTCAGATATTGAATGTAAAATTCACTTGACTGAAATCATTCAGACAAGCAGAGTACCTCTATTGTCTCAGAGGAAGAGTGCCGGTCTTGTAACTGAGTAGTCCCAAGTTCAATCCCATCAGTGGAGCTTGGGATTTTTGTGAGAAGACCGGTTTAGTATCCAACCCAGTTTGGCTACTAAAAGTTAAAGTAAGATATCAGGGTTCTAATAACCCTCTTTACAAGGGCAGCGTTATTTCAGGAATCTAGTGTACTAAAGTCAAACTGTCAAAAACAACCCTGTCTGAGCCATTACAGTTGTATAAGGATGTTAAACCATTAGTTAGTTAATTAATGTTGTAGTTAAGCAGTTACAGTCAATCCTCCACTTACGCGAGAATATGGGCAACACAAGGCCTTGTGTAATTGGAATTTACCTAATTGGAATAACTTATCTTATGAGATTAATTACTTAAAGGCGGCACCCACCTCCGGACCCTCTTATTTACATAATTTAAATAAATTTCCTTGAACAACTTTAAGTGGCTATGGAACATAGTAAGATCCTAACAGTTAAACAAAATGGAAAATATTTACCTCAAATGAAGAGTAGGAAGGCTTGATTGGCTGGAAGGAGAGTTCTGAGGCAGGGCGAGGCGACTAAGGTGCCCCGAGCCATTTACCATCCCCGATTTGGTTTAAAGGGACCATCTCACATGGACCCCCCCTCGTATAAGTGAAATATCGCGTAAATGGATATGCATAAGCGAGGATCGACTGTATGCCTTGCATACAATGACACTATTTTTGTATTTAATTATGGCTATCATTACAAGATTGTATGCAGAAGAAAACAAACCTATGTGAAACAAAGGGTGAATAGATATATACTGTAGGTTTAACCCTTTGATTTATAGAGCATCATTCCTAAGCTATGAAAAATGGCCAAACCTTAGCAGGAATAAAATGAAAGAAGTGCCAATATACTGAAAATTGTACACTGTCTTGTACACTGACAGAAAAGTACTGTAGGTGGTTATGAGAGAGAGAGAGAAAGAATAGAAAACATAGATAACATTGAGTTTTAGGATGGATATGTACACTCGACCAAAAAACAATCTTTACACTAACGCTCTAAACATTCTGGTAGTGGGTCGAACGCTTATGATAATACTTCACAGACGTATGTTTCACCCGATTTATTCCGTTCACTCTAGATTATTTACAGCTCACCAGTGTAAAGATTGTTTTTTGGTCGAGTGTGCATAGATGATAAATAGAGGGCACAAGAAAGGTAGGTATCATTTTTAGAAACATACAAAAATATGTGGATGAATAAGAGAGTGGGGGAAGTTGGATGGCATTGCTGGATGAACAGATACAGGACATACATAAAGGGAGGGAGGTAATATTCAAGGAAGAAGGATTTGTTGTTGCATGTTTAGAGAGAAAGTTTGTGTGAGAAAGATATATTTTTTTTCTTTTTCTATGTGAGTGAGGGAGACAAAAGGCAGAACTGTCTGTATTGGGTGTGTCCAGGCATTTTGGCTCGAACGTCCCTTGATTTTGGCCCTGTCACTCTTTCAAGTCTGGGGGAGCCCAGACTTGAAAGAGTGACAGGGCCAAAATCAAGGGACGTTCGAGCCAAAATGCCTGGACACACAGAGTTTGAAGCAATTTGAGTCATAGTGTGTGAGAGAGTGAGTAAATGTATGAAAGTGAGTGAGTGAGAAACTGTGAGAGTGAATGTGGAGGGATGGACAGATATATAATTAGATAAAAGGGAGGATGATAGGTAGCATTCTAGGAAGATTTTGGGGGGGGAGATAGAAAATTAACAGTTATTCACGTACATACACAGAGGAAGTAAGGAAAACGTCTTGGAAAACAGGTAACAGATAGCTAGAGCGAGATAAAATAAAAAACAGTGAAATAGAGATAGCAAAAAGTTAGCTTATGATGTGTTTTCATGTGCTGGATATTTACAACTCTTGACCATTCCTAGTACGATGTGTAAGCCTTTTTAACCTGTTGATAATGTGTAATCAAGTTTGTGCCTTTAATATTGGTCAGATTAATCATTAACCCCTTCAGTACCGGCCACGTCTTTTTAATTTGTCTCTAGCTATACTTAGACAATTTTATGCAGTTTAACCCTTTGGCGCACGATGACTCTATGTGCGTCATTAGGGTATTTACCCCCTAAGTGCACGATGATGCATTTAGCGTCATAAAATTAAAAATATTCGCCAAAAATTAAGTTTTCGTCTGACGCGCGTCATTTTTGGCATAGATATTAAGTATTAAGTCTAGTTCAATGGGTACAATTGGCAACCCCCTCAGTTTAACGGTTTACTCACGGCTGGCTGGGAAGAGAGCAGAGTACAGCTCAGTCTGTTTTTCGATACTTTCACGTTTATTCGTGTATCTCAGTAACTATTTGGTTTATAGTAATTCTGAAGTTACCAGTGGAATCCTCATAAAATTCCACTTCCATATATGTATGCAAATCAAAAGTTTTGAGCTAGCGCGAGTTGGAGACAAGGTATTTCGATTTGTTTTTTACAATTCTTATTTCGAGTGCCCCAATGTGGTTGTTTTGTATTTATTCTTGTTTTTATTTGCTTATCTTCAAGTTCAATCAATAACGAAGCTGATGGTACCTCATTTATCCAAATACAAGGATTATTTGGTGGATAAAAATGTCACAGAAACAAATTATCGCGGGGCACAAAACTGGCTCTGAGTGAGCTGAGATATACTTAGGGAGTGGGAAAAAAACTTGATTGGAAACTATAGGTGCACCAAAGGGTTAAGATGGATCTGTGGTAGTAAAAAGGGTTAAGTGAGATCGCTCAAAGCCTATTAATTACTGGAGGCACTTTTGGAACTGAGTAAAATTGTGTAATACAGTAGTAGCCAGAATAATGTTAAAAGGACGCCTCGGTAATGAAGGGGTTAATTAAAATGTAAAACTTGCAAACTAAACAAACCAAAACTGGGACAAAGACAATATAAAGTCAAGTCAACTTATCAAAATCGCTATGTGGAAACAACGCTTACTAAAATAAAATTTGTAAAATATAAGAACACAATCCACTACATAGGGTGTACATTACTACATGAGCAAGTTAATCTGTTTCCTAAGCAAACTAATCGCACACATAACAACGCACTATCGTCACGTTCAAGGAATTAGTCAATTTGGGAAGTCCGGGACATTCTGGTAAATTTTACTAAACTCTGCGAGTCTGCATGAATAAAGAAACTACATGTAAAATGTCAAAATGTTCATTTAAAATCAAATTTGCAACATGACAAGACATTAACAATAGTACAAAATACAAATATTGATAAGGTATCTATAATATTACAAACAAAATTATATAGCACCTACTAGCGATAGTGCTATCGGGTAGGTACCTGTAAGCATAGCATGCCTCAAGTGACCCCTATCAATAACTACCCTACAAATAACCTACATTTATCGTACAAATAAACTAAGGAAATCTATATATTAGTACAGTACTGTAAACAAAATATACTCTTAAGGTATCACAAGTGCCTGATTATAATTATAATTTTAAGAAAAAGTTTATGTATTGACCAGTATTCCAAAAATATTAAATTGTATACAGGCTGTGCACTTTTTATAGTAATTTTTTTGTTATTGATAAAGTAAAGAACTGAATTTAGAAACTCCCTTCTAATTAATCTGGTAAAGATATTTCCATGTTTTGAATAAGTAATGTCTTGGTGGAGGGACTGTGGTGACCCTGGTCTCTGGGTCTTCTGGATGACCTAGATGTGTGTGAATTTGTAGTTTGTTTTTGTGTGTTCATTGTTTTCTGTTGTGTTGTCCCTATTTGGGCTGTCTTCAGTCACCCCCCCCCCCCCTTTTTTTTTTTTTTGGGGGGGGGGGAAAAGTGGGGATTGGGCCTGAGTATATAGATAGACCTGATTGGTGACCTGCTGGCCGCTCTGTATCCTCCACCACCCCCAAGTCCACTAACCCTGTAACCCTTCCTCACATCCTTGTGTCAAGTCTGCCTTGGTCTGCTGGCTGTTGTTCTTTCTTTCACTTCCACACTGAATACACTTCACCCAATCCTATGAATCCATTCTCTCCACTTGTTCAAACCACCACAGTCTGCTAGTACACATCACCTCAAAATCTCATCTCTTATGTCAGCATATACAGTAAGTTGGTGTCACACAAGCACTCTTACTGGCAATATTATTCAGGAATTGTTGTCTGGCACCTTCAAAATGTAATTTTGATCAAAATTCAGCCACCTGATATGATTTACAATCAGTCTAGTTTCCGATTCCTTTTAAAAAAATGTCCCAAAATATTGCAAGAAAAACTTACTCATTGAAAAATTGACAGAAAAACACTGAAGTTACTTTGCCTTGATACACTCTATCCTAAATTACTATCACCAATGCTTTCATAGGTCACCTGACACTTAACATTTTTGACACAAATAAAAATGTCCTAATTTTGATAGTTATTAATTGAACCAGATAATTTTATTTAGTTGAGGAATGATATGTAGAAGTAAAAGGTTCTTAACAAATTACAGTATAATAGAAATTTCCTAATTTTTATAGTTGTTTATTGAACCAGATAATTTGATTTTATCTAGGATTGGTCTGCAGAAGTAAAAGGTTCGTAAAAAAATATGCCCTACTGTGTTTCTTGGAGGCAAATAAGGGGAGATGTTAATAGTCTGGACCAACAGTCTTGTTTTGTTATGGCACTGTTGAGGCTGGTGTAGTGCAGATAGGTGCTGCAGGGGGATAATGTTGTATCATGCTGAAGCACTATTAGCACTATGCCAGTATCAGCCACAATGATAATATGGTGGGTTAGTGTCATAGCAGGACTTTATTGTACAGTAAAAAGAAATGTATAAGGACATGAAACCATTACGTAGTTAGTACAGCAAATGCTTAGACAGATGACGAAGACAAATATAGTGTATTAATTCAGTTGACTTAATCCAAAATGTTGATTTTTTTTTCAGATTAAATGTGAAAGAAGTAACTGTGGATGTTTCTATATAAGCAACTCAGTATCTATTGTAGGAGGTATGTGTTATATATTCTGTTTACAGTAGTAGCATTCAGTATACAGTAGTTAGCTACAGTATTAGTGTTTATATTAGGTTGTATTGATACAGGCACCTACAGAAGATAAAAGAGGGGTTTTGGGTAAATGTTGAGGCATGCCTGGATAATTGGTAAGAGTAAAAGAATATTTCTGATTGTTGATATGAATGGGAAGGTGGGTGATAGGAAAGTAGAAGGGGTGGTAGGAGGGTGGGGTGTACCGTCAGAGGTTGTTGTTGTTGTTGTTGTTGTTGTTCCCTAAGCTGCCTGGCTGAGCAGCCCCGAGTCCCTGAGAAAGGCCATGGCCACGATCGGGCTTTCCCACAGAGCTCTCATTGAGTGTAGATTGTGTTGTTGGCGTAAGTGGTTGTGTGAAATGCAGTCTTCTATGATGTGTTTAATGGTATGGGGTGCTGTGTTACATCCCGGGCAGGCGTCGACAACGGAGTCATCCAGTCTCTTCTGATAGCTCAGGATGGTGTCCGCATCTCAGCCTGGCCAGGTGGACTCTGTCCTCGCGAGGAAGGGAGAATTCGGAAGGATGGATTTCGGGAGGTCGTGCATGCAGCTGCGTGTTGTCTGTGAGTGAGTGGATGGATCGGTGAGAGATATGAGTATGGATGTGCTTCTGGAAGTTGGTTCGGGGTGGGCAGGGAGGGAGAGAGGACAATAATTGTGTGTGATACCGTGTGCTGGGTGTTGTTTTGATATTTCTTGGTGTCTGTGGGTGTGTTGCCATGTAGTTTAGTGGGTGGTCTTGGTTCGTGGAGGCTGCTGCCAGGAATTGAGTGCCTCTCATGTCCAGATGGTCTTTGACTTTGAGGATTTTGGTTTCTTGATGTAGGTGATCTGTGGGTGCAGTAGCTGTGGAGTCTGTAATGATCTTCAGGGCTTTGTTGTCAGAGGTAGATGGAAATGGTAGTGTGCTTGTGGAGTTACATGTGGGGAGGAGGCTGTTGATGGCCAACATCTTCTTACGACACAGAATGATACACAGGCACACATGGAAAGAGGAGTGGATGAGGGAGGGAGAGACAATGGAATGAAAGGCACTGATTGACTATGTATGTATGGATGGACGAATGAGGAAACAAGTAGGGTGGAGGGGGGAGTTGTCTGACTATTAGGCTATGTAATAGTAGCTAAAATTAGGATACAGAAGAATAGAAGTGGGTGAAGAGTGCTAGAGTAGGGCTGAAGGAAGGTTGAGAGGTGAAGAGGGTGGAAAGGTTACCAGGAGGAGGAATTCAGGGAAGAGTTCAAGAGCAGTAGAAAGACGATTAGGTAGGTTTGCCTTGGAGAGAATGGAGGAAGTGGAAGAGGTGAGCCAGGTCTTTAACACTTACGGTGCGGGCATTTTTCCGCCTATTTCTGCCATATTAGGGGTCATTCAGGCACTTCTGATTGATTAGGCAAGTGTCTGAATGAAATTAAATGTATTCTGGCAAAAACTAGAAATAAATAGCTTCAAAATGACGCCAGAACGAGCCTCGTAGCTCGCGGGGTTCACCCGCAACGCTACCATAGACATTCGGTAATAGGAGCAATTCTTGCTAATGTCGAGCTATTTATGCCTGTGGCAGCACTGTATATCTAGCGAGACACTAACTCAGACCCTACAGTGTACCGGCCGGCTGGCTGAGGGAAGGACGGCTGGCCTGTCGCACTTTCGCTCCCTCGCACTCGATTTTACAGGCTTTAAGATACTTTAAAAGCCTGTAGATTGCTGTAAATTGCCATGGCGTTCGGGAACGTCTCCCGCAGGCAATGGATTATGGAAGACATGAGCATGTGAGGAGGTATGTGGAGTTACGAGAAGAGGGAGAGGAGTGAAAAGAACAGCATGGTGGACTGAAGAGGTGAAACTAGCAGTTGAAAGATAAAAAGAAAGCATATAGGCTATAGAGTGGATGGGTAGTAGAGGGCACTTTACCCATTTTTGTTTTTGTTTTTTTGGTGGGGGGGGGGGGGGGGGCTATTTGAGACAGAGCTCGAACAGGGACATCACAACACATCAGATAAAGAAAACAGAACAAAACACACAATCACACACATCTAGGTCGTCCAGGAGAAATACAGGGACATCACAACACATCAGATAAAGAAAACAGAACAAAAAACACAATCACACACATCTAGGTCGTCCAGGAGAAATACCCAGAGACCTAGCCCATTTAGGGTCTCCAGCAAATTATTCCCAGGTCCCAGGTTACCCGGAGAGGCTCCGATTTCCGCAGGCAGACCCGCAGCGGAGCCACCACAAGCCCGCCTGCCATGCTTCCAGGCGTAGCCTTCATTACCATTGACTCCCCGGGCCAGGTGCCTGACGGACTATTACCTAGTCCAACTGGTGCATGACACTCTCCCAAACAACCGCGTTTGCACCCATCTAGTCAATAGCATTCTCCATTCATTCCTATTTATTACCACTTCTCTTGCCTGATCTACACTCATTCCTCTTTTCCAACGCTTGTCCTACACAGTTTCTCCATCTCAATGGAGATCTTCCTACCCCTCTACCTCTCCTTGTATCTGACTCACATTTTCTCTTTGTAAGCCTTTCATCTTCCATTCGTTCAACATGACCATACCAGTTCAGCACCCTTCTGTCCACTCTAGTCGACAAATGTTCCTGCTGCCCCACTCTCCTACGTATCTCTTCATTCCTCAATCTGTCTCTACGAGTCACTCCAAACATACTCCTCAAGAAGCTCATCTTCATCACATCCAGCTTTCTTCTCTTCTTTTTCTTCAGACCCCCTGTCTCAGCCCCATACATCACTGTTGGTACAACTACCCTTTGATACATTACACTTTTAACTTTCATTCCGAGATTTCTCACCTTCCACATACTTCCCATTGCTCCGAAAACTTTCCTTCCTTCACATACTCTCTGTTTTTCCTCCATTTCTGCTTATCATTCCTCCTAGATATTAAAACACTCCACTTGTTCCAGTATTTCCTCATCTAGCCTCGCATCTAGATTCACCCTACGAGCACCTCTATTACACATCACTTTACTTTTATTGACGTTCACCCTCAGCTTCCTCCTCCCACAAACCACACCAAACTCTTTGACTACTCGCTGCAGATTCTCCTCAGAATCAGCCACCATTGCTCTGTCATCAGCAAACAGCAACTGCTTCAACTCCCAATCTCTACCATTCTTTCCTACTAAACCCAATCCTCTACCCATAGTTCTAATTTTCATCTCCTTCACCACACCATCCATATATACAGTACAGTAAACAGCCACGGTGACATTACACAACCCTGTCGCAGACCTACACACCCAGATAAATTAGCAAAAGCCAGAGCAGCGTGACCATTTCTATTTGTTGGAGAGACTGAGTTCAGCCACTCTTGCTGTGCATTAACATTTCCAATACAAAAAAAAAGGAGGACTTGAGAGGTATATGGGAGAAAGCGGTGTTGGTTTGGAGGAGGGGTGTCGACTGACAAAACGAGACAGAGGTGCTTGGGGGTGATTCATACGTGGCCACCCCTTCGGGGATCACGGCGTCTGGCAATAGATAGATTGATAGACAGAAGTGTGGGAAGCCATGAAAAGAGTGAAGTTGGGGAAAGCACCAGGAACAGATGGAGTGTGTGGGGAAATGTTGAGGTATGGTGGTGAGATAGTGATAGAATGGGTATGGAAAATGTGCAAACTAGCATGGGAGAAGGGGAGTGCACCCGATGACTGGAAGACTGGCATAATAGTCCCCCTATATAAGGGCAAAGGGGAAAGGGGAGTGTGTGGTAACCACCGAGGAATATGTCTTCTAAGCGTAGTAGGGAAGGTATACAGTAGGGTAGTGATTGAGAGAGTGAGAGTGAGAACGGAGAAATGGATAGGCGACGAGCAGGGAGGTTTTAGGAAGGGAAGAGGATGTGTAGATCAGATTTTTACCCTGAATTGTGTTGTGGAGAAGTATCTGGAGAAGAAACAAAAGGTGTATATCAAATTATTCAAGAAGTAAACAAAATAAAATACCTGGGACACATTATCTCAAACGATTGCTCAGATGATGCAGATATCGGCCGTCAGCGCAGACAGCTATATTTACGTGGTAACACCATCTTGAGAAAATTCCACATGTGTAATTGGGAAACTAAAGTCACTTTGTTCCGGACATATTGTTCCTCTATGTACACGGCCCATTTGTGGTGGAAGTATAAGAGAGCCACCATAAATGGTCTGTGTACATCCTATCATAATATACTCAAGATGTTCATTGGTCTCTCTAAATATGAAAGCACTAGTATGGTGTGCACACTGTTGGATGTGCAGTGCTGTCGGGCTGTCATCAGGAGACTGGTGTACAGCTTTTCGCAGCGACTGCAATCCTCCAGTAACACGCTGATTGTAGCTCTTTGGTCTAGTGATCATATCTATGAATCCCGTATTATATCTCACTGGCAGAAGCTGCTGCACACATAGTATGTACTGTAATGTAATATATAGGTCTAATTGAACTATGAGCAATGATCTGTGCAATAGGTGTTAACCAACATTGAGCAATAGCCTTAGTTAGCCTATCTGTGTTATATTGTGACAAAATGTGATATGTGCTCTATTCTGTAAATAGGCCTACTGTATTTTTTATTTTATTGTGTCTTTATTAATATATCTTTGTGTATAATTATTATCTGTGCTCTGACGAGAAGTGTATGTGATATGGACCATTAGGTCGTACTGTATTTATACTGTATCTATCTTATGTGTCTGGAATAAAGAATTATTATTATTATTATTATTATTGCCTTTATGGACTTGGAGAAGGCCTATGACAGAGTGGATAGAGAAGGTTTGTGGAAAGTACTTAGAATATATGGAGTAGAGGGCAAGTTGCTGAAAGCAGTGAAGAGCATGTATGAGGGTGCAAAGGCGGCAGTACGTGTGGAGAGTGAGCAGAGCGAGTTCTTTGACCTGAATGTTGGTTTGAAACAGGGGTGTGTGATGTCCCCGTGGTTGTTTACTGTATATATGGATGAAGTTATGAAAGAAATACTATCAAGAGCAGTGGATGTTGGTGTATCGCTGAAAAGGGAGGGAATTGAGTGGAAGCTACCTATACTGCTGTTTGCGGATGATACAGTTCTGATGAGTGATAATGAATGGGAGTTGCAGGGTCTGGTAAATGAGTTTGGAACAGTGTGCGAAAAACGGAATTTGAAGGTAAATACGGGGAAGAGCAAGGTTATGGTCTTCGAAAGGGGTGAAGTCACAGAGTGTGAGGTGAAGCTGAACGGTCAGGCTATGGAGATCGTCAACTCTTTTAAGTATCTGGGCAGTGTGTTGAGTAAAGATGGGACTATGGATGAAGAGGTGCGGGAGAGGGTACAACAGGGGAAGAGGGTTGTAGGAACGCTAAAAGCAGTAACAAGAAATAGGGTGGTCAGTATGGAAGTGAAGAAGTCCTTGCATGACAGTGTGGTAATCCCGACACTGACTTACGGAAGCGAAGCATGGACGTTGGTTGAGAGACTCAGACCAAGAGTGAGAGCAGTGGAAATGAATTACTTAAGGAGTGCGTGCGGAGTTACATGGAGGGATAGACAGACTAATGAGGAAGTAAGAAGGAGGTGTGGTGTGGAGGTAGATGTGCTGGAAAGTGTGAAAAGGAACAACTTGAGATGGTTCGGCCATATGGAACGTATGGAAAGCGAGAGAATGACTAAGAGGGTGTACGAGAGCGAGGTGGAGGGACAGAGGGGGAGAGGTAGACCGAATATGAGGTGGAAGGATGGAGTGAGGAAGTACATGAACGAGGGCGGTGCTGGTTGGGGGGAGGGGCGTCGACTGACTGGGGACAGAGGTGCATGGGGGCGGTTCGTTCGTGGCCACCCCTTCGGGGATCACGGCGTCAGGCAATAGATAGATAGATAGATAGACTTCTAATTCCGTTCCATAGTAGTACGGTAATAATATTGTGAGTAGTAGGTGGGAGACGCCCATCATCCATGATTTGTGATCAGTGTATTAGTCAGAGAATGCATCTTTGCTGAAAAGGTGTCAGATCAGTTGACCAGTTACATTTTCCAGCATCACAACAAAGTGGTTGATAATATAGGTGTAGCCTGGAATACAAGTAAGGATATATTTCCCTGTAGTTGGGAGGAGTGTATTGCTCCCAACAATATCATTTTGTCCCTGGATACGGTAATGTGGTGTTGAAGCTGAGTACTTCCACATAATTGTTATGTTGTAGTTGGGGATTACTTTGTTAATTTCCATGAAGACCTTTGGGTGACCAGGGATCACATGTGGATAATGAGCAGATCCTCTGCTAGCGTGTGTTCTTTGTCTGGTTGACTTGTAAGGTAGTTTCTTATCTTGGACATGACTATACAAGGATTACTTTTATGGCAGGGATTTCATAAAAAAACTATCTGATAATAATTTATTTTAATTAAATTAAAATGCCTACAGTACTCAGAAACATACCCCATTGCTGGGGGTGGCCGACTCGAGACAGAGCCCGAACAGAAACCTGTAAAGTTCCAATTCTTAGGGTCCAGGAACACTTTCGCATTCTTTCGCCCTTTTCTCTGTCTCGTTGAGTAGGAGAATTTTACAAGGGGAGGAGGATTCCTAGCCTCCTGCCCCTACAAAACCAGAAACTGCACAATATACAAACAATCTTATCAAAATCACTATGTGGAAATAACATAGGCCATTGAAGATTTAGTAAAACAATATTATGAAATAGAAAATAACACAAAACAAAGCAACAATATCTTTTTGTTGAGATAAGTAGGTATGCCTTTTACAGCATCAGAATTCCCATTTGTAAAAGCGTGATGAAGAGATAACAAATTAGTAGTAGGTTTTAAGCTACGCTTCGGAGATCGCCCCAACATTCTTGACTTATTTCGGACTTCTAACCCTTCTTCTTATACTGCCAATCTTTTCTCTCCTTTGGGCTCCTCCGACCATTAACTTATCTCCGTCACCTGTCCTATCTCTTCAGTACGGCCACCCGATCCTCCCAGCCGGCGGCGCTTGTGGCACTTTGGCACTGCCGACTGGGAGGCTCTCCGGCAGTACTTCTTTGATTTCCCATGGAATGACTTCTGCTTCCGTGGCCGGGGAGTGCTGAACGCATTACCGAGGTAATCCTCTCGGGCATGGAAGCATACATTCCATTTTCTTTCTCTCAGTCTAATGCAAAAAAATCTTGGTTTACTCACGCTTGTTCTACTGCTGTCCACAACAAGGAGGAAGCATTCAAACGGTACCGATGCCTTAAAACTCAAGAATCTCATTCTTCCTATGTTTCTGCCCGGAATCAAGCCAAATCTGTTCTTCGACTTGCCAAGCACTCTTTCATCAATAATAAATGCACTGAACTATCCACCTCTAGTTCTTCCCAAGCTTTCTGGCATCTAGCCAAAAACCTCTCCAACAATTTTTTTTCCTCGTCTTTCCCTCCCCTTTTCCACTCTGATGACACAACCATCACTTCTTCCTCTGACAAAGCTGAACTCTTCTCTCAAACTTTTGCTAGAAACTCTACCTTGGATGATTCCGGTGCTATTCCTCCCTCTCCACCAATGCCTACTCTCCTACTTATGCCTAATATCCTAATATCTTCTAAAGATGTACTTTCTACCCTCTCTGGGCTTAATACTAAGAAGGCGGACAGTCCGAACGGTGTTCCTCCTGGTGTACTCAAAAACTGTGCTTCCGTGCTGACCCCCTGCCCAGGCAAACTTTCGTCTCTGTCTCTCCTCTAACATCTTCCCTTCTTGCTGGAAGTTTGCTCTCATTTAACCTGTCCCAAAGAAGGGTGACCGCTCTCAACCCTCCAACTATCGTCCAATTGCTCTCATCTCTTATATCTCTAAAGTTTTTGAAACTATTCTTGCTTTCAAATTTCGTAAGCATTAATCTTCTCATAATCTGCTCTCAGATCGCCAGTATGGATTCCTTAACCTCTCAGCTGCGCAGCCCCTGTAGTATACACCATACCCCTGTGCGCAGGTATTTTGATGCATTCCTCATTAAAATCGTTAATTTACCATAACTATAATTAATACTTATCCATATGCGCCTATTTTACGTTTAATATGAAGATAGTAACCTGTAACAACAATAAAACAAGTGGGAATAGTGTTTGTATGGTCAAAATTGCGAATAAATACGGAGCGGCCCATTCATGAAATGTGGAGCAGAGCGAGGCAACTCCACCTCTCGCGAGCTCTAGAGCATGACTGAGAGTCTCACCCCACCCTGTACCTTACCTAACACACTCGCTACTCACATAACCACACCCTGCAACCAGCTTGCAGATGTTAGCACGAAAATATACCAACGAATAAGGGAATAACAGGGAAAATAGGTGATTATTGAAGTGTGTGGGGGGGGGGAAAGGAGGGGACTTTGACAGATGTAGAGAAGTGATATGAGGTATGGAGGGGGGATTTTTTTTTTTTTTTTTTAAAGTGCTACTGGGGCCTTTTAAAAGTTTTTTTTTTAGGCCTAGGATCTTACGAGTCTCCCCGCAGTCGCTCAGTAAAACCTCTTTAACCCTTCTCTAGCGGGTGTTCTGTGGCCGTTTTGGGCCTTTCTGGGCCGTTCTGACTGCTATATCAACCATCAGTATGAAAGGAACTGTATTGCGCCGAAAACTAGGTGGAAATCGCTACACAATGACGCCACATACAGCTACGTAGCACTCGTGGAGCACTGACAGTGTTACCTCGAAGATGGAAGTTTAGCTGATTTTGCTACCTTGCTCACTTTTAGCGAACTATTGGTTACACTGTCATCCTCACGCGGTGGGAACTGGAGTTAGTGTGGGCCGGGAGGCCACAGATGTCGGACGTATGGATCATTACTATCCCACCCATTTTCACTCTATTTCCACCCTTTTTTCACCCGTTTTTTGCCAGTTTTTTCAACTCGACTTATGTGGTGAGCCGCTTTTTAAGGGTTAAGAGTCTCCCTGCAGCTGCCGGGTTAAGGGTCACTCTACTGGTGATCTTCTTTCATATCTTACTAACTCTTGGTCATCCAACTTTCGGGACTTCGGTGAGACTTTTTCTGTTGTACTAGACATAGTCTGGCACAAATCTTTAATTTCCAAATTGCCCTTCTTCGGTTTTTGTCCCTCCATCTGTGCCTTTGTCTCTAATTTCCTTTCCGGCCGTTCCATAGCTGATGTTGTGGACGGCCATCGCTCACTTCCTCATGCTATCAACTCCGGTGTTCCTCAGGGTTCTGTCCTATCTCCTATTCTCTTTCTAATTTTCATAAATGATCTTCTCAACTGTACATCCAGTCCTATCCATTCATATGCAGACAACTCTACCTTTCACCACTCAATTAGTTTTCCAGAACGCCCCAGCCAGCAGTCCCTCAAAAGCAAACGTAATGAAGCCATAAAACACTTATCTTCCCGATCTAGCTACTATTTCCAATTGGGGTAGAGAAAACCTTGTTGCATTTAATGCTTCCAAGACTCAATTTATCCATCTTACTACCCGTCAGGAACCTCCAGAGGACTATCCCTTATTCTTTAACAATACAAAAATCAACCCTTCATCTTCTCTCAATGTTCTCGGTGTCTCTTTTTCTTCTGCTCTCACTTGGAAGGACCATATTACCAGTCTCGCTAAGGCAGCCTCCCAAAAGCTGGGTGTGCTCAACCGCCTCAAGGGGTTCTTTACCCCTGCGCAGCTTCTTGCTCTGTACAGGGGCACAGTGCATCCTTGTATTGAGTATTGTTCACATGTGTGGGGAGGATCCTCTCACACCGCACTCCTAGACAAAGTAGAAAGGAAAGCCTTTTGTATCATTAACTCCCGTCCACTCACCAACTCTCTGCAATCTCTCTCTCTTCGCCGCAATGTTGCATCTCTCTCGCTATTCTATCACTACTACAATAATCAGTGTTCCTCGGAGCTTTCCCAGTGTATACCACCTCCTCTACGTAGGGTATGTAGTACCCGCCTTGCAACACAATCCCACCCCTACTCTGTGCAACTCTCCAACCCAAGAGTGAAATGCTATTCTCAGACTTTCTTCTATTCAACTGCTGAGCTCTGGAACTCTCCCAGAATCAGTCTTTCCCTCTTCCTATGACTTAAATTGCTTCAAACTCTGTGTGTCCAGGCATTTTAGCTTGAACGTCCCTTGATTTTGGCCCTGTCACTCTTTAAACTCTGGGGAAAGCACTCGCTGCAGGCAGTTATGCCTTTTGTCTCCCTCATTCACATAGAAAAAACGAAAAAGGGGGGGGGTGAACCCCCCTCAACTTACTCAGTTTTCAAGATGAATAGCCCATACTTGGCATACATACCAATGGGGTGTCTGAGTAAGTTTTAAGGTGTGTGGGGGGGGGGGGGGGGGGGGACACCCACCCTACTCCCACCCTACTCCCTCAGTTTTCAATATGGAGAGATCATACTTAGCATGAATACTAAGGGGGTGCCACAATAGGTTTTAAGCGGGGTGGCGGCTCCGAGCTCTTTTAGCTTTCAAGATGGAGAGCCCATACTCGGGATGCGTACTAAGGGGGTGCCAGAATAGGTTATAAGTGGGGGCAGGTGCAGCCGCCCCCAACTCCTTCAGTTTTCAAGATGGAGAGCCTATACTTGGCATGCATACTAAGAGGGTGCCTGTTATGCCCTGTTTTTCTACAGGATTAACTTGGGTAATGTGAGTTCTAACTGACTGGGTATAGAAGGCTGCATGCCCAAAACAAGGTATGAGGAATAGAGAACACAAAATAAACACACGGTAACAAGACACACGATCACTTTTATTTATGAACACACTTCTATAGTTTCCTTGATGATGATTAATATGAAGCATAAGAAGGTATGAATACTCGTACAAGACAAATGATAGAATTGAACAACTAGCATTAAGTGGGTCTGGATGGAGCCTAGTCTCCCACTTCCAACGTTCAGGTATTAATCTTCTGATCACTGGCTTTATTCACAAGTTGATATACTGGAGACCATAAATGTTACTTATAGATTCATATTCACTAATAGATTTATCACTGGTAGCTCTGATGCACAAGTAGTAGTTCACAGACTAGATTAGACACGCGTATTTTAGACCACGGGAATTCTAGTAACCTCAGGGGGGTACTGATCTAAGTTTTATATTCTTGTATCAGAAATACATAGAACGCAAATCAGTGGGCGAACATTCAGATATCACTAGGGTTTCACTTCTATGTAATAACATCTGGATATATGGGTAATTACGAGAGTTAATATCGCCTGTTAATTAATAAACACTGATACGCTTAGCACTTCCTAATGGAATGGTTATATGTGAATTATACTGGGGCAAAGATATAGCCACTTCATAGAAATATTAATAAGTGAGTCTCTAAATAGCACTGTAACACTGTAGTGCGGATAGAGTGAATCTTGGGTCGTATTTGATTGGTCTGGTCCTGGTTATCGTGCGTCCGTGAGGTTGGGGGCTAGCGACTGGTTCCGCGGCCGTCCAGATGGTCCATATGTAGAAGTTCTCAAGACTGATCTCTTGGCGATCGTTGCTGGCTACACTCTTATATCCCCACTGGTTTATGTGAAGGTTATAAGGTGCACGTAGATTTCCTTTACGTGGACAGATTCTTCTATCTCAATCTGCCACGGAGTCTGCCGGCTCTGGAACTCAATTCTCAGGAACAAAACAAGGGCAGAGCTAGAGGTCAACTTAAGGGACCAGCCACTGGTTGGTGTCTATCTTTCAACTGATTTTACTGGGGGCTGGAGCTTGATTTATAGGTGTGGTTTTGGACCCTGTCGGCCATAGGGATCTCGAGTTTTGATGGACTTATTTGAGCTCTCAATTGATACGGGAACTAGGTCAGGGGGTGATTACTGTTGTGGCACATGGCTGTATGGAGCCTTCATACTGTAATATAACTGAGCCTTAGTAAGAGGTACTATTTTGGCTATACTGGAAGTATTTAGGGGAGAAAGACCGGATCTACTTTGCGAGGAGGTTTGGGACAGCTGTGCTAGGAGCGTCTCTCTTAAATTGCTCAGTCTTCATTCTAGGGTATAGCTGAGGTGCTAATTTGGTTATCGGAGTATGCAAGGAAGGTTAATGGTTTATTGTGGGTTAATAGAGGTTAGTAAGGGTGTTAGTCATACATGGTTAGTTCATTGATAGGAAGAATTCCTGTGCTACCTGGCAATGACCCGGAAGTCAAAACAGGGGTCAGGTATACCTCCGCAGGGGTAGGGGTCTCCCTCCTTGGGTGGGTGAAAGGGGGAGGTGCGCGTCCCTTCTCTGTGATGGTCGTCGGGGCGGCTGTGGCTGGGGGCTTGCCATATCACAAGGGTTTGTAATAACCCTCTGTTTATGAGACAGATGTGGGTGTTCGTAATACCAAAACCGAAGGTGCCTTGATCAGCTGGTTTACTTGGTTAGGTTGTTAATTGCATGGGTGGTTGGATGTGGTGGAGACTGGGTTGCTAACTCTGCCACATTGATCTGGAAGTATGGCAATAGAAGTTAGTCACTGGTGAGGCGGCTAGCCTCGCACGGACGATCATTTGGTACAGGGTTGTGAATGGGTTGTGAGGGAATAGATGGCATGCAAAGGGTTAGTAAAGTTCTAATGGTGTTCCTTCCTACTGGGGGAAGGTAGGCTGGATAGGAGTATATATACAAAAGGTTTGAGAATGTTAGTAACGGAAAAGTTAAGGATATTCAGGGGGTAGGCTGGAGAGGCTAGGTCGGAAGGGAGTTGAAGAGCGTGGGGGGTTAACAAGAGGGAGAGGGTTAAGGGGGGTTACGTGGAAGTTTGACCCTAAGGTCTCTGGGTGTAGGGGTGGCATTAGGCTACAGTTGGTATCGTAGCCTGGGAGTTAATGACAGGGAAGGTACGTTAGCCAAACGCTACCGGGGGATGAGCAATAAGTGGTGGTATATGAGTTTGGAAATGATAGAATCATGTGGACTGTGGGCTGTGGGGAAGAGGAGGTTAACTGTAGGTGTGTGCTTGACTGGATAAAAGTAGAGAAAAACATGGTGTATTATTACTCGTCAATACGATGGTTATGGACACTGTTACTCTGACACTATTTCTTGCTGATTCTAGTTGTTCCTGGGAACTGCGTTTTCTATGACATATATATCAAAGAAAGCGGCAGTTCGTAGGGGTAGCTTCGGTATTGTTTCGTGGTGGAAAGGCGTCGAGACAATGGTAAAAGAGGGTGGTGTATACAATCTCTGGTTGGGGTAAGAATTAGAGTTACTGCATGGTGGCTAACATTTGCAGTCATTTATGTCTAGGTCTTACAGGAATAATGGTTATATATACACTGGGGTACCCGTGGGTATCATAGTTTCTTATCAATTATGACATGGGGTTTTAACAGATTACTTCTCGGATGGAAGAACATACATAGATTTATGGGGGCGGTTGGTCTTCAGAAACTTAGTCTGGCAAGACAAGGTATTTTAGGGGGTTAACATATTACTTCTCGGATGGAAGAACATACATAGATTTATGGGGGTGGTTGGTCTTCAGAAACTTAGTCTGGCAAGACATGGGGTTAACATATTACTTCTTGGATGGAAAAACATACATAGATTTAGGCCTGTCTGAACTGGTTGGCATTGGCTCAACCTAGGGACAGGGCATGGGTGTATTACATTAAGGTGTATTCATGTTCATCATCATGTAGGTAGAGGTGTAGGACACGAGGGGTAGTGTATACGCGAGGTGGGGGAAGGGTCAGTGGTTAGAAGTGATAGGCAGGTGTGGTTTGGATCTGCTTAGCCCTGCAGGCTTCGGCCTGTCTTAACTGGTTGGCTTGGTAACCTGGTCCTTTCGTTCTGTGGGCCTTTCCTTCGGGTGTTTCTGTTCCCGTTTCCTGGTGGTGCTCGCTCGTGGCTTCCGTGGTGGGCTTCTCGTTCTGGGGCATTTTAGTGCCAGAATAGGTTTTAAGTGGGGGTGGGGTGGGGGATTGAACCCCCTCCCACTCCCTCATTTTTTTCAAAATGGAGAGCCCATACTTGGCATGCATACTAAAGGGGTGCCAGAATAGACAGCCCATCTTCGAGTTTCTCCCAGCCAGTGCCGGGTACCTCGGCTAGTACATACATAAGTTTAACCCTCAATTCGTGGCGACTGTCATATGACGGGAGAGAGAAAATTGGCCTATCCTGCGGCACCTGTCATATGACGGGCGCCATTTTGAGGCTAATAAGAACGCTGAGAGAGAGTCCGGGCGTTGGAGGGACCATAGGCGGGCTCCAACCGCTCGCTACACACGGCTCTCTCACTCATGTGCTCTCTCTCACGCACCAAAAACAGCCAAAATGCCACAATTTTACCGATTTTGCCCTTCGGTTGCACGATCGTTGCAAGATAACCAGATGTTGTACAAGGATGATTAATTTGTCATTGGAAATCTCTATCTTCGTCCTTTCACGGATATATAATTGTATTATGATCGGGCTCTTGCTTATGCATGAAAAAGAGCATGGAATGAAGGTAATTTTCGGCAAATATAGACGCCTGGCGCTACGGTGATATAAGCTACACACGACACACTGCTCTTTGAGCGAAGGTATTTGGTTATACTGTACTGTATTCTGACAAAAATCGTCATATTTACCATATATTGTATATCATAATTACTTATCCATATGCACCTATTTTGCTTTTAATATGAACATTTAAGAACAATAATAGAAGTGGGAATAGCATTTGGGAGGGTGAAAAAGACATATTATTGCCGCCCGGTCGTATCGTAAGGTGAGAGCCCGAGCGGCGAATAAACTTTCTCTCCGAGGTCCAATGCGGCACTGAGGCCTTGCACTAGAAGTCTCTGTGTTGCAAGGATCTCTAGCTGCCTCGCCCGTGTTAAAGAGACCGCATGAGGGAAATTCGCGCGGAAAATTACCCGATAAAAGGAGGAATAAGAGGACAAATATCTGATAATTGAGGAGGGGGGAAAAGGAGGGGAAGGGGGGGTTCGGACATATATGGAGGAGTGGTAGAAAGTAATGGAGGGGAATTATCTCCTATTCACATATTGCTTTGTTTTAAGTGCCACTTGGGTGTTTTGAAAGTTTTTTTATATGCTGGCTCTATAGAGGACACTTGCATTGCACCACAAAAACCTCTATAGAGGACGCTCACCATTTATGGGTTAAAGACCGAGTGTTCCACACGAAGTGCAGTCCTGGTTTCACATCCTAATGGCGGTGCTCCAGGTAGCCCTGTTCAGAACTGCCTCGCTCATGGTAGAATTACTATATTTAACTAGATACTAATTATAGCATGCTCTTATTTGTCAGTTGTATTTTATTTAATATCAGACCAACTGTAGGCTACTGTACTGTACATATATTGTCATCGATCTCTCGGGGATGGGTAATTTCTGCAGTGATGATGTTGCTCTTATTAAATGGTAAAGTAACATGATGAGTACCACTATTCTTTTTCCTCTGTGATTCAGAGGCCAACTTCCCTTTTGGAGAGAGAGAGAGAGAGAGAGAGAGAGTATGAAAAGTATAAACTAGAATATAATAATGACATGTAAATGAAGTGTAAGCGGAAGCATAACCTCCCTCTCTGACCGCTGTTAAGGGAGCCCACCTCGCTTTTTTTTTCTCATTCTCTCCCTCTCTCTTTGGCTTGTATCCATTCGGCCCCATTCAGCCTACCGTTTTAAGACGTTGACCCCCATCCAAGTGTCAATGTTTTCCTGGCGAGCAGTAGCGAGCCAGCATATATATATTTTAGTTTTGACAGCAAGCTAAATTTGTACATTTTTCGAAAGAAAAATTTCTCCGGCGAAGCCGGATTTCTCCATACAATGCTGGCTCGCTATCGCTCGCCAGGAAGAAATCGACACCTGAATGGGGATAAACGCCTTAACCCCTGTCAAACGGGGATGTTTGTAACTTCTACTACCTGCCTGGCGGGTATATTTACCCTTAATGAGCTTCATTCCATGCTCTTTTTCATGCATAAACAAGAGCTTGAGCGTAATACAATTATGTATCCGTGAAAGGGCGATAATAGAGCTTTCCAATGACACCTGAATCACCCTTGTACGACCACAGGTTCTCTTGCAACGATGTTGCAACACGAGTGCAAAAACCCTAAAATATGATAATTTCCTTAGTTTTTTCCTTGTCTGGCGAGGCAGTGGATGTGTAATGTTGTGGTGAGGACCTCAGTCGCGGTACTCGGTCCGTGCCGAGCGGTAAGAGCCCGCCTATCGTCCTCCCAACGCGTGGACTCTCTCTCAGAGCCGATAATGTGCTCAACATCCCTTGCGACATATGTCGGGCCCCGCAGGGGTGGTCATGATTCTCTCCCTCGACATATGTTGGGCCCCGCGGTTTGAGTGTTAAAGCAGTTGGCTGAATGGGGCCGAATTCTAGGATTCATATCTAGGAGTGTTAGCAACAGGACTGCTGAAGTTTTCTTAAAACTATACTTAGCACTAGTAAGACCTCATTTAGACTATGCTGTTCAATTTTGGTGCCCTTATTACAGAATGGATATCGACCCTTTAGAGGCAGTCCAAAGAAGAATGACGAAAAAGGTACATAATATTAAAAATTTATCGTATGAGGAGAGGTTGAAAGTCTTAGGCTTGCACTCACTAGAAAGACGAAGATGTAGGGGAGACATGATAGAGGTATTTATATGGATAAAAGGTTTAAATAAGGGCGATATAAATGAGGTATTAAAGTTAAAGAACGGTGACATAACCCGCTCAAATGGTTTCAAGTTAGATAAGTTTAGATTTAGGAAAGATATAGGAAAACACTGGTTTGGGAATAGAGTTGTTAACATGTGGAATGCACTGCCCAGAACAGTAATTAGCTCAGAAACAGTTGAAAGCTTTAAGCCTAAGTTGGATTCCCATATGGGTGATATGGGCTGGGTGTGAATGGGAGCTGCCTCATGTAGACCGCATGGTCATATGCAGTTTCCCGCGATCTTATGACCTTATGTAATTCTTATGTAATTGGGGTTGGGTGTGACAGGGATCTGCCTTGTGTGGGCCGATCGGCTTTTTGCAGACTCCCATTTTCTTATGTTCTTATGTTTTTATGAATGGATACAAGCCAGGGAAAGAGAGAAAAGGAGAGAAAGATAAAAAAAAAAGCCGGTGAACCCCCTTAAGGACCAGGGTATACCGTACACACCAACCAGACACACCCACAATCCTTGGAACTAGTTTGTCCCCCCCCCCCCCAATCACCCAGGGAACGACCCCTTGACTGACAGCCTAGCTATGACCACCGCATCACGGGCTCAGATTTACCTGATAGTTTCTCGTAAATATGGGTAGGTAGTTGTTTGTGTGTCGTTAGCTTTATTATTTATGTGGAGTTGTGACTTGTTTGTTTAGTTTGGTCTTGTATTTTCTTTGCTTTATGTCTGCATGTCTTTGCATCACATTTTCAGTGTGTGCCCCCCCCCCCCCTCTCTCTCTCTCTCTCTCTCTCTCTCTCTCTCTCTCTCTCTCTCTCTCTCTCTCTCTCTCTCTCTCTCTCTCTCTCTCTCTCTCCATCATTGTTATAATAGCCTTATTATACCGGCCAAAGTTAGCGGATAACTCGTCTTGCTGTGTGATGCTGGTTTAGATAACAGTATGAAGGTATAGCCCATAATTTGTGTGTCTAATCTATCATGTGGGGTTATTTTGGCATGCGGAAACTTTTCTCTCTTAACCCGAGAAGTGCAATAAGCCTCACGGAAGGGAGAAGTGCAATAAGCCTCACGGAAGGGTTACTATAGCGAACGCGATATAGGCCTCACGGAAGCAAGACCATAAAAAACCCTTCTAAAATGCCCCAGGGGCTCTCAAAACAAAGGAATACATGATTAGGTGAGATAATTCCCCTATAGTACCTCCTAAGACTCATCCACAAGAGTCCCAACTCCCCATTCCCCTCCTTTTTCCCCCCTCTTCCCCCTTCCACAATTATCGTCTATTTTTCCTCTTATTTCTCTGATTTATCGGTTATTTTCCGTGCGAATTATTCTCACGCGGTCTTGAAGACATGGGCGAGTCATTTAGAGACCCTATAGCAGTGTGAGATCTCTCCCAGAGAGTTCAGTTTGTTGCTAGACGTTGCAAAGGGAGGATGTTTGTCTCACAGCAGGCCACCTCAGAATACGACCGACCGGGCTGCAAAAATATAATTTTTTCACCCCTCAATTGCTATTCCCACTTCATTTATCGTTCTTCAAGGTTCATATGTTCATCATATAAGTAAAATAAACGCACATGGAGAAGAAATAATGCTATATATGGTAAACATAACGAATTCTGTCAGAATCGAACGGTAAAAATTACCCGTCCTGGACACTTTTCACTACCTCAATTTCGCGTTCCTCGGGTTACGGGGAGATTTTTACCTAAGAGGGTTTTTTTGTGGACCCCCTTCTGCCTCATGTTTATCCCATTTGTTTCGAGATTTTAAGATGTTCGCCCCATTAGTTTGACGATCTTAAGACCTTTCGCCGATTTCTGTCAATTTTAAGACCTTTAGTGTCATATAGGAGTCAATTTTTTCATGGCGAGTGTTAGTGAGCTTGTAATTTAGGAGGAATCGGCCTTCGGCCGGGAAATTTTTTCTATCGAAAAATGTAAATATATATCTTGAAGGGGAATCTTGTAGGTATTTTTTTGTTAAGCTTGATGGAGGTCTAGGAAGCAAGCTAAAAAAATCCCTTAACCAATTGACCACTTGCGAGTTTCAGGCTATAAGGAAGTTGGAGCTGTACACATCGATAGTAAATAGAAATGCAATAATAATGTAGGTTTCTGATGGCTAAAAAGTATGTAAAATTGGATTTTATGTATTGATAAATGTACTACAACCGTATTTTAGCTGGTAATTCTACTAAATATTAATGTCTACAGCTCCAACTTCCTTATAGAACGAAACTCGCAAGTGGCCAATTCAGTACCAGTGCCTTCCCTTTTCAGTTGATGCTGGCTACTATTAGACGATTGTATTTACTTCAAGATGGACCTCCAGCAATTGACAGGCTTCGAACTATCTTGATTATACCCTTTTTGCTGCCACAGAACCTTCCTAAGATGCACAAAATCGTCAAAAATGTAGCTAATATAGAGTAAGAGAGACGTCGCCGGTACAGAATGGGTTAAGTATTTTGCCTGCTGTGCTGTCCTTTTCTCCCACTTTTTTTTTACTCAGGATTCGTTTTAGCTTCATCTGTGCAAGCCCTTTTTTTTTCATGTTACGTTATTTGGAGTTCTGCTGGCTATATTGGAAAGAAGTCCGGACCACCTCACTTGGATCGTAGGGTCTGTGTGGTCAATGTGTCTGTAAATCTCTGCTATTCTTTTATTTCATACATTTTAGTTTAGTAAGCGTTATATCCACATAGCGATTTTGATAAGTTATTTTACCTTTATCTTGTATCGTCCCAGTTTTGGTTTGTTTAGTTTGCAAGTTTTACATTTTAATTTGTTCTGTCTTTGATTTTCATATTCACTTCCATATTTATTGTTTTTTTGTTGTATATTTGCTTTGATTTATCTCTAATTATAATTAATGTTTTTGAGCGTCACTTTTTGTTATCTCCTCTATTCGAATTCTCTCTTGACTTTCATATTGTTTTCAACATCGTCTCACTGTATTTGTTTCTTAGTACTGTATATGGCTTGTATGTTTACATAAAAAAAAAAATCTATGTGAATGAAGGAGACAAAAAGCAAAGCTGCCTGTAACAAGTGTCTCCCCCAAAGTTGAAAGAGTGACAGAGAGCCAAAATTAAGGTAGGCCCTACGTTAGAGTAAACATTTCTGGACACAGAGTTTGAAGCAGTTTAAGTCATAGGATGAAGGAAAAACAGATTGAGGAAGAGAGTTCCAAAGCTTGCTTGTTGATTAGAAGAAAGACTGGGAAAATGTGTTCAATCTTGGGTTTGAGAGTTGGACAGAATAGGGGTGGGAGTGTATTTTAAGGCGGGTGCCCCCCACTCTCCGCAAGGGAGGGGGTATACACTGAGAAAGCTCTGAAGAACATTAATTTATTTTTGTAATAGCGATGGAAGAGTGAGAGAGATGGAACATTGCGGTGTGTTGAGAGAGATTGTAGGGAATTAGTTAGAGGAGGTGAGTTGATGAGACAAAATGCTTTTGACTTGACTCTTTCAAGAAGTGCAGTATGGGTTTAACCTCTCCACACATGCGAACAATACTCGATACATGGGCGCACTCTACCTCTATACAGAGCAAGAAGCTGTGGGAGGGTGAATAACCCACGGAGACAGTTGAACACACTTAACATCTGAGAAGCTGTTTAAGCAAGAATGGTAATATGATCTTTCCAAGAAAGGCCAGAAGAAAAAGAAATGCCAAGAATACTGAGTGAAGATGAAAGGTTGATTTGTGTATTGTTGAAGTATAAGGGATAGACCTGTGGAAGTTCTTGAAGGATAGATAGATGGAGAAATTGAGTTTTGGAAGCATTGAAAGTACAGTAACAAGATTTTTTCTATCCCAATCGGAAATGGTTGATAGATCGGAAGGTAAGTGCGCACTAGCCTCATCACATGAATTTTTGAGTGATTGCAAGCTGGGTCGTTGAGGAAAACTAGTTGAATAGTGTAGAGTCATCAGCATATGAATGGATAGGACTGGAGGTACAGTTGAGAAGATCATTAAGTAATATTAGAAAGAAAACTGGAGATACGACATAACCCTGAGGTTGAGGAACCTCAGCTATGAGACAACTCGAGAGGAAATTTGAGACACATGCACAGATGGAGGGATAGAAACAGTAGGAGGGTAGTTTGGAGATATAATTAAAGATTTGTGATCACATATGCCAAACTCAAATAATGTTGTATATTGTATAGGACTGTCGTATCTCATTTGAGTTCGATACAGATTCAAATAAGTGTACATATACCGTACTTATTAGAACATAAGAACATAAGAAAATGGGAGTCTGCAAAAAGCCGATCGGCCCATACAAGGCAGATCCCTGTCACCCCCAACCCCAATTACAAGGCCCAACTCACTAATACCTTGAGTACTGACCCCACCAAAACGGTCAGAGATTAACACAAGATAACGGGGGTCTGCTGAGCGCCGATTGGCCCACACCTGGTAGATCCCACTCACACCCAACCCATCTCGTCCATATGCCTATCTAATTTTATCTTAAAGCTCCCTATCGTTCTTGATCCCACTATATCACTTGGTAGCCTATTCCACCCATCTACAACTCTGTTACCAAACCAATATTTGCCTATATCTTTTCTGAAACGAAATTTATCTAATTTATAACCATTTGTTCGAATTCTTTCGCTATCACTGAGCTTCAGTACATTTTTCATGTCTCCTTTATTTACCCCACTGAACCACTTGAACACTTCTATCATATCCCCTCTAACTCTGCATCTTTCTAACGAATGTAAGCCTAATTTGTTCAACCTTTCTTCATATGGTAGATTTCTAATATTATGAATAATTTTTGTCATTCTTCGCTGTACTCTCTCCAAGGAATCTATATCCATTCTGTAATAAGGACACCAAAATTGGACAGCATAATCCATAATTATGAGGTCTTACTAATGACAAGTAAAGTTTCAAGATAACATCGGCAGTTCTGTTACTCACACTCCTTGAGATGAACCCCAGAATCCTGATGCCTTGTTACGTACGCTTATACACTGTTTTCTAGGTTTCAAATCGTTGCTAACAAACACACCCAAATCTTTCTCGCAGTCTGAGTTTTCTAATTCAGCATTAGCTAGTTTATATTTTGCATTAGTATTCGTCTTCCCTATCTTTAATACCTTGCATTTGTCAATGTTAAAATTCATCTGCCACTTTACTGACCATTCGTGTAAGGTATCTAGATCCCTTTGGAGGCACTCTATGTCGCTATCTGAATCTATTGGTCTCCCTATTTTGGTATCGTCTGCGAATTTACTTATCCTACTAGTTATACCTAAATCAAGGTAATTTATGTATATGATAAATAACAGAGGACCCAATACAGATCCCTGGGGGACACCACTCTTGACTGATCCCCATTCTGACTTAGTACCATTTATGCTGACTCTCTGCTTCCTACCAATTAGCCATGACCTAATCCATCCTAACAACGCCCCACCTATTCCATGCGCCTCAACCTTTCTCATCAATCTCTCATGAGGGACTCTGTCGAAAGCTTTACTGAAATCTAAATATATAATATCATATGATTTGTCATTATCTACTGCTTCATATACCTCTGAGAAAAAGCTAAGCAAATTAGTAAGGCAAGAACGTCCCTGAGTGAATCCATGCTGAGAAGAATTGATTAAGTTAAATGTTTCTAAGTGGTTTCTCATTTTCCTAGCAATAATTGACTCTAGTAGCTTTCCTATGATTGAAGTGAGACTAATGGGACGATAATTTGATGCTATGGATTTATCACCTTTTTTGAAGATCGGAACTACATTTGCAAGCTTCCAAGCTTCTGGAACTATACCTGTTTCTAATGACTTGTTAAAAAGAAATGTTAATGGGTAACTTAACTCATCTCTGCATTCTTTTAATACTCTAGCATATACCTCATCAGGACCAGGTGATTTCTGAGGCTTCAGTCTGTCAATTTCCTTAAGCACATCATTTCTACTTATAGTAATCGTACTTAGCCTATTATCTATACTATCGCTATATACCTTACTGACTTCTGGAATCTGTGCCAAATTTTCATTAGTGAAAACGGATAGAAACTGACTATTTAATGTACTGCACATTTCTAAATCATATTCTGTCATTTCTCCTATCGAAGTTTTAAGGGGGCCTATTACATTTCTAACTTTAGATTTATATAGTTGGTAAAAAGCTTTAGGGTTAGTTTTTGAGTCGTTGGCTATCCTTATTTCATAATTTCTTTTTGCTGTCCTAATTTCCTTATTGACCTGTCTTGATAGAGTCTGATAGTAAATAAGTAGGTGAGTTTCGCCTTTCTTAAGTTTTCTATATATTCCTTTCCTTTTTCCTCTAAGATCTATTAGTTTATTATTCATCCATTTTGGTTGGTTCTGTATCGATCTAAATCTTCTTTTGGGGATATATTTATTTTGCGCATTGTGAAGTGAAGAAATAAACTGTTCATATGTAGCTGTCAAGCTTAACTCTGGCTTATCCTGACTTAATTGTTTAACAATAGGGTCCACCCTTAAGGCTCTTCTTATCCCACCATAATCGGCTTTTCTGAAATCTGGGATAAGTGACGGATTCTCTTTAGCATTTCCTGTCCATTGTATATTAAAATAAATAGACTTGTGATCACTATTTCCTAGTTGGTCCCCTATCTCAACATTATTTATCATATGTTCATTATTACTGAGAACTAAATCAAGGATATTATTACCTCTAGTCGGCGAGTCAATGAATTGAAATACAAAAATATCTTGTACCGCCTCAATAAACTCCTCAGAATCTGAGTCGCCGATCTGATGCTGCCAATCTATCTTCGGAAAATTAAAATCCCCCATAATGCACACATTGCTAAACCTTGATGCTATTTTCACTTCCTGCCATAAAGATTTACCTTCATTTCTACTCCTATTTGGTGGTCTATAAATTACTCCAATAATTATGGTCTCGCTACCTTCGCTAACCTCTACCCAAATACTTTCGTTATCATTATTTAGCCTAATACCTGATTTAGTACAGCATTTTAATGAACTCCTGACAAACACTGCTATACCGCCGCCCCTCCTACTTGTTCGGTCATATTTAAACAAACTATATCCTGGTATATCAAATTCTGCTAAAAAATGCTTGGATTCTGTATTAATCCATGTTTCAGTAAGCGCTATTATGTCTATATTTTCATTGCTAACAAGTGCTCTAAGTTCGTCCATTTTATTACATAAACTCCTACAGTTTGTGTAATATAATCTCAATGTATTTCTTTTACTGGTGTCTGGTGGACCTTCTTTTCTTCTATTAGTATATATTTGACTGTTGTTATTATCTTGTACTAAGGTAGATATTGTACCACTATTATATGACTAACTTCTATTACTGCATTGTCACCTATTGTTTCACTGTTATTAATAACATCTAATTTCCTTTCCTGACTATTTTTTCTATCACCTAATTTATTTTGTTTTCTTTTGATGGGGCATTTCCAATTTAAAACCCCACCTCAACTGCTCTATCAACTAACTTTCCTAGCATCCCTATCCCTTTCCTACTTAAATGCACCCCGTCCCTTGCGTACAAGCTATCGTTACCGTAGTAGAGGCTCCAGTTGTCTATGAATGGTAATGACAACTCTTTGTACAGCTTTGCCAGCCAGCAATTAAAACCAATTGCTCTGGACAACCATTCACGTCTGACACCTCTTCTTGGCAAGATAGAGCAAGCAATGGGAATCCCACCCTTCATCCTAATCTTATCTAAGGCTACCCTATACAACTTACGCAGTTCAACACTGGTAAGCTTTCCCACGTCATTGCTACCTGCACTAAGTACGACTATGGGTTTATCTCCAAAGTCGTCAATGACGTCCTCCAACCTCTCACAAACTCTACCTATACCTGCCCCGGGGAGACACTTCAGCTTCCTAACTTTGGTGGAGAGATTGTCACCTAAATACCTAACCATAGAGTCTCCAACAACATTGATAAGCTTACACTTACCTTTATTTGTAGTTTCCTTACCTCCCTTACTCGTGTTTTCCTCATTAGGCTATATGTCCAGTCGTGGTTTGGAATACTTAAAACAAATCCTAATGATAAAATTAACAAAGTGAGCATTAACCCATTCAGTACCAGGGACATCCTTTATATCATATTCTGGCAACTATTAGACGATTTTATTCAGCTTAAAGAAGGACCTCTAGCAAACATAAGGCTTCAAACTATCTCAACCAATCCTATTAACTACCACAGATCCTTCCTAAGCTGCATAACATAGTCTAAATATAACTAGAATAAAACATAGCATACGTCGCTGCTACTCAACGGGTTAACTAGTGAATCTCGGTATGTAATTTTTGTCTCGAACAGTTTATACAAATCTAGTCTATCATAATTGTGCCGCCAAATATTGTCCAGAAATGTATGCCCATGACTGTACTTCAAGGCATATAAGACAACACCTGGGGGGGGGGGGGGGGTTCTTCTCCCCCTTCTCCCTCATGATTAGCCCCATTAGGTTTCAGATTTATAGACGTTTGGCCCATTAGTTTGGCGATTTTCAGGCTATTCGCCCCAATTATTTGTCAATAATAAGACCTTTCGTGCCATTTAGGTGTCGATTTTTTTCCAGGCGAGCGATAGCAAGCCTGAAATTTAAGAGGAATCGACCTTTGGCCAGGATTTTTTTTTATCGAAAAATGTACAAATTAATATAAAAGGGGGGGCTTGGGGATGTTTTTTCCAAGCTTGATGGAGGTCTAGGAAGGAAACTAAACTAAAACAAAACAAAATCGATCAAAAACTATACTCTCCCCCCTTAAATGATAATAATGAGTAAATATCTAAGCGGAAGCAGGCATAAGGGAAAGTGCGACTATATATTATGTTCTTATATTGATGCAGCTGATTCGTGGGCTATAATAATATGTGTGTGTGTTAGTTTGATGGAGAGAGCACAATATAAACAGTGGGATAGAGAGAGAGAGAGAGATAGAGGGAGGGGATAATTATATATATATATGTATGTGTCAGTTTTACGGAGAGATCACATTACATGGAGAGAGAGAGAGAGAGAGAGAGATAGTAGGAGGGAGTGGCCAAGACCATATGCTTAGGACATTCCAGGCCTGCAATGAAAGACTGATACAGCATTCTATAGGGGTTGTTGACAGTGAGAGAGAGAGAGAGAGAGTAAGAAAGAGAGAGAGAGATAGAGAGAATATGAATAACAGAGAATATGGGAGTGACAGAGAGGAGCAAACAGTGTATAACAGTGAAAAACAAAGTGCAGAGAGGACAAAAAGTCAAGTGAAAAATGGATAGTGACCATAATATAGGCTACATACCATATAATAAACCAAACGACACACAAATGATGGGCAATCTAGAGAGAGCGAGAGCGAGAGCGAGAGCGAGCGAACAAAATATAGCCACCAATAAAAACCGACCTAAACACCATTTACAGGCTACCCTCCTTCCCCTTATCTCAGATCGCCAGTATGGCTTCCTTAACGGTCACTCTGCTGGTGATCTTTTTTCATATCTTACTAACTCTTGGTCATCCTCCTTTTGGGACTTTAGTGAAATCTTTTCTATTGCGCTAGACATATCAAAGGCCTTCGATAGAGTCTGGCACAAATCTCTAATGTCTAAACTACCTTCCTTCGGTTTCTATCCCTCCATCTGTGCCTTTGTCTCTAATTTATTTTCCGGCCGTTCCATAGCTGTGGTTGTGGATGGCCATCGCTCACTTCCTCACCCTATCAACTCCTGTGTTCCTCAGGGTTCTGTCCTATCTCCAATTATCTTTCTAATATTAATAAATTATCTTCTCAACTGTACCTCCAGTCCTATCCATTCATATGCAGATGACTCTACTTTACACTATTCAATTAGTTTTCCTGAACGCCCCAGCAAGCAATCCCTCAAAAACAATGGTAATGAAGCCATAGAACACTTATCTTTTGATCTAACTACCATTTCCAGTTGGGGCAGAGAAATCCTCGTTGTCTTTAATGCTTCCAAAACACAATTTCTCCATCTATCTACCCGTCGTAAACTCCAGAGGACTATCCCTTACACTTCAACAATACAAAAATCAACCCTTCATCTTCTCTCAGTATTCTCGGTGTCTCTTTTTCTTCTGCTCTCTCTTGGAAGGACCATATTACCATTCTTGCTAAGGCGGCCTCCCAGAAGCTGGGTGTGTTCAAGCGCTTCAAGGCGTTCTTTACCCCTGCACAGCTTCTTGCTCTGTACAGGGGCACAGTGCGTCCTTGTATGGAGTATTGTTGTCATGTGTGGGGAGCATCCTCTCACACAGCACTTCTAGACAAAGTAGAAAGGAAAGCCATTCGTACCATTAACTCCCGTCCACTCATCGACTCTCTGCAATCTCTCTCTTCACCACAATGTAGCATCTCTCTCGCTATTCTATCGCTACTACAATGATCAGTGTTCCGCGGAGCTCTCTCAGTGTATACCACATCCTCTACGTATGGTACGTAGTACCCGTCTTGCAACACAATCCCACCGCTACTCTTTCCAACTCTCCAACTCAAGAGTGAAACGATACTCCCAATCATTCTTCTATTTAACAGCTGACTCTGGAACTCTCTCCCTGAATCTATCTTTCCCTCATCCTATTACTTAAATTGCTTCAAACTCCTAGTGTCCAGGCATTTTGGCTCGAACATTCCTTGATTTTGGCCCTGTCACTCTTTCAACTCTGGGGGAGGCACTCGTCACAGGCAGTTTTGCCTTTTATCTCCCTCATCCACATACAAACAAAACCAGCATCATGCATTAGGACAGGTTAGTTAACAAAGCGAGAGAGAGAGAGAGAGACTAACCTCATTGTACACACACACAATATTCCAAACAAACACCAATTTCATGTTACCCTCCTCTCTCTTATCTTAACCAGCATTACACATTACAAGTTACTTAGTTAGCCAGAGAGAGAGAGAGAGAGAGAGGGATATATATATATATATATATATTGTTACGCTGGCCAGCTTGCCAGAATGCACTCGTAACTCGCTAGCGCTCGCCAGGGCAGTGAAATGGGCTACAATAATCGTAGAACGATGTTCTTTCTTTTATAGAGTTCATGTTGTCACAGACAGATCAGTGGTGGTCTTTATTCTTGTCTGTGACACTTGCAAGTATTTTATATCATTCATAGAATATAAGATGCATTGTGTGAAGTTAAAGGAGAAAGAGCGAGGTAGGCAGTGAGGTGGTAGTATGTGCGTGTGTATGTACGTTTGCCTCCCTCGCTCGGAGGAGTTTCCCACGCTTGTGAGTGGTCGGCGGGCCTGACGCGTCACGTGATGCCTGCTCCTCGTGACATAGTCGTCTGTGATTGGGTGCCGTTGCCTTTGTTAGTGCTGGGGGGGCTCCTGCCGCGTTTCTCCTGCAGAGCTTGGCACAGCGTGCTTGGTCCTACATGTCCTTTGCAATCTGTCCCCATAATACTATTTTCTCTGTCTCTGAACTTTTTCTTTTTCATACTTCCATCTTTATTCAATTACTTATCCCTTCTGGTTCTGCATACGACTTCCATAGTCGGCCAGTCGTATTACAAGCACCAGCTCTCACATTTATGTTTGCACTAGTTTTAGGGATTATTAGAGTCATAGTCATATGGTAGCCTAGTGTTGGGGTGCTTCTAATTAGTGAGCTGTTCTTTCCCATTATTTAATGCTAGACAGTGGAAGGTATCTTTGGTCGTTGTTGAGTTATGTATGTGGCAAGTCAGAGCCTGTACAACATCGACGAAGCTAGCTATCCTGTAACCCTTATGCATATTTTCCTTTGCGAGTGTAGCAGTATACAGGTGAAGGGCTTTTGCCTATACTTACCTGTATGCTTGCTACCTCATTTTGTTGACCTTTGTGGAGCGCCAGGACAAGACCAGATACTAGAGATCTGGACTTACCAAGAGAGCCTCCAAGTCACTTAACGTAACATAAGGGAAATCTGTTCAAGGGGAGACAGTAGGCTACGAGCATGCTTGCGCTCTGCCTAGTTTCCTGATACCTTTTATGCCACTGCTAGACTTTATTAGTGAGAAAGACAGCATTGTGTTTATTAACTTTCATTGTGTATGCTTTAGGAATTATTCACGCCTTATTTTAGCCTAGGTTGATGCATAGTGCACAACCCAGTTTGGCTGTTACGTTGGCTAAGGAAATACTGTTTCTGAGTGGTTATTTTTAGTGCTGTCACAGAGTTGTTGCACTCCCTTGTTATATATATGTATCCTACTTATTGGTGTATTTAAGATACACGCTTTGGTGTCCTGCCCCTGCATTATTTCTGTTCTATATTAACGAGCATCTTAGAGCATCAGACCTTCAGAAGATTCCTTATCTGATTGCTGTAGGACTAGACTTCCAGTGTTTTCATAGAGCATTGAAGAGTTTAGTGTTGAGTACAGACTCACACTAAAGTTAACGTAAGCAATTATTCCTTTATTAAATCTTATATAGTTTATTCAAGCATTGTTATTACTTAAGAGCATTTTCGTAACGTAAGTACTCCTGTTGTGAGTTGGCTTTACCGTCTCAGGAAAGCCTTTGTAGAAGTGCACTAAAACCTAGTTAATTGATACCCCGTTATCCAGTAGATTAACTCTGAAGGGTTTTAAGTGTTTTTGTTCACCGGCGTAATAGTTTGAGGGTTTTGGAATTAGCGTACCGTTGTTGCAGATATAGCCTATCATTTAGTCCATTATTAAGTGCCCTTGTTTATTTCGTAGTGCCGGTCGTAACAAATGGCGACCTTAGACCAGAATATAGTGAACTGGACATTGCATGTTTTTTTTTTGGAGAAATCTTATTGCCATTTGGGGTTGAATTCATTTCTCGCATTGTTGGCAGTAGACATTGTTTTGAGGATATATAGAACTTGTTGGAGTTATTGGTGACCTAGTATTGCACTCAAGAACATCTTTGCATATTTTTTGGTGAATAAAGCTACGCAAGAGTTTGGCTACTTTTGTCTTGACTGAGATTTTTTTTTTTGACTCTATCATGTCACTGGACGAGTCTGAGCATAGTGAGGGCACAGTGCGAGAGGCAGGCGAGGAGGTGGAGAAGGTGGAGTTGTTAAGCGGCGTTCGAGTGGTGAACAACGAGGAGGATGCTCGGAGATTTTTGGAGGAGCCTGTGTCAGCGGATCGTGTGTCGGGGCTAGACCGGTACGGACTGCAGTGTGTAGCCACGGTCTTAGGGTTTCCCGGTACTAGCGGTTTGTCGAGAGGTGAGCTGGTTACCTGTATGCTCGGTGGGGTGCATGGGGCTTCGGGTGGAGTGGGAGCTGGGGCACTTTCGGCCCAGCCCCCATTCCACTCGACTCCTACCATGGCGCCCCCTCGGGCTCCGGAGCCGAGTACGTTCCCGCAGGCCGATGCCCGCTGGCAGTTGGGTATGCCTCTAGGTGATTCACGGGGTGGGTCCCCAATAGTAACACCCCCTCCTCAGGGTTTGTCTTCTGAGATGTTGTTTCAGCTCGAGCTCGCCAAACTTAAGCAGCAGACTGAGCTCGAGCAGCAGAGGGCTGAGCTCGAGCAGCGAAAGTATGAGGCTGAGCTCAGGCAGCAGCAGCAGGAACGAGAGTCTGAGCGCAAGCTTGAGTCTGAGAGGTATTGTGCCGATGTTGACCTAGAGAAAACTCGTGTAGAGGTGACGAGGAGCCGGGTCGTCCAGGGGGGTCGAGCCCATGACCAGTCCCTGTCGCATCTACTTAAGTTGGTTCCAGTGTTTGATGTGTTAGGAGTTACAGAATTGTTTCTCTGGTTCGAGAAAAAGTGCCAGGAGCACCAATGGTCCGAGGAGAAGTGGACAGCCCTTGTTTCTTCACGATTGACGGGGAAAGCACTCAAGGCGTACGATGCTTTGCCCCTAGATTCCTGTGTGAATTACGAGTTGTTGAAAGAGGCTGTCCTGAGGGCGTATGAGCTACAGCCAGAGACCTATAGGCTGAAGTTTAGGGCGGTTCCAAAAAGAAAGGAGAGTACTTTCCAGGAACATGCTAGAGAGCTGTCAGATGCATTTGAAAATTGGTTAAGGTCGGAGAAGGCAACTACTTTTGATTCAGTAAAACAACTAGTGTTGCTGGAACAATTTTTAAAATGTACTGGCAGTGACTTGACTCTTAACCTTAAAGAAAAGCGACCGAAAACTCTACAAAAGGCGGCTGAGTTGGCTGACCTCAGGTTGTCATTGATTCGCGGGTGCGGGTCTGCACAGAGAGCTGAGGCAGGTAACAAGGGGCATACCACTCCCCCCCCCTCCCCCCCCGAATCAATGACACAGACAATTATCCATTCAAGAGTACTGTTGCCAATTATGATCCCAAGTCGAAACCCTTCCCGTTAAAGAAAGGCCAGGGCCCTTACCCATCTCAGGGGAAGTCCAAGAGTGAGGTGGAATGTTTCAAGTGTCATAAGACACTGCGCTCATGTCCGAGCGCACCGCCTACAGCAGTGGTGTCACTAGTGAGCAACATTGGCATGTCTTTGAGGTCTTCCGCGTTTGCCCGGGGTAAACAGTCGGTTGCGAAGTCATCGCCGGTGCAGAAGCAGCAGGAGGGCTCGTCACCCGTCCGTGATGTTTTTTGTGGTTATAGGGGGCACGGCACTGTGAGGTGGGCTGGTGTGAGGCATAGGCTTGAGTTGTTGCGTGATACGGGCGCTTCCCAGACACTTGTTAAGAATTTCACTGGCAAGCCAATTAACGCGGATCAGGTTGTGGTGGTTCAAGGCATCAATGCTACGCGGTCATACCCGCTGGTTAGAGTGGAGCTTGAGGTAGACGGTGTGACACGGGAGTTGGATGTGGGTGTGGTGGAGAAATTGCCAGTTGAGGGGGTCGACCTCCTTCTCGGCAACGACTTTGCGGTGCCCACTTCCGAGGTTCCACCCTTAGTCGTTGCCGAGAAGGCGGCCGACACAAGTAGGGAGGGGCAAGAGTGGCTTGAGAGGTGTCAGATGCCGCAGATGGCTTGTGCTGTCACCAGGTCTCAGTCCGCTCAGGTGTCACAGCCTAGTACCCAAGTTCTAGACCAGTGGAGGAAGGGTCGGAAGGAGAAAGTCAAGGCTGATCGGGTTGAGAGTTTGGATCCAGCGACACTCCCTCCTTGGTGACTCGGTACTTGCACCCATTATGAGGTCCGGAGTGGCCCCAGAACCTGTCCCCCCTAGTGACATGGTTGGGCGTGATAGCACTCCGCGACAGAAACGTTCCCAGGCGAAGCAGGCAAAGCTTGAGCAGCATGGTATTGGGGGTGGCCACAAGTTGCTTAAGGAGCACTTAGATAGGTTGGCACCCTCGGATATATGTCGGTTGCAAGCAGAAGATCCGGGGCTTGTGGGAACGGGGCGATTGAACTCGACGAGGACGGGGATACAAAGTCGGGAGATTTTTTTCATGTTGGGGGAATCCTGTACCGCCATTTTTTTTTATCCCAGATGTAGTTGGGATGGTGGGGCAAGAGTGGTTGACCAGTTGGTGGTTCCTGAGAAGTGTCGTGATAGCCTGTTGCGGTTGGCGCATGATGTTCCTTTGGCAGGTCACTTGGGGGTGAGAAAAACGTTGGCTTCGTTATCTAGGTTGTTCTGGTGGCCAGGTATTAAAGCCCAAGTTTCGGCATGGGTGGCGATGTGTGGTACCTGCCAGAGGGTGGGAAAGCCCAATCAGAGCATACCTAAGGCTCCGTTGCACCCAGTGCCTGCTATTAGTCCGCCCTTCAGCAAGGTTATCATCGACATGGTAGGCCCTCTGCCTCCCACTAGTGCAGGTAACAGGTTTTTGCTAACCCTCATGGATGTCTCCACTCGCTACCCTGATGCATACCCTATGAAAAATGGCAAGTCTAAAACTGTTGTGCGAAATTTGCTGTTGTATTGCTCGAGGTACGGGTACCCGCAAGAAATTCAGTCTGACCAAGGGTCGAATTTCACGTCCACACTCTTCAAACAGACCATGCAGCAGCATGGGATTCGTACGGTTGTCTCTTCAGCTTATCACCCAGAGAGTCAAGGGGTGTTGGAAAGATGGCATTCCACTTTGAAAAGCATGTTGCGGTGCTACTGTTTGGAGAACGGCAAGGATTGGGACCTGGGGCTCCCGTACATTTTGTTTGCGGCAAGAGAGGTACCTGGGGAGAGCCTTGGGTTTAGCCCCAACGAGCTAGTTTTCGGCCATCAGGTTAGAGGTCCTCTGAGCATGGTTAAAGAAATCTGGGAAGGGACTGTGCAGCCATGTTCTCTAATTAAGTATGTCCTCGAGAGTAGAGACAGGATGCTGAAGAGCCTGGAGTTGGCAGGGAGAAATTTGGTAGATAATCAGGCCTTGATGAAGGATCGATATGACACTAAGGCAAAGCTCCGGGAGTTTGTGGTTGGACAGGAGGTTTTGGTCTTATTGCCCTTAGTAGGCCATCCCCTGTCGGCTAAGTTTGTCGGTCCTTATAAGGTCGTGCGCAAGTTGTCTGTCCTAGATTACCATGTGGCTACTCCGGATAGGTGGAAGAAAAATCAGCTCTGTCATGTGAACCTGCTAAAAGAGTTTGTGAGGCGCCCACATGAGCAGCCTACTGTCCCTGTGTTGGCTTGCAGCGGCCAAGGTGGAGAAGGAGAGGGGGGCAGTGAGGCACAGGTGGAGGAGAGCTGGGATTGTCATGTCTCGGCGGATCAGTGGGCGGGGAACACGAACCAGGTGGCTGTTGAGGCGCTAGAGCACCTGCCTGAGCAACAGCGTGCAGCGATCCAGCACCTATTCTGTTCATACCCCACTGTGTTTGCCGAGCACCCAGGCCTCACAACTCATGCGGTGCATGATGTGGACGTTGGAGACCACCCCCCCTTTAAATCAGTGCCTTATCGTGTACCTCCCATTAAACTTCCGGCTCTCCGAGCGGAGTTAGGCTACATGTTGGAGAGAGGACTGATAGAAAAAGGGGCGGTTAGGTGGACATCTCCCGTCACTCTGCAGCCCAAACCAGATGGCAAGGTCAGGTTTTGCATTGACTTCAGGCGGTTGAACGGTTTAACTCCCACCAATGCCTACCCTCTTCCCCGCGTAGATGACAGTGTTGATAAGATCGGGTGTGCACGTTACCTCACCAAGGTGGATCTTGTCAAGGGTTACTGGCAGGTGCCGTTGTCTGAGCGGGTGAAGCAGGTGTGCGGGTTTGTGGTGGATGGGAATACTTACCGTTGCAACGTTATGCCGTATAGGCTGAAGAATGCACCTGCAACTTTCCAATGCCTGATGAACGAGTTAGTGGCGGAGATCCCTAACTGCACCGTTTATCTTGATGATGTGATAATTTACGACGATGACTTTGAGAGCCATTGCGAGCACATCGGGGCACTGTTCAGGAAGCTAAGTGAGGCTCATTTGGTGGTCAATCTGGGCAAATGTGACTTTGTTTGGGCAACTGTGCAGTATCTGGGGTTTGTGGTAGGGTTAGGCCAGGTGTGCCCCCCCCCCCCCCCTTACCAAGATACAGGCTATTAACCAGTTCCCCAGGCCGACTACCAAAAGACAGATCATGAGGTTCTTGGGCATGATTGGGTATTACCGCAGATTCATCCGCGGATACTCCTCGGTGTTGGCTCCTCTGACAGACTTATTGGCAAAGACAAAAAAGTTTGGGTGGGCACCTGAGTGTGAGAAGGCTTTTTCACTGGTGAAGCATCTGTTGTGCACTCACCCCATACTCAGGGCCCCCGACTTTTCAAGACCTTTTCAGCTAGCGACAGATGCTAGCGGCGTAGGGTGCTGTCTTGTTACAGACAGATACGGAAGGTGTGGAACACCCAGTAAGCTTCTTTTCGAGAAAGTTCATCTCAGCACAAAAGAACTATTCGGTAGTAGAGAAGGAGCTTCTGGCTATTGTGCTGGCACTCAGGCACTTTCAGGTGTATTTTCCTGCTGTTGACCCAGTCGTGGTGATTTACACTGACCACCACCCTTTGAAGTTTTTTAATCAGTTCCACAACCGGATATATGAGGCTAACTAGATGGTCTTTAATGTTGCAGGAGTATAATCTGGACATTCGCCATATTGCCGGTTGTGACAACGTGATAGCTGACTGTTTGTCCAGGATGGAGGACCCAGGGTAGATCACCACAGGTGCGTTTGGTGGAGTGGAGAAAAATTAGGCTTGCCCCTGTAGTGCAATGCCGCCAAAAACACTATTAAAAATATAAAAACCTCACATAAAAACTCTTTCTTTTTGATAGTATATAAGTGCAGTATATCACAGCAAGCATCTAAGACACTCTGAGTTGTTGTCTTAGTAGGCTAGGCTTGGTGAAGCTTGCTCGTTGAGCGTGATATAATTATTCTATCTATCTATCTATCTATATGCTCAGGCCCAATCCCCATTTTGGGGGTAGCCGACTCAAGACAGAGCAAGAACAGGGAAAACACAAAAACAACATAAAACAAAAAATAAACACAGATAAAAAACACAAACTCTCACACATCCAGGTCACCCAGGAGAAGACCCAGAGACCAGGGTTACCAAGGTTGCTCCAGCACTCCCCCGACCCCTGACCACCCGGAGAGGTTCCGATCTCGGAAGTGTTGTGCAGATTTTTGTTTATAATACAGTGTTTTATGTTTGTGATCGTGCCTTGTTTTCACAACTTGGGAGAGTAGCTGGGTGATGCGGGGTTGGTGAGCATTCTGTCTGGTCAGATGTGGAGTTCACCTGAGGCTGAAACGTCCCACATCTTGGGCGGGGTGTTACGCTGGCCAGCTTGCCAAAATGCACTCGTAACTTGCTAGCGCTCGCCAGGGCAGTGAAATGGGCTACAATAATCGTAGAACGATGTTCTTTCTTTTATAGAGTTCATGTTGTCACAGACAGATCAGTGGTGGTCTTTATTCTTGTCTGTGACACTTGCAAGTATTTTATATCATTCATAGAATATAAGATGCATTGTGTGAAGTTAAAGGAGAAAGAGCGAGGTAGGCAGTGAGGTGGTAGTATGTGCGTGTGTATGTACGTTTGCCTCCCTCGCTCGGAGGAGTTTCCCACGCTTGTGAGTGGTCGGCGGGCCTGACGCGTCACGTGACGCCTGCTCCTCGTGACGTAGTCGTCTGTGATTGAGTGCCGTTGCCTTTGTTAGTGCTGGGGGGGCTCCTGCCGCGTTTCTCCTGCAGAGCTTGGCACAGCGTGCTTGGTCCTACATGTCCTTTGCAATCTGTCCCCCAAATAGCCCCCTATACTACTTTCTCTCTCTCTGAACTTCTTCTTTTTCATACTTCCATCTTTATTCAATTACTTATCCCTTCTGGTTCTGCATACGACTTCCATAGTCGGCCAGTCGTATTACCAGCACCAGCTCTCACATTTATGTTTGCACTAGTTTTAGGGATTATTAGAGTCATAGTCATATGGTAGCCTAGTGTTGGGGTGCTTCTAATTAGTGAGCTGTTCTTTCCCATTATTTAATGCTAGACAGTGGAAGGTATCTTTGGTCGTTGTTGAGTTATGTATGTGGCAAGTCAGAGCCTGTACAACATCGACGAAGCTAGCTATCCTGTAACCCTTGTGCATATTTTCCTTTGCGAGTGTAGCAGTATACAGGTGAAGGGCTTTTGCCTATACTTATCTGTATGCTTGCTACCTCATTTTGTTGACCTTTGTGGAGCGCCAGGGCAAGACCAGATACTAGAGATCTGGACTTATCAAGAGAGCCTCCAAGTCACTTAACGTAACATAAGGGAAATCTGTTCAAGGGGAGACAGTAGGCTACGAGCATGCTTGCGCTCTGCCTAGTTTCCTGATACCTGTTATGCCACTGCTAGACTTTATTAGTGAGAAAGACAGCATTGTGTTTATTAACTTTCATTGTGTATGCTTTAGGAATTATTCACGCCTTATTTTAGCCTAGGTTGATGCATAGTGCACAACCCAGTTTGGCTGTTACGTTGGCTAAGGAAATACTGTTTCTGAGTGGTTATTTTTAGTGCTGTCACAGAGTTGTTGCACTCCCTTGTTATATATATGTATCCTACTTATTGGTGTATTTAAGATACACGCTTTGGTGTCCTGCCCCTGCATTATTTCTGTTCTATATTAACGAGCATCTTAGAGCATCAGACCTTCAGAAGATTCCTTATCTGATTGCTGTAGGACTAGACTTCCAGTGTTTTCATAGAGCATTGAAGAGTTTAGTGTTGAGTACAGACTCACACTAAAGTTAACGTAAGCAATTATTCCTTTATTAAATCTTATATAGTTTATTCAAGCATTGTTATTACTTAAGAGCATTTTCGTAACGTAAGTACTCCTGTTGTGAGTTGGCTTTACCGTCATCGGAAAGCCTTTGTAGAAGTGCACTAAAACCTAGTTAATTGATACCCCGTTATCCAGTAGATTAACTCTGAAGGGTTTTAAGTGTTTTTGTTCACCGGCGTAATAGTTCGAGGGTTTGGAATTAGCGTACCATTGTTGCAGATATAGCCTATCATCTAGTCCATTATTAAGTGCCCTTGTTTATTTCGTAGTGCCGGTCGTAACAATATATATATATATATATGGGAAGATTTTACTCTATATTCAAGGTAGTCATTTGTGGTTATAGCACAAACAATTTGTTTTAGTTGATTGGACAACCCCAATGAGGGGTGTGGGCTTTGGCCCCCATGATATTATCTCCAGTACTATTACACAGAATAACACGATTTTTGGTTACTATATTATCCCGGTCATTATTCATGTCTCATTAACTTCTGCAACAACTTGTTCCAGTGTGTCTGTCTGTATGGGTGTTTGTGTGTGCACAATAGCTCAACCACTAATTAAGGAGACAGTGGCTGTTTGTTTGGTCTATTAATTCATTTATTCATATATATTTTTAGTTTTCTCCCTAGACCTCCATCAAGCTTAGAAAAACACCCCCTAGACCCCCCTTCAAGATAAATCTGTACATTTTTGGTAGAAAAAAGGCCGGTTCCTCTTATAATTGCAGGCTCGCTATCGCTCGCCAGGAAATAATCAACACCTAAATGGCACGTAAGGCCTTAAAATTGACAACGAAATGGGGCGAAAGGTGTTAAAATCGCCAAACTAATGGGCCGAACGTCTTCTAATCACAAAACTAGTGGGGCTAAACATTAGCGAGAAGGGGGTTCATAAAAACGGTCTGCCTCCCCTTAACGTATTTTGACAAGGCTATTACTGAGTTTGCACAAACACTGGAGAGGATTGGATTGGACGCTATACAGACAAATAACACACATAACAAAGCCACTCCAACAGCTTCCTCTCTCTCCAACACCCCTTCTCCCCTCTCTACACTCCTCAGAAAAATAGGAAAAGTAAAATGTAGATACGAGGTGCCGTTGTAAAGGCTTATCCCTCAATACCTTCACCTGACCTGACCGCTACTTAAAATTTACTATAATGTTCCTGGGTGAACCTGTGACGGTAAGCAACTTTATTGAGCAAAGGAAGGACCTCGTAGTTGAGGAATTAACAAGTATCTAAAGTTACTCCATAGATGAGTATTTTTTGTTTTCTATTATATCTTTAAAACAAATACCTCTAGACTCTTTTTTTCTGCTTAGGAAGGCACTTTTATATCCAAGGATTAAATGTTATGTTCTATAACTCTCTCTCTCTCTCTCTCTCTCTCTCTCTCTCTCTCTCTCTCTCTCTCTCTCTCTCTCTCTCTCTCTCTCTCTCTCTCTCTCTCTCTCTCTCTCTCTCTCTCCCCCCCCCCCCCGTTATAAAGAACAAAATAACCGATATAACAAAAATACAGATATGAGGGTCCAAACTAACAAAGGGATGATATAATAAACCCTAAAGGCTCAATGGATAAAAGACAAGTAGTAGGGAGAGAGAGAGAGGGAGGGTCAGGATAAGTCAAGAAGAGGCTGTGGGGAGAGAGAGAGAGAGAGGGTCAGGATAAGTCAAGGAGAGGCTGTGGGGAGAGAGAGAGAGAGAGGGTCAGGATAAGTCAAGGAGAGGCTGTGGGGAGAGAGAGAGAGAGGGAGGGTCAGGATAAGTCAAGGAGAGGCTGTGGGGAGAGAGAGAGAGGGTCAGGATAAGTCAAGGAGAGGCTGTGGGGAGAGAGAGAGAGAGAGGGAGGGTCAGGATAAGTCAAGGAGAGGCTGTGGAGAGAGGGTCAGGATAAGTCAAGGAGATGCTGTGGAGAGAGAGAGAGAGGGTCAGGATAAGTCAAGGAGAGGCTGTGGGGAGAGAAAGGGTCAGGATAAGTCAAGGAGAGGCTGTGGGGAGAGAGAGAGAGAGAGAGGGTCAAGGAGAGGCTGTGGAGAGAGAGAGAGAGGGAGGGTCAGAATAAGTCAAGGAGAGGCTGTGGGGAGAGAGAGAGAGAGGGTGGGTCAGGATAAGTCAAGGAGAGGCTGTGGAGAGAGGGGGGGAGGGTCAGGATAAGTCAAGGAGAGGCTGTGGGGAAAGGTGGAGAGAGAGAGAGGGGGGGAGGTCAGGATAAGTCAAGGAGAGGCTGTGGAGAAAGGTGGAGAGAGGGGGGGAGGGTCAGGATAAGTCAAGGAGAGGCTGTGGGGAAAGGTGGAGAGAGAGAGGGGGGAGGGTCAGGATAAGTCAAGGAGAGGCTGTGGGGAAAGGTGGAGAGAGAGAGAGAGGGGGGGAGGGTCAGGATAAGTCAAGGAGAGGCTGTGGGGAAAGGTGGAGAGAGAATCAGAATCAGAATCAGAATATTTATTTTTCCATTTTACAATGGTTCTTCACATAAAACATTAAAAAAAAATATATTAAAATACATACATTATATATATACATATTTACAATAAGAAACATCTCTAGTATGTTACTATGGACAGTCTTCAATATCTATAAAAAAAAATGACAGTTACAGTATTATTATTATTTTTTTTTATAGATCCATTTCATGTTTCAGAATATAATCTTTTAATATATGCTTAAACGTGTTTAGGTTATTTGTCTCCTTTAACCGTCCTGGTGGTGTAATGGTTAAGGTGGCAAAAATATGTGTGTGATAACCCGGGTTCGAATCCCGGTGGATCATATATACTTTAATTAATTTCATTGGGGGTGTGGTGGTGAGATTAATAAAAATAATATTACTGATCTCGGCAACCTATTCCATATTTTAGGACCTGCTACCAAAAGCGATCGTTCACCATAAAAGGTGTTCGTTCTCTGTACATATAGATGGTTTTGCTGTCTTGTGTTACTATTTATGATTTCATTAACAATAGGAAAGTGTATTAGCCAGTTTGGAATTAGCTTATGCCTTTCTTACACCGCAATAGCTGTATCATATATATATTTTTGCTTTATTTTTAGCCACTCTAATTCCTTTATTATCGGAGTTACATGGTCGTATTTTTTTGCTCCACCCACTGCTACCTTTGCAGCAAAATTCTGCATTTTTTGTACAGTATTTAATATAGTGCAATTAGTTGAACCCCATATCATTATGCAACAATTTATCAAACTAAAAATTAGCTTTGTCAAAATTACCTTTTATACGATTCACATACATCAACGTTCCCATGACTTTCTTGTTCAGTTCACTTGTGTGTTTGTTGAAAAGCATGTTACTATCTATATGTAGACCTAAATTTGTTACATGTGAACAAGGTATAATTTTATGATCATAGAGTTGTATACATACATTTGAGGGTATTTGGGATAAAAGCTGTCTAGTGCCAAGGAAAATGCATTGAGTTTTATTTGCATTCAACATAAGACCATTTCTCTGGAAATATTGTTTCACTATTTTGAGTGTATTTTCTGTTTTGCTAATTACATTAGTTAGTTCATCCAGAGTGCCTGAGTGAAGTATCTGTGTATCATCAGCATACTGAATGAGCAAACAATCTTTAACATAGTTTAGTAAATCATTGACAAATATAATAAATAGAATGGGTCCTAGAATAGAGCCTTGAGGCACTCCATATGTTACATGTAAAGTAGATGAGACTGTATCACCCAACTGCACAGCCTGTGTCCTATCGGTCAAGTAATTTATAAGCCAGAATGAGTCAATATTTAATTTTTTGCATTTTTCTAACAATATTTGATGACTGACACTATCGAAAGCTTTAGACAAATCAAGCAGTGTTAGTAAAGACACTTTTTTTTGTATCCATTAGTATATTTTATTAGTTAATAAAGTGAGGGCTGTTTCCGTTGATAAATTTGGCCGAAAACCATGTTGACTTATAGAAAGCAGATTGTTGTTTTCCAAGTGCGACATATACTGATTTGTGGCGACTTTCTCTAAAACTTTTGATAATATTGGGAGAAGTAAAATGGGTAGATAATTACCAACACAATCTTTGTCTCCATTTTTATATATTGGTTTAATTATAGCATGCTTCCACATTTTCGGGAACTTACCAGTTACTATCGAGGTGTTTATTATACAGGTTAAGTAAGATATTGTAACTTACAATGCATCTTTTAACATCTGAAGAGAAATCCCATCAGAACCACAAGCTTTCGTGTCTTTAAGCTGCTTAAATGTTAGAATTATAGTATTTGTGTCAATTTGTTGACACCAACCAAGGGTCAGGGGGAGGGTCAGGATAAGTCAAGGAGAGGGGGGGGGGAGGGTCAGGATAAGTCAAGGAGAGGCTGTGGGGAAAGGTGGAGATAGAGAGAGAGAGGGGGGGGGGAGGGTCAGGATAAGTCAAGGAGAGGCTGTGGGGAAAGGTGGAGAGAGAGAGGGGGGGGAGGGTCAGGATAAGTCAAGGAGAGGCTGTGGGGAAAGGTGGAGAGAGAGAGAGAGAGAGAGAGGGGGGGAGGTCAGGATAAGTCAAGGAGAGGCTGTGGGGAAAGGTGGAGAGAGAGAGAGAGTGGGGGGGGGGAGGGTCAGGATAAGTCAAGGAGAGGCTGTGGGGAAAGGTGGAGAGAGAGAGAGAGAGAGGGTCAGGATAAGTCAAGGAGAGGCTGTGGGGAAAGGTGGAGAGAGAGAGAGAGTGGGGGGGGGGAGGGTCAGGATAAGTCAAGGAGAGGCGTGGGGAAAGGTGGAGAGAGAGAGAGAGAGAGGAGAGGCTGTGGGGAAAGGTGGAGAGAGAGAGGGAAAGGGAGGGAGGGTCAGAGTAAGTCAAGGAGAGGCTGTGGAGAGAGAGAGAGAGGGAGGGAGGGTCAGAATAAGTCAAGGAGAGGCAGTGGAGAGAGAGAGGGGGAGTACAAAGGAGTACAAAGGAAATCAAGCAACAACAGATCTAGTGACCCTTCTAGGTTGCTTGTCCTCCAAAACACTGAGGATCAAGTGTCCAAACAGTGGTTTAGAGTGGGTAAGGGAACATTGGAAAGGGAATTACTGCCCTGGAACTAATATCCGTGGCAGGATTAGGAAGTTAGTAGGGGACAGATGGGTTAGTAACTGAGGGGGGGATAAAATAAAGTTATTCATTTACAATCGCAGTCAGTCGCGGGTTTGATGCGAGATATTTGTCTATGCGGAGTTTAAATGAATCAACGGTGATGCAGTCTATAACGTTTCGGGGAAGCCCATTCCACAAGTTGACAACTCGATTGAAGAAGAAATTCTTAGATTCGTGTGAGTTAAAAGATTTACCAATAATTTTGCAACCGTTTCCCCGCGTGTAATTAGATTGGTCGATAGTGAAGTACTTACTACAGTTCATATTGTCGATGCCTTTGATGATTTTGAACACTTGAATTAAGTCACCTCTTAATCTGCGCTGGGTTAAAGGAAATAGATTTAATTCTCTAAGACGCTCTTCATATGGTTTGTTCTTTAGGCTAGGTATCATTTTGGTAACTCTACGTTGAACTCGTTCTAGCTTGTTTATATCTTTTTGGTAATAAGGGCACCAGGATTGAACGCAGTATTCCAGAAGAGGGCGGACTAAGGAATTGTAAAGGGTTAGGATAACTTCTTTGGATTTATGCTCAAATGACCTGCCTATAAAGCCAATTATTTTGTTTGCCTTCTTAACAACTTCTGAACATTGTTGACTCGGTTTTAGGTTACTCGATATTGTTACTCCCAGATCGGTTTCTCTGTTTACATTCTTAAGCTGAGTGCCATTCATTGAATAGTTTGCTTTCCTCGTTTAGGTATCCGATATGTAGTACTTTACATTTATCCGCATTGAAACTCATTTGCCAAATTTGGGCCCAACATGACAATTTATCTAGATTGTGTTGCATATCGTCAACTTGTTCTTTTGAGAGTACGCTATTTGCAATTTTTGTATCGTCAGCAAATTTTGAGATTGTACAGGTGAGACCCTCATCTATGTCGTTGATGTAAATTAGAAAGAGAATTGGTCCTAATACCGATCCCTGGGGTACCCCGCTACTTACATTGGTCCATTTAGATGCCTTACCGTTTATGACTACTCTTTGCTTTCTGTCGCTGAGCCAATTTTCTATCCATTTCAACACACCGTCTTGTATTCCATGCGCTTTTAGTTTTAGCAGTAAACGTTTGTGGGGAACTTTGTCAAAGGCCTTTTGAAAATCAAGGTATATAATATCTACAGCTTTACTCTCATCGTAGAGGTTGAGGATATCGTGGAAGAAGTCTAAGAGGTTTGTTAAACAGGAACGTTTTTTACGAAAGCCGTGTTGAGTATCTTTAAGTATGTTATTTTCCTCTAAGTGATTTACGAGTCTGTCTCGTATGACCGTTTCTAGCATTTTACATACAACTGAGGTTAAGCTAATTGGACGATAGTTACTGGGTAGGGATTTGCTGCCTTTTTTGAATATCGGTGTTACGTTGGCTAGCTTCCACTGATCAGGCATAGTTCCAGACTGCAAGGATTTATTGAATAGTAATGTCAGTGGTTTGGAGAGCTCATCCTTAGCTTCCTTTAGAACTCTAGGCGAGATTGTATCCGGTCCAGGCATTTTATTTACCTTGAGTTTATCTAAACAATTCAATACTTCTCTCTCTGTAACGGTGATATTGCTTAGAACATCTGAATTATCAATCTGAATTGGCGATGGTGTAGGGATATCACTGAGGTCTTCTGTTGTAAAAACTGATGCAAAGAAGGTATTGAGGGCATTACTCATTTGTACTTCGTCTTTGGTGTATTCTCCATTTTCATCGACTAACGGTCCAACAGTTGAAGTAACTACTTTTTTCTTTCTGATATAACTATAGAATTTTTTCGGGTTTGTTTTACTTTGATTCGCAATATGTAACTCTAAGGTCTTTTTACTTTGCTTAATTAATTTTTGGCTTTGCGTCGTAGCTCTACAAATTTCACCCGTTCTTCGTCATTTTGTGAGGATTTTAATCTATCATTAGCAAATTTTTTAGCAAGCAGGCAGTTTGAAATATCTTTATTCCACCATTTGGGCTTATTATTATGGCCTGGACGCCGTATTTTCGATGGTATGCAGTCTTGCACTGCTTTTAGGTAAGTGGTTTCGAATAACTTCCAAGATGTATTTATGTCGTTATTGTTAATTAAAAAGCTCCAGTCAGTTTCTTTAAACATAGCTCTAAGTTTATGGAAGTTTGCTTTCTTGAAATTAGGGACATTTTCGATGCTACTATTTGGTTCGTTACTAGTAAACTTTAAAGTGAAAGTTATCGTACGATGGTCGCTGTTACTGAATTCATCACCAACATTCAAATTCTCTATTAATTCTTCTTTTGTTGCAAGTACAATGTCAAGAACGTTATTACCACGGGTCGGCGTTCGAACAAATTGATAAAGCGAACTCTCTTGCAAGTTCGTATACAAGTCATGTCCGGAGTGTGAAGTAAGAGTATCGCCCCACTTGGTCACGGGTAAATTAAAGTCGCCAAAAATTACGGTATCTTGTGAGTTACTTACATCTGCAATTTGTTCGTAAATTTCTCGGTCAGTTTGCACTGATTGAGCTGGAGGTCTGTATATTAATGCAAGTATTATTTTTGTACCTTTATTATTCTTTATTAGCACAAAAGATGCGTCGACGTTCACAATTTGAGGTTTTGACAAGAGGGTAGGGTTAAGACTTTCTTTGATATAAAGTAAAACGCCACCTCCATTTCGATTTATTCGGCTTTTCTCAAACATTACGTAACCGGGAAGTGAATACTCTGCTAAAAAGTCTCTATCTTCTGTATTGAGCCAAGATTCTGTTATGCCAATCACATCATAATTTTCTGTAAACACTAGCTCCTCTAAATCTGAAAATTTATTGCGTATGCTACGAGCGTTTGCATAGAAAACCTTTAAATTTTTTATTTTAGAACTCACGGAACGCTCTTTAATAATATTTTTGGTTCTTGTCGGATCTACATTTATGTTCATGACTGTCCTCGGTCTTCGCTGTCTTCGGTCCTTATCGCTGGTGGTCCTCGGTTGCCTCTGTTTTTTTCTTGGCGTTGGATGATTTATGTCACTGCTGCTTCTTCTCGGATGGCGTTTTTTGATCCATGGCTGCGGACTGCTTCGTGTAGGAGACGACCCATGCGTGCTGAACCCACAGGGTTTAGATGAGTGCCATCCTTGCGGAACAGAGTAGGCTGGTTGTAGAAGTTGTCCCAGAGGTTGATGAATTCAACTTCTTCCCTCAGACACAAATATTTTAGTCGGCTATTTGTGCTGAAGGCCTTGTCGTAGAATTTGTCAGGTGCGTCGATCTTGGGGAGAATGCCTGAGATGATGATATTCCTTGACTTGTTTTTGTAGTGCTGGATCATCTTGCGATATTTCTCCATCAAGGGAGGGAGGGTCAGAATAAGTCAAGGAGAGGCTGTGAAGAGAGAGAGGGGGGAGAGGGAGGGAGGGTCAGAATAAGTCAAGGAGAGGCTGTGGAGAGAGAGAGGAAGGGAGAGGGAGGGAGGGTCAGAATAAGTCAAGGAGAGGCTGTGGAGAGAGAGAGGGAGGGAGGGTCAGAATAAGTCAAGGAGAGGCTGTGGAGAGAGAGAGGGAGGGAGGGTCAGAATAAGTCAAGGAGAGGCTGTGGAGAGAGAGAGAGAGGGGGGGGGGAGAGGGAGGGAGGGTCAGAATAAGTCGTGGAGAGAGAGAGGGGGGAGAGGGAGGGACGGTCAGAATAAGTCAAGGAGAGGCTGTGGAGAGAGAGAGGGAGGGAGGGTCAGAATAAGTCAAGGAGAGGCTGTGGAGAGAGAGTGAGAGAGAGAGGGGGGGGGGGAGAGGGAGGGAGGGTCAGAATAAGTCAAGGAGAGGCTGTGGAGAGAGAGAGAGAGAGAGGTTACATGCAGGAAAAGTAAGAAGGAAAAACTATGATGAAGTAGGAGGAGGAGACCTCTGATTAACGAAGGAAAAAACATCGACCTAAGTAATTAACCCTTTAACCCACCCATCGTTTAAGGGGGGTCACCGTTTTTTTTTTTTTTTTTTTTTTTTTTTTTTTTTTAATCTTTCTCTCCTGTTTTCTCTTTCCCTGGCTTGTATCGGTTCGGCCCCATTCAGCCAACTGTTTTAAGACGTTTATCCCCATCCAGGTGTCGATTTCTTCCTGGTGAGCGATAGCGAGCCAGCATTGTATGGAGAAATCCGGCTTCGCCGGAGACATTTATCTATCGAAAAAATTACAAATTTATCTTGCTGTCAAAACAAAAATATATATATGCTGGCTCGCTACCGCTCGCCAGGAAAATATTAACACCTGGATGGGGGTAAGCGTCTTAAAACAGTAGGCTGAATGGGACCAAATGGATACAAGCCAAAGAGAGAGGGAGAGAAAGAGAATAAAAAAAAAAACAGGTGGGCTCCCTTAATCCCTTCAGCACCATGACGCCTTTGGAGTTTTGATTCTGACTAAATGTATAGGATTGTATGCATTGTGCGAAGGACCTACAGTATACAGTATGTGTTACTAAGAGAGTTTGTGGAGATCGTATTTACCCATTGGAGTCGTACTGGTAGATTAAAAACATGTGGAAATTTTTCTACCGAAAGATGTACAAATTAATCTAGAAGGGGGATCTAATTTTTTTTTTTTTTTTTTTTTTTTTTTTTTTTTTTTTAATTGATGGAGGTCTAGGGAAGAAACTAGAAAAATAATGAATACATGCAAAAATCGCCCAAAAAGTGAACCATCCCCCCTTAACCAGAATATGATGAAGATACGTAATGGTGGTGAAGGGGTTAAGGGGAGGTATTTAGTTTGTTCCCTAGACTTCCATCAAGCTTAAAATTACTCCCCCTTGACCTCCTTTCAAGACAAATTTGTAAATTTTTCGGTAGAAAAATGTCCCAGACGAAGGCCGGTTCCTCTTAAATTACAGGCTCGCTTTCGCTCGCCAGGAAAAAATCGACACCTAAATGGCATACAAGGTCTTAAAATTGACAAAAAGGGAGCGAAAGTTCTTAAAATCGCCAAAATAATGGGGGCAAACGTCTTAAAATCTCAAAAGTAATCGGGCTAAACATGACGGAGAAAGGGGTCCAGAAAAAAAAAAACTTCAAGTGGAAATCTCCCCTTAACCTGAATAACATGGTGTCTACAGTACAGTAGCCTACAATAAAACCTGAACATTTTGTCATGATCTATCTATTTACTATCTATCTATCTATCTATCTATCTATTTACTATCTATCTATTTACTATCTATCTATCTATCTATCTGTCTATTTACTATCTATCTATCTATCTATCTATCTACTATCTATCTATCTATCTATCTATTTACTATCTATCTATCTATCTATTTACTATCTATCTATCTATCTATCTATCTATTTACTATCTATCTACTATCTATCTATCTATCTATTTACTACGGTATCTATCTATCTATCTATTTACTATCTATCTATCTATTTACTATATCTATCTATCTATTTACTACGGTATCTATCTATCTATCTATTTACTATATATCTATCTATCTATCTATTTACTATCTATCTATCTATCTATCTATCTATCTATTTACTATATCTTTCTATTTACTACGGTATCTATCTATTTACTATCTATCTATCTATCTATCTATTTACCTTCCTATATCTATCTATCTATCTATTTACCTTCCTATATCTATCTATCTATCTATTTACCTTCCTATATCTATCTATCTATCTATTTACTATCTATCTATCTATCTATCTATCTATTTAATATCTATCTATCTATCTATCTATTTACTATCTATCTATCTATCTATCCACTTTTCCTATTTATATTTGATTTTATTTGATTTTATTATTTTTGTAATATATATATCAAGATTTGGGTTTTTTGGTGTCATAATATGATAGAAAAATTAATTGTAAGTTGGGTCATTTGTATTGTGAAAGTGGTGACGATTATGAAATAGTAGACCAGCCAAGGAGCAAAATTGTGACTTTTACCTGCATGGAATGTTAATAGCAGGCACCCATGCTAAATCAATCAGTCATAGGTCAGACAGAAATACTAGGGTGGATGCCACTAAAAATGTTGACCTTAAAGGTCAAATCAAGGTCATTTTGTGGCCGAAAAAGGTCAAATATCTAAATCATCTAAACATAGTCATGTTATACATCAAAAGAAAGGTATGGAAGAGACAAACAGTTTGGTATTCTTTTTAGGTCAGAATGTTGACCTTAAAGGTCAATTGAAGGTCATTTTGTGGTCCAAAAAGGTTACATTTCTAAATCATTCAAATATAGTCATGTTATATATCAAAAGAAATGTATGGAAGAGACAAACAGTTTGGTACTATTTTAAAGTCAGAATATTGATCTCAGAAGTAGGTCATGTAGGTCAAAGTCCACCCTAGTATTTCTGTCTGACTTTGACTTATTGATTTATCATGGGTGCCTGCAGCTAACAATCCATGCAAATAAAAAAATGGTAAGCCTTTTTGCTTCTTAGTTGATCTACTTTAGCATTAGACAAATGAATATATTTAAAAACAAAATTATATGTGTATTCAATATGTACTTGACAGAAATAATGTTCAATCTGATGGATTACAACAGTCAATAGAATCGCAACCACAGGCATTTGTACATTTCAGATTTGTTTTTAAACAAGTGCATCTAGCAGTATTGCACTTCTTTTTACAAGAGCAGGTCACCAGTTCGAGGCAGGACTGTGGTACAGGAGGTAACCTAGCCCATCGAGGTGTCAGACAACCTGACTCCTTCTTCCAAGCATCTGTGGGCAATGTCACAACAATAGTTTCCTTTTCTGCCTGAAGCCAAATATTGGCCTGGTAGTTTGCGCGTTGCACATGAAGCTCCAGAGCATCACGTGTTGGAGGGAGCAATTCCAGGCCTTTCTTTGCCTTGCTGAACATGTTCAATCTTGCACTGTCAACTGTTTGCAGCCCTGGACATCCATAGAGGTTGCAAACAAACTGTTCAATAGGTCCAAGCTCACCATCACGACCAATCCCTTCTACCAAACGTGGGTTTTTCAAAAATGTTTTCCAGCAGGTCTTTTTCCCAAAACACTTATCAGTTCTGCTTTATTGGTTGAATTCATTTCTCCTCCAGTGTTTGCCAGGGAAAGTGGGATTGGTGACAGTTCATGTTTCAGGATATTTGTCATTGTCACTGTTCTACCTGCAGTCACCGCATTCAAGACGTTGAAGCAATTTTCGGTCTGCTTTAATAGTCTTTTGCACATTCTCTTTACTTGAGACAGTTGCCTTGTAGATATTTGCAAATGTTTTGGACCGATTTTTTGAGAGCGGATAATGAAATCCCACTTTCTGATCCACTAATCGCTCTGTCACATTAGCCAGCATTTGCCTCTTTCCTCTGTTTTCAGCAGTCAGAAGATCATTGGCTATATCTTCTGGAGCGGTATCCTTTGTTGCCAGTGACACCAGGGGAATGCTTGACTCAGAAATAGGTGGTCTATTGTCAGATTGTGTGTAAACTCTGAAAACATCAAATCTTGTGAGCTGTGACACCAATTTTCTCACATCTTCAGTGTCACGTGTCATCCGGCTTGGACGGCTATCAGAACGTATAAAAACCTCTTCTTCTTCGTCATCTTCCAAGTTGAACAAAACTTTCATATCCTGTGTGATGCGCGACCGTTCTGACCATGTGATACAAAATTTGTCCCTTGCTTGGTCATTCCTGGTTATTCCAATTATTCCATTGTGCATCTTGCATGTTTTATTGATCCATTCTGTTGCCTGGTCCACAGGAACTTGGTTGAAGCGCTTTTTGGTCATCTTCACAACAAAGTTACCATCTATGAATTCAGCGTGAACTTCAGGAGCTGATTTCTCAAGAAGCTTCATATGAATAATAGATAGGTCCCCATCTTGCATAGTTTGTGTGGTCATAGATGGTGAGCCACGGCAGCATGGCAGAAAAATACTCCAAGTGAAGAATCCAATTACCATCTCTCTCTGCCCTGATGAAGTCCAGAAGAATCTCAACCATACTCATGTAGTCCAGCCACAACTTGTTATTAGGATTGCTTAAGTACTTTTTGTCAAATTCACTCAAGAGTCCTTTCACATTCTTGTCACTGAGAACATCAGAAAGCTGGCCAACTGCATTGTGGAGTGAATTTCTGTCAGTAGCAGCCTTGTTTTTACACTCATCAGCCACATTCTGGGAAAGTGTCGAAACCTGCGAAGTGAGCTCCTGTTCAGTTTCAATGATCCACGATTTGAACATTGACAACTTTATGTGCCACAGAGCTTCATATGTCAGCACATGTCCTCTCACTGCCCGGTAGTATGCTTTTCCATCCAGCATGGTTTCAGTTGTGTTGGTTCCATACAAGCCAGATTCTGTCCACAGGTCATCCAGCCCAGCACTCTCCATGTGCTGACCGATCGCTTTCAAGAAGTTGTAACAGATATGAAGGTGACTCATCAGAAAAATTACATTCTCAAACTTAGGATTTGCCCAAACAATTTCCTTGCCTCTACTGTACAATGGTTGATCTGCCATGATAATGGTGTATTTCTGTCCCATGTGCCTTGAAATAGCCCTGAAGCGATTGATCACTGTTGTGATAGTATCATTATCATCCGCTGGTGCCTGAAGAATGGGCAACATCCCTGCAGTAGTTACTGGAGGGTCAACAATGCTTGTGGCTTCGTTCATTGCTCTCCAACCAGGAACAGAAGGATCATCTTTGTCATCACAAATCCTGGACACCAACCAAGTCAAACCCTTCACTCGTGCCTTCTGTCTTTCTTCATCTTTTGTTCCAAACCAATCCACTTCTATCTTGGAAGCACCAGTGTATGATGGTGATGATCTGTCTCCTGCGGGCATAGTTGCATGGTCAAGTGTCTGAAATGCCTGTAAAGAATCCGGTTTTATTGCTCTTGATCTCTGAATGCGTGTTCTCTCATTCCTCTGCTGCGGTGCTGGTCCTCTCTGCCACACCAGCATCTGTGTGCAGTGAAACGTATTTTTGCCATCTAGAGTTGCTTCCAGCACATCAATGTTGTCGCATGAGCAGTGGATCATTCGCTCTTTGATTATATTGTCTGGAATATAGACGTTGCCATTTTCCACAAATCTTTGAAGAATGTTTTGAGCTATCGATGTATCAATACCAATGGTATGGTTCGCTGCATGGAAGAGATTCAAAAGTGCCTCAGAACGTGTAGCTTGGTGGAGTGCAAGCCCTAAACCAATATGTTTTGGTGTCAACTTTCGTTTCCTAGATACTGCATACACAATGTCTTGAGCAATGCTGCACACACTCTGCTTGATAATGTTGTCTTCTTCAATTCCCTCATGAAGATCATCCGAATCACTGAACAGTAAACGTAGAAATAGATACAAGCTGTTTGGGATAACTTGTGCAACATGTTCTTGATCAAGTCCTTGCCAACTGCTGGAATGACCAGGACTGTCTGAGAGATCTTTTCTGATTCTTATTGCCACATGTACCATTTCTTGATAGATATTTCCTTGATTAAATCCAACAGTACCAACATCTTCATTGTCTGTGGATTCCGAATCTGAGGATAAACCACCACGATGATGACTTCTTGATAATGACTCTGATATAATGAAGTTAGACTTTTCACCAGGGTACATTATTGGTGCTCTATTTGAAAGAGGTTTGACATATCCTGCCTTTGAACCAAGCATTTTCTTAACCTTTTTGTAGAAGGTGGTTATTCTGGACTGGTAACTCTTACGAACAGGGATGTTTCTCTCAGTACACATGTCCTGGTATCTGCGCCACACAACTGCCATGTCATAAGTCTTACCTCTTGAAAGCCCAATGTCTAAATCATAGCACAACTTCATCATGCACTCGTCCAGATCTGGTTCAACTTCTTGAGGCATTCCTTTAGTGCGTCGTTCGAATGTCACTAAGCAGGCCAGATGATACAGGCCATCAGCTGCCATCAAGTCACTGACACCAGAGAGTCTGACGGACATCACTGGATCAGATTTAGCTCGTTCAATCAGTGCTGTGGATTTATTTGTAGTTTCTACCCGGTGAAGTTTCTTGCTTGAGATCTGTGCCTGGCAAAACATACAGAGCTTCCAGTCAATAGTTGTCAGAGAACTTCTTCTTGTTGGAGCTGTGCTGTTTGAGCTGGTAGATGGTTTAGATGCTGGTTGTCACCGATTCCGTAGTCTGTCCAGTTTGCTCTCCGAAGTAAACACAGAATAGCAGGATTTGTGCCACCTAATTTCGAGAGGGTTAAAATTATCCAACGAGAGTCCATCTAGTTTGTCCAGCACGTCTGAATACATATGGTCACCCAATTTCCTTTTTTGTTGTGCAACATCTTTGGTTCTGTTTTTTCCATCGGTGGAGGCTTGCCGAAGGTCGCCTGAACTGCCTTCACAAAAGAAGCACACATTCTTGTTTTTAGAGTCCATGTGGTGCCTCTTTGTGGCCCTCCTGCTGGAATCTTTGTGGCCCTCCTGCTGGAATCTTTGTGGCCCTCCTGCTGGAATCTTTGTGGCCCTCCTGCTGGAATCTTCACTCATAATTCTTGTGTCATCAGTTCACAGCCTGCAAAAGAAATGAAAATTTTAATTCAGTTGCATACAGTAAACTGCATACTGCATACAGTTTATACATTGTATGCAGTGTATAGAGTTTAAAATTGTAGTCTCAAAATTCAGCTAGGCCATACATTCATTTTGATATTTAACAAAATGGCATTGAATTGACCTTTAAGGTCAACAATCTTACCTACAAATAGTACCAAACTGTTTGTCTCTTCCATACCTTTCTTCTGATATATAACATGGCTATATTTAGATGATTTAGAAATTTGACCTTTTTCGGCCACAAAATGACCTTGATTTGACCTTTAAGGTCAACATTTTTAGTGGCATCCACCCTAGTATTTCTGTCTGACCTATGACTGATTGATCTAGCATGGGTGCCTGCTATTAACATTCCATGCAGGTAAAAGTTTTTTTTAAAGCCTTTTTGCTTCTTGGCTGGTCTACTAAAAGGGGTTATCAATAGCGATGATACCGTTTAAATGATGATACGGATGATATGATGATGGTGATGTTGATGATTATGATGGCGATATTAACCCTTTCACGCACTTATGACGCAGAGGTTGCCAGATTAGCAATAAGAAATGGAGTTCTCTCACTCTTCTAATTACTTCTCCAAAATTAGTTTTCTGCCCACAGCTAACTCAACGACAACTGTAGAGGTTGAAGTAACTAAACTAAAGGTTTCTAAATACCCCTGATGGTAACAAAGGCTTTAAAGTATCCCTAATAGGCTCAAAATCGCGTCATATGTCGGAGAGGGTTAATGATGGTAATTATTATGATAGAGGGGGGAGGGATAATTAATGCTATTGATGGTGATGACTCTGATGAAGATTATGCTATTAATGATGAACATGGGAGTAGTAGCATGATTGTTAAGGGGGGTCACCGGCTTTTTTTTTTATCTTTCTCTTCTTTTCTCTCTTTCTCTGGCTTGTATCCATTCGGCCCCATTCAGCCAACTGTTTTAAGACGTTTATCCCCATCCAGGTGTCGATTTCTTCCTGGCGAGCGATAGCGAGCCAGCATTGTATGGAGAAATCCGGCTTCGCCGGAGAAATTTTTCTATCGAAAAATGTGCAAATGTAGCTTGCTGTCAAAACAAAAATATATATATGCTGGCTCACTGCCGCTCGCCAGGAAAATATTGACACCTGGACGGGGGTAAACGTCTTAAAACAGTAGGCTGAATGGGGCCGAATGGATATAAGCCAAAGAGAGAGGGAGAGAAAGATAAAAAAAGCGAGGTGGGCCCCCTTAATGTTGTTGATAGTGATGGATGACAAGTGATGCTGGTGGTGGTGGTGGTGATTATGTAGACAATTATTACCTATGCCGATAGCAGTTGGGGCGTAGGTTGGGTATTTCGCTGCATCTGTAAATGTGTGTTTATGAGAGAGAGAGAGAGAGTGAGATTGTGTGTGTGAGAGAAGAACTGCTTGTGTGGGAGGGAGAGAGAGAGAAGGACTGGGTTTGTGAGAGAGAAACTGTGTGTGTGAGAGAGAGAGAGACTGCGTGTGTGTGTGAGAGATAGAGTGCGTGTGTGTGTGAGAGAGAAGAACTGTGTGTGTGAGGGAGGGAGAGAGAGAGAGAGAGAAGGACTGGGTTTGTGAGAGACAAACTGTGTGTGAGAGAGAGAGAGAGAGACTGCGTGTGTGTGTGAGAGAGAAGAACTGTGTGTGTGTGTGTGGGAGAGAGAGAAGGACTGGGTTTGGGAGAGAGAGAGAGACTGCGTGTGTGTGTGTCTGAGAAGAACTGTGTGTGTGTGTGTGAAGGAGAGAGAGAAGGACTGGGTTTGTGAGAGAGATTGTGTGGTTGTGTGTTTGAGAGAGAGAGACTGCGTGTGTGTGTGTGTGTGAGCCTGTGTGTTTATATATTTATCAAGCCTTTAAATATGGTGAGGAGGGCACGTCTGTATAGCAAGTACAAGGCTTTTAAGTTTTGACGTGGAATATAACGGATAAATCACCTACAGTACTCTGTGGTGGTGGTGGTGGCGCTGGAGGTAGTGGTGGTGGTGGTGATGGAGGCGTTATCCCTGGTGGTGGTGGTGGCGCTGGAGGTGGTGGTGGTGATGGAGTTATCCCTGGTGGTGGTGGTGGCGCTGGAGGTGGTGGTGGTGGTGATGGAGTTATCCCTGGTGGTGGTGATAGAGTTATCCCTGGTGGTGGTGGTGGCGCTGGAGGTGGTGGTGGTGGTGGTGATGGAGGCGTTATCCCTGGTGGTGGTGGTGGCGCTGGAGGTGGTGGTGGTGATGGAGTTATCCCTGGTGGTGGTGGTGACGCTGGAGGTGGTGGTGGTGGTGATGGAGTTATCCCTGGTGGTGGTGATAAAGTTATCCCTGGTGGTGGTGGTGGCGCTGGAGGTGGTGGTGGTGGTGGTGATGGAGGCGTTATCCCTGGTGGTGGTGGTGGCGCTGGAGGTGGTGGTGGTGATGGAGTTATCCCTAGTGGTGGTGGTGGCGCTGGAGGTGGTGGTGGTGGTGATGGAGTTATCCCTGGTGGTGGTGATAGAGTTATCCCTGGTGGTGGTGGTGGCGCTGGAGGTGGTGGTGGTGATGGAGTTATCCCTGGTGGTGGTGGTGGCGCTGGAGGTGGTGGTGGTGGTGATGGAGTTATCCCTGGTGGTGGCGCTGGAGGTGGTGGTGGTGGTGATAGAGTTATCTCTGGTGGTGGCGCTGGAGGTGGTGGTGGTGGTGGTGGTGATAGAGTTATCCCTGGTGGTGGTGGTGGTGGTGGAGTTATCTGTGGTGGTGGGGGTGGTGATGGAGTTATCTTTGGTGGTGGTGGTGGAGGAGGTGGAGGTATTGGTGGTGGTGTTGGAGTTATCTGTGTGGTGGTGGTGGAGTTATCTGTGTGGTGGTGGTGGTGGTGGTGGAGTTATCTGTGTGGTTGTGGTGGTGGTGGCGGAGTTATCTGTGTGGTGGTGGTGATCGTGTAGGTGGAGGTGGAGTTATGTGTGGTGGTGGGGGTGATGGTGGAGTTATCTTTGTATTGGTGGTGGTGGAGTTATCTGTGTGGTGGTGGTGGAGGTATTGGTGGTGGTGATGGTGTTGGTGGAGGAGGTGGTGGTGGTGGTGGAGTTATATCTGTGTTGGTGGTGGTGGTGGTGGTGGAGTTATCTGTGTGGCGGTGGTGATGGAGGTGGTGGTGGTGGTAGTGATGGAGCTAGTGGTGGTGGTGGTGGTGGTGGTGGAATTATGTGGTGGTGGTGGTGGTGGAGTTATCTGTGTGGAGGTGGTGGTGGTGGTGGAATTATGTGGTGGTGGTGGAGTTATCTGTGTGGAGGTGATGGTGGTGGAATTATCTGTGTGGTGGTGGTGGTGGTGGAGGAGGTGATGGTGGTGGTGATGGAAGTGGTGGAGTTATCTGTGTCGTGGTGGTGGTGGTGGAGTTATGTGGTGGAGGTGGCAGAGTTATCTGTGTGGAGGTGGTGGTGGAGGTGGCGGAGTTATCTGTGTGGAGGTGGTGGTGGTGGCGGAGGTGGAGTTACATGTGTGGTGGTGGTGGTGGTGGTGGAGGTGGAGTTACATGTGTGGTGGTGGTGGTGGTGGTGGAGGTGGAGGAGGTAGTTGTGGTGGTGGAGGTGGTGGTGGAGTTATCTGTGTGGTGGTGGTGGAGCTGGTGGTAGTGGTGGAGGTAGAGTTATATGTGTGGTTGTGGTGGTGGTGGAGTTATGTGGTGGTGGTGGAGTTATCTGAGTGGAGGTGGTGGTGGTGGAGTTAACTGTGTGGTGGTGGGGGGGGGGGGAGTTAACTGTGGTGGTGGGGAGTTAACTGTGTGGTGTAGGTGGTGGTGGTGGGGGAGTTAACTGTGTGGTGTAGGTGGTGGTGGTGGGGGAGTTAACTGGATGGTGTAGGTGGTGATGGTGGGGGGGGGGGGCGAGTTAACTGTGTGGTGGTGGTGGTGGTGGTGGTGGGGGAGTTAACTGTGTGGTGGTGGTGGTGGTGGTGGGGGAGTTAACTGTGTGGTGGTGGTGGTGATGGTGGTGGGGGAGTTAACTGTGTGGTGGTGGTGGGGGGAGTTAACTGTGTGGTGGTGGTGGTGGTGGGGGAAGTTAACTGTGTGGTGGAGGTGGTGGTGGTGGTGGTGGTGGGGGAGTTAACTGTGTGGTGTAGGTGGTGGTGGTGGTGGTGGTGGTGGGGGAGTTAACTGTGTGGTGTAGGCGGTGATGGTGGGGGGAGTTAACTGTGTGGTGTAGGCGGTGATGGTGGGGGGGGGGGGGGAGTTAACTGTGTGGTGGTGGTGGGGGAGTTAACTGTGTTGTGTGTGGTGGTGGTGGTGGGGGAGTTAACTGTGTGGTGGTGGTAGTGGTGGTGGTGGTGGTGGTGGTGGTGGGGGAGTTACGTGTGTGGTGGTGGGGGGGGGAGTTAACTGTGGTGGTGGTAGTGGTGGTGGTGGTGGTGGGGGGAGTTAACTGTGTGGTGGTGGTAGTGGTGGTGGTAGTGGTAGTGGTGGTGGTGGGGGAGTTAACTGTGTGGTGGTGGTGGGGGGAGTTAACTGTGTGGTGGTGGTGGGGGGAGTTAACTGTGTGGTGGTGGTGGGGGGAGTTAAGTGTGTGGTGTGGTGGTGGGGGGGGGGGGGGGGGGGAGTTAACTGTGTGGTGGAGGTGGTGGTGGTGGTGGCGGGGGAGTCAACTGTGTGGTGTGGGGGGTGGTGGTGGTGGTGGGGGAGTTAACTGTGTGGTGTAGGTGGTGATGGTGGGGGGGGGGGGAGTTAACTGTGTGGTGGTGGTGGTGGTGGTGGGGGGGGGGGAGTTAACTGTGTGGTGGTGGTGGTGGTGGTGGGGGAGTTAACTGTGTGGTGGTGGGGGGGGGGGAGTTAACTGTGTGGTGGTGGTGGGGGGGGGAGTTAACTGTGTGGTGGTGGTGGTGGTGGTGGTGGTGGTAGTGGTATTGGTGGTGGTGGTGGAGTTATCTGTGTGGTGGAGGTGGTAGTGGTATTGGTGGTGGTAGTGGTGGTGGTGGAGTTATCTTTGGTGGTGGTGGTGGTGGTGGTGGTGGAGTTATATGTGTGGTGGAGGTGGTAGGTGGTGGGGGTGGTGTTGGAGTTATCTATGGTGGTGGAGCTGGTGGTGGTGGAGGTATCTGCGGTGTTGGTGGTGGTGGTGGTGGTGGAGTAGTTATCTGTGGTGTTGGTGGAGGTTGAGTTATCTGTGGTGGTGGTGGTGGTGGTGGAGTTATCTGTGGTGTTGGTGGAGGTGGTGGTGGAGGTTGAGTTATCTGTGTAGTGGAGGTGGAGTTATGTGGTGATGGTGGAGAGGATTGTAGACCTGCCCAACCACTTTCCCTTGCTTTCTTTTTGTATCCTCTTGGCATCATACACCCGCCTCACTCTCACTGACTCACTTTCTCACTCTAGCTCTAATTTTCTCACTCTAACTCTAATGTTCTGATTATAACTCATTCTAGCTCTAGCTGGCTCACTTTCTTGCTCTAATTTTCTCACTATGTAACTCAATCTGCTCAACTTTTCATGTTAGCTTTTAATTTGCTCACTATATCTCATTCTAGTCTCTCTCTCACACACACACACACACTCTTTCTCTCTCTCTCTTTCATTAGCTATTTTATTCTTATTTATCTCAAGCCGCTTCACTCTTACTTTATCTCCAACTCTAGCTGGCTCACTCTCCTCAGCACCAATGTTCTCACTCTAGCTCTAATAGGTTTCACTCTAGGGTAGTCTTTATCTCTCTCACTCTCTCACACACACTCTCTCTCTCTCTCTCTCTCTCCATAATGACCATTTACAATACTAAGTGGATTTAACAACGTAACCTATAAGATGTTTTGCCTCCATGTGAATACGACAGGCAATCACGACTAGAAGCTAAATTTGAAGAGATTTACCACTGGTTTACTGTATGTGGAACTTCTTTCACATACAACGTCTCTTCTACCTGGAACAAACTTCCCTCAGAAGTTGTCAGTAATTCTTCAGGAAAGCAGTTAAAGAAGTGAATAGCTAGTATTTCGTGCACTTGGCAGTGAATGTAATGCACTACAAAATATCTCCCCTTATTTTCACCTAAGAGTATCTCCCCAGAATGGACAGCAAGGTCTATGAAATGCTATTTCTTGTAACTCCTTGTAAATGTGACAATCCGTATACTGTAAAGTGATCAATGCTTAACCCTTTGAGTACCAGCGACGTGTGTTATATTTTATTTTAGCTATATTTAGACGATATTATGCAGCTTAGTCTGTGGTAGTTGAGATAGTTGGAAGTCCTATTATTGTTAGAGGTCCTTCCTAAGCTGAATATAATCGTCTAATAGTGGCTAGAATGTGATTTAAAAGACGTCCTTGGTACTGTACTGGTTAAGTGTTTACGGTTATATAAGCATTTGCGTTTACCTTCCTATAGTCTTTTCGCTGTAAGTAGGCGAGAAATCATGACCTCTATCCTCTGTAACTCAAAAAGGGCTAGAGCAAATTGGCTGTAAATTTCCCCATCTATTCCTTGACTGACTCTTCCCAAATGGTACGAATATTAGCTTGATTACTCCAGCAGTTTTTGAGTTACAGAAGTTGGAGGTCATGATTGCTCTCCTACTCACAGCGAATACTTTTTTTTTTGTTATGGCTGGCTCCACACCCTTCTCTCCCTATTGGTCTATGTAAAGTTGCCCACATCAATTCTGTTCCTCGTCATGATCTAAATTCTAAAGTATGACAGAAAATTTAGTATGAATGAATTGCGAGTGTGGTTTCTTTTAATGATCAGTTGACTAGTTGGATGAGTTAACCACTGCATAATAATCTACACTCGTAATTCAATCATGAGTTAACCACTGCATAATAATCTACACTCGTAATTCAATCATGAGTTAACCACTGCATAATAATCTACACTCGTAATTCAATCATGCGCATTATATTTCAATGTATTCTATATTTTATTAATTTCACCACAACACCAAACACCTCCAACGAAGTTAATGAAACCATATAATGTGATCAATCGGATAACGGAGAGGAATAGAACATATGTGGCGAACTGTACATATATATATATTCGATATCAATCCCCCGTACACAGGCGCATATGATCCCTCACATATTTACACATATACGATCCGTATAAACATGATTCCCCCCCCCCCATCTCCCTCCCATATACTCACTCACCCACACATAGGCACATATGATCCCTTATATACACACTACACATACACAACACCCTATACACACGTTCCCCTTACATTAATTCATGCACAACCCCAACACCACACACACACACACACACACACACACACACACACACACACACACTTACACACACACACACACACACACACACACACACACACACACACACACACACACATTCACCCACACACACACACATGACCAGGACGGGCCAAGGTAAGCTAGTCTGGGGGTCAGGTCAACCAATCACAAACCTGCCTTTTTCACGTTCGGGCCAATAGCAGTGAACCGTAGAGACCCATAATAGTTGTATGCACCTTCTTGAGAGAGAGAGAGAGAGAGAGAGAGAGAGAGAGAGAGAGAGAGAGTGATATTTATATAATAGCAAATACTTAAAAAGAATGATGATAACTGCTTCCATTTTTTCTTCGAGTGTCAGAGAGGGATAGAATTGAAGGTAGAAAATTGTGTGTGTGTGTGTGTGATTTTGTTTATGGATTAATGGCCTTGTCGCTTGCATGGAAGATTAATGAGTGTGTGAAGTTTTTTTTGGTGTTGTTTTACGCGTTGCTAGGTGGCAGCAGTTGTCAATGCATTATATATATAGCTGATACACGTTTCATATATATACAGGTATATATATATATATATATATATATATATTCATATTCATTTATTTATTTATTTATTTATTTATTTATTTTTGTTATGTGCCTGAAGGAGACAAAAGGCAAAAACAAGCGTCCCCCCAAGGTTGAAAGAGTGATAGAGAGCCCAAATCAAGGAAGGTACATTCTAGGTAAGTTAGGTGTGTTGGAAAGAAGTGTGGTGTGCTGGTTAACCCCTTCTGTATCGGCTAAGTCTTCCTAACTTTATTCTGGCTACTATTAGACGATAATATTCATCTTAAAACGGGCCTCCAGCAATTAACAGGCTTCGAACTATCTCACTTAACCCTTTTTACTACCACATATCCTTCTCAAGCCACACATAATCATCTAAATATGTATGTTTTTGTAACTTTATTTTGGCTACTATTAGACGATAATATTCATCTTAAAACGGCCCTCCAGCAATTAACAGGCTACGATCTATATCACTTAACCCTTTTTACTACCACAGTTCCTTCTTAAACCACACATGATCATCTAAATATAGCTATAACAAACTAAAAAAAGACTTTGCCGGTACAGAAGGGGTTAAGTGTAGTGAAATAATAGGAGGAGGAAGTGTTTGTGAGAGTTTGCTGGATTACTCTCTGTGTAAGCGAGGCACAAATGTAAATAATGAAGAAAGCCAGGCAAATGAAACTGAGAATATTATATAGGAATAGTATTACTAATATAGTATAGGTTTAAACAGTATATTATAACAGAATTACTAAAGGCGCTGTCACACGAGCCCTTTTTCGAGCCATTTTTACGGGCAATTATGGTCTGGAAGCTTACAAAATTACACTTTATCAGAATTCAGCCGCCTAACATAATCTACCTTCAGTCTAGTTACCGATACCAGTGCGAAAATGTCCCGAAATAATACGAGAAAAAAATTGATCTTAGAAAATTGACGGAAAAAGCGCTCGTGTGACAGCGGCTTAAGGGGGGTGGCCTGTTTTTGTTCTGTCCTTTTCTTTCTTTCTCTGGCTTGTATCCATTTGGCCCCATTCAGCCTACTGTTTTAAGACGTTTATCCCCATCCAGGTGTCAATTTTTTACTGGTGAGCGGTAGCGAGCCAGCATATTTTTTATTTTTGTTTGACAGCAGGCTAAATTTGTACATTTTTCGATAGAAAAATGTCTCCGGCGAAGCCGGATTTCTTCATATAATGCTGGCTCGCTATCGCTCGCCAGGAAGAAATCGACACCTAGATGGGGATAAACGTCTTAAAATAGTTGGCTGAATGTGGCCGAATGGATACAAGCCAGAAAAAGAGAGAAAAGGACAGAAATAACAAAAAGCAGGTCACCCCCCTTAACGGAACGTGTATGTTAGCAGGGGACTGACTGTACGTACACCCATGATAGTGAACGTGTATGTTAGCAGGGGACTGTACGTACACCCATGATAGTGAACGTGTATGTTAGCAGGGGACTGTACGTACACCCATGATAGTGAACGTGTATGTTAGCAGGGGACTGTACGTACACCCATGATAGTGAACGTGTATGTTAGCAGGGGACTGTACGTACACCCATGATAGTGAACGTGTATGTTAGGAGGGGACTGACTGTACGTACACCCATGATAGTGAACGTGTATGTTAGCAGGGGACTGACTGTACGTACACCCATGATAGTGAACGTGTATGTTAGCAGGGGACTGTACGTACACCCATGATAGTGAACGTGTATGTTAGCAGGGGACTGTACGTACACCCATGATAGTGAACGTGTATGTTAGCAGGGGACTGTACGTACACCCATGATAGTGAACGTGTATGTTAGCAGGGGACTGACTGTACGTACACCCATGATAGTGAACGTGTATGTTAGCAGGGGACTGTACGTACACCCATGATAGTGAACGTGTATGTTAGCAGGGGACTGACTGTACGTACACCCATGATAGTGAACGTGTATGTTAGCAGGGGACTGTACGTACACCCATGATAGTGAACGTGTATGTTAGCAGGGGACTGACTGTACGTACACCCATGATAGTGAACGTGTATGTTAGCAGGGGACTGACTGTACGTACACCCATGATAGTGAAAGTTGTTTTAGTCTTAAGGGGGGATGGTTTACTTTTTGGGCTATTTTTGCATGTATTCATTATTTTTCTAGTTTCCTCCCTAGACTTCCATCAAATTTTAATAAACACCCATTAGATCCCCCTTCTAGATTAATTTGTACATTTTTCGGTAGAAAAATGTACCGGCCGAAGGCCGGTTCCTCCAACATTACAGGCTCACTATCGTTCGCCAGGGAAAGAATCTACACCTAAATAGCACGAAAGGTCTAAATATTGACGAAGAAATGGGGCGAAATGTCTTATAATCGACTAACTAATAGGGCAAACATCTTAACATCTGACAACTAATGGGGCTAAACATGAGGGAGAAAGTGGTCCATAAAACCGGCCCATCCCGTACAATACCGGTGACGTCCTCTTCATTATATTCTGGAAACTATTAGACGATTTTTATTCAGTTTAGCAAGGACCTCGACCCATTGAAAGACTACAGACTATCTCAATCAATCAGTTTAGCTACCATCTATCCTTCCTAAGCTTAATCAATCAGTTTAGCTACCATCTATCCTTCCTAAGCTTAATCAATCATTTTAGCTACCATCCATCCTTGCTAAGCTTAATCAATCATTTTAGCTACCATCTATCCTTCCTAAGCTTAATCAATCATTTTAGCTACCATCCATCCTTCCTAAGCTTAATCAATCATTTTAGCTACCATCTATCCTTCCTAAGCTTAATCAATCATTTTAGCTACCATCTATCCTTCCTAAGCTTAATCAATCATTTTAGCTACCATCTATCCTTCCTAAGCTTAATCAATCATTTTAGCTACCATCTATCCTTCCTAAGCTTAATCAATCATTTTAGCTACCATCTATCCTTCCTAAGCTTAATCAATCATTTTAGCTACCATCTATCCTTCCTAAGCTTAATCAATCATTTTAGCTACCATCTATCCTTCCTAAGCTTAATCAATCAGTTTAGCTACCATCTATCCTTCCTAAGCTTAATCAATCATTTTAGCTACCATCCATCCTTCCTAAGCTTCATAAAATAGTCTAAATACCGGTATAATATAGTATAAACACGTCGCTGGTACCGGTCACGTCTTTTTAACTATATTTTCGCTACTATTAGACGATTTTATTCAGCTTAAAAAGGTCCTCCAGCAGTTAACTGGGTTCGAAGTATCTCACTTAACCCGTTTTATAACCACAGATCCTTTTTAAACTGCACACAATTGTCTAAATATATAGGTAGAATAAGATAAAACATACGTCGCCGGTACAGAAGGGGTTAACCAGCCTTATATTTATCCCTTTAAGGGTGGTCACCTGCTTTTTCTCTCTCCTTTTCTCTCTTTCTCTGGCTTATATCCATTCGGCCTCATTCAGCCTATTGTTTTAAGACGTTTATCCCCATCCAGGTGTCAAATTTTAGATATTTGACATCAGGCTAAATTTGTAAATTTTTCGATAGAAAAATTTCTCCGGCAAAGCCGGATTTCTTCATATAATGCTGGCTCGCTATCGCTCGCCAGGAAGAAATCGACACCTAGATGGGGATAAACGTCTTAAAATAGTTCGCTGAATGGGGCCGAATGGATACAAGCCAGAGAAAGAGAAAAAAGGAGAGAAATAAAAAAAAAAGCAGGTCACCCCCTTTAAGTACCAGCGGCGTATATTATATTGTATTCTAGCTATATTCAGACGATATTATGCAGCTTAGGAAGGATCTGTGGTAGCTGCAAGGGTTGGCTGAGATAGTTTGAAGCCTTATTATTGCTAGAGTTCCTTCCCAAGCTGAATATAATCGTCTAATAGCTTCCAGACTATTATAAAAAGTGACGTCCCTGATACTGGATGGGTTAAGGAGATGAATTCTTGACAGGAACAGGGTTATCTTGAGATTCAGGAACAATGAACACAGAAACAACTGTATCGTAGGTGTGTAGAGTCCATGTTCTAAATGTGGGTTAAGGGGGGTCACCTGCTTTTTTCTCTCCTTTTCTCTCTTTCTCTGGTTTGTATCCATTCGGTCCCATTCAGCCTACTGTTTTAAGACGTAAATCCCCATCCAGGTGTCGATTTCTTCCTGGCGAGCGGTAGCGAGCCAGCATTGTATAGAGAAATCCGGCTTCGCCGGAGACATTTTTCTATCGAAAAATGTACAAATTTAGCTTGCTGTCAAAACCATTATAAACAAATATGTGGCTCGCTACCGCTCACCAGGAAAAATCGACACGTGCATGGAGATAAACGTCTTAAAACAGTAGGCTGAATGGGGCCGAATGGATACAAGCCAGAGAGAGAGAGGGAGAGAGAGAAAAAAACCGAGGTGGACCCCCTTAAGAACACATAAGAACTCTTTGGGAGATGATCTATCTAACTTCTGTCTGTCTATCTGTTGTGACCACCTTAACTAGCACTCTGGTAGTGTGTGCAGGCGCTAGTGTAGGAAGATGTGTGTGTGTGTGTCTAGGCTTACCTATGGGTGGCTGGGGTATTTTATGGACCCCCTTCGCCCTCATGATTAGACCCATTAGTTTTCAGATGTTAAGATGTTTGCTCCATTAGTCAATTTTAAGACCTTTCGCCCCATTTCGTCGTCAATATTTAGACCTTTCGTGCTATTTAGGTGTCGATTTTTTCCCTGGCGAACGATAGTGAGCCTGTAATGTTAGAATAATCGGCCTTCGGCCGGGACATTTTTCTACCGAAAAATGTACATATTAATCTAAAAAGGGGATCTAATGGATGCTTTTTTAAATTTGATGGAGGTCTAGGAAGGAAACTAGAAAAATAATGAATACATGCAAAAATCGCCCAAAAAGTGAACCATCTCTGGGAGTTGATATATCTATCTTCTGTCTATCTACTGTAACCGCCTTAGCACTCTGGTAGTCTGTGCAGGAGTGTATGAAGGTCTGTTAGCACTCTGGTAGTCTGTGCAGGAGTGTATGAAGGTCTGTTAGAACTCTGGTAGTCTGTACAGGAGTGTATGAAGGTCTGTTAGCACTCTGGTAGTCAGGAGTGCAGGAGTGTATGAAGGTCTGTTAGCACTCTGGTAGTCTGTGCAAGAGTGTATGAAGGTCTGTTAGAACTCTGGTAGTCTGTGCAGGAGTGTATGAAGGTCTGTTAGCACTCTGGTAGTCTGTGCTGGAGTGTATGAAGGTCTGTTAGCACTCTGGTAGGAGTGCAGGAGTGTATGAAGGTCTGTTAGCACTCTGGTAGTCTGTGCAGGAGTGTATGAAGGTCTGTTAGCACTCTGGTAGTCTGTGCAGGAGTGTATGAAGGTCTGTTAGCACTCTGGCAGTCAGGAGTGTATGAAGGTCTGTTAGCACTCTGGTAGTCTGTGCAGGAGTGTATGAAGGTCTGTTAGCACTCTGGCAGTCAGGAGTGTATGAAGGTCTGTTAGCACTCTGGTAGTCTGTGCAGGAGTGTATGAAGGTCTGTTAGCACTCTGGTAGTCTGTGCAGGAGTGTATGAAGGTCTGTTAGCACTGGTAGTTTGTGCAGGAGTGTATGAAGGTTTGTTATCACTCTGGTAGTCTGTGCAGGAGTGTATGAAGGTCTGTTAGCACTGGTAGTCTGTGCAGGAGTGTATGAAGGTCTGTTAGCACTCTGGCAGTCTGTACAGGAGTGTATGAAGGTCTGTTAGCACTGGTAGTCTGTGCAGGAGTGTATGAAGGTCTGTTAGCACTGGTAGTCTGTGCAGGAGTGTATGAAGGTCTGTTAGCATTCTGGTAGTCTGTGCAGGAATGTATGAAGGTCTGTTAGCACTGGTAGTTTGTGCAGGAGTGTATGAAGGTCTGTTAGCACTCTGGTAGTCTGTGCAGGAGTGTATGAAGGTCTGTTAGCACTCTGGTAGTCTGTGCAGGAGTGTATGAAGGTCTGTTAGCACTCTGGTAGTCTGTGCAGGAGTGTATGAAGGTCTGTTAGCACTCTGGTAGTCTGTGCAGGAGTGTATGAAGGTCTGTTAGCACGCTGGTAGTCTGTGCAGGAGTGTATGAAGGTCTGTTAGCACTCTGGTAGTCTGTGCAGGAGTGTATGAAGGTCTGTTAGCACTCTGGTAGTCTGTGCAGGAGTGTATGAAGGTCTGTTAGCACTCTGGTAGTCAGGAGTGCAGGAGTGTATGAAGGTCTGTTAGCACTCTGGTAGTCAGGAGTGCAGGAGTGTATGAAGGTCTGTTAGCACTCTGGTAGTCTGTGCAGGAGTGTATGAAGGTCTGTTAGCACTCTGGTAGTCTGTGCAGGAGTGTATGAAGGTCTGTTAGCACTCTGGTAGTCAGGAGTGCAGGAGTGTATGAAGGTCTGTTAGCACTCTGGTAGTCTGTGCAGGAGTGTATGAAGGTCTGTGTGTCTAGCCTTACCTGGGTGGCTGGGGTATCACCTGTAACTGGTTAATACTGGTTTTGACTGGATTACATAACTGTGACCTGGATTGTCTCTATGGAAGATGCCATGATACAATCTGACTTGAGAAGGATGTGTTAGGGTGTGTGATAAACAGTTCTTAAGGGGGTCACCTGCTTTTTTTTTCTCTTTCTCTCCTTTTCTCTCTTTCTCTGGCTTGTATTCATTCGGCCCCTTTCAGCCTACTGTTTTAAGACGGTTACCCCCATCCAGGTGTCAATATTTTCCTGACGAGCGGTAGTGAGCCAGCATATATATATTTTTGTTTTGACAGCAAGCTAAATTTGTAAATTTTTCGATAGAAAAATTTCTCCGGCGAAGCCGGATTTCTCCAGACAATGCTGGCTCGCTATCGCTCGCCAGGAAGAAATCAACACCTGGATGGGGATAAACGTCTTAAAACAGTTGGCTGAATGGGGCCGAATGGATACAAGCCAGGGAAAGAGAGAAAAGGAGAGAAAGAACAAAAAAGGCCGGTGACCCCCCTTAAGAATGCCTGCTAGTAGCGCCTGTTACGTTACGCCTTCTTTCACTATGATGGGTTTACAGTTACCTACAAATATACACGTGTCATCAGTCATTCTATTGTAATACACCAACTAAACCTATTTTAGAGTAGTATTAATATTCCTATATATATTATATACTATATATATATACTGTATATTATAGATATTATTATATAATTATATAAAAAAAAAGGAAAAGATGGACAAAATATTTTTAAATATTTAGAAATAGATAGAAATATATATATATATATATATATATATATATATATATATATATATATATATATATATATTCCCAAGTATAGCGTTGAACATAGATTTATATTGAAAGATGTGACATTTAACCCGTTAGTATGGATGACGTTTTTTGTTTTGTTTTTATTCAAGCTATATTAAGATTTTTTGTTTTGTTTTAGCTTAGGAAGGCCATGTGAAACTCAAATACCAATATGGATAAGTTTTACCCTTTTAATTGCCTGGAGTCATTCCAAAGGTGAATTAAATCGTGTAATGAGTTCCAGAATTATATATGTATTAAAAAGAGAGAGGAAGCGGAAAAAAAGTACTACAAGGGTAAATGGCTCTAAAATAGAAGGAAGCTCTCGATTAATTTCCTAGTAGGATAACCATACTACTTACCATTTCACTTGACCACTCCATTACGGCACCGTCCTTATTAACTCCTTAAGGGGGGTCAACTGTTTTTTCTCTTTCTCTCCTTTTCTCTCTTTCTCTGGCTTGTATCCATTCGGCCCCATTCAGCCAACTGTTTAAAAACGTTTATCCCCATCCAGGTGTCGATTTCTTCCTGGCGAGCGATAGTGAGCCAGCATTGTATGGAGAAATCCGGCTTCGCTGGAGACATTTTTCTATCGAAAAATGTACAAATTTAGCTTGTAAAAAAAAATTTGTATGTTGGCTCGCTATCGCTCGCCAGGAAAATATTGACACCTGGATGGGGGTAAACGTCTTAAAACAGTAGGCTGAATGGGGCCGAATGGATACAAGCCAGAGAAAGAGAGAAAAGGAGAGAAAAAGGCAGGTCACCCCCCTTAACTCACCAACTAACGAAGAAGGAAATGCGATTGCGGCCAAAGGTCTAGAACGTGCCGTCTTTGTCAGTAAGGGGAGGCAGTTGGTTATTCGAGTCCTCATCCTCCCTCATGTTTAGCCCCATTAGTTATGAGATTTCAAGACATTCGCCTCATTAGTTTGGCGATATTCAGACCTTTTGCCCCATTTATTTTGCCAATATTAAGACCTATCGTGCCATTTAGGGTCGATTTGTTTTCTCGGCGAGCGATAGCGAGCCTGTATTTGAAGAGGAATTGGCCTTCGGCCAGGACATTTTTCTACTGAAAAATGTAAAAATTTATATCGAAGGGGGGTCTGGTGGGTGTTTTTTTTTAAAGTTTGATGGAGGTTTAGAGAGCAAACTAAACCCCCTCCTTAAACCATTTAGCCGAACCAGTAAATTATGCTGCACAACACCGCCTGAGCTCCCTCCGATACACACATGTTTATCCCTTGGCAGATCCGATGACGCATTTCTTTTCTGTTTCCTGGCTATTATTAGAGGATTTTATTCAGATTAAGGTTAGTGTATGGAAGTCAGAGGATTTATTTATATACTCTTTACCCTTATTAGTACCACAGAGCCTTCCTAAACTGCATAACATTGTCTAATGATAGCCAGAATATACTGTCCAAATGCGTCATAATCTTGAAAGGGTTAAGCTGTTTCTGATGGAAGTAAACCTTTCTTTAATAGGCACCTTTCGTGCCATTTAGGTGTAGATTTCTCCTGGCGAGCGATAGCGAGCCTGTAATATGGGAGGAACCGGCCGGGACATTAATGTACACATTTATCATGAAATGGATCTTGGGAATGTTTTGTTTTTGTTTTTACAATTAAAGGGAGATTCTCTCTTTAGGGGTTTTATCTTGAAATTATTGGGGGTAGATTTTTAACCTTGATGGAGGCTATGGAGCAATCTAGAATATATATATATATATATATATATATATATATATATATATATATATATATATATATATATATATATATACCGGTATATATACATAGTATATAATTTGTTTTTACAGTATATATATAGAGGTGATGATAAGTATAGCGCCACGATCATGGAAATTAATCTACCATGTACTAAGAAGCTTTGTGCTAATGAAATGCAACAAACACGGACGAAATTATGTAAACCCAAACCGTGTATGTCTATCACGGAGGTATAGTATAGTAAATGATGTAAACCCAAACCGTGTATGTCTATCACGGAGGTATAGTATAGTAAATGATGTAAACCCAAACCGTGTATGTCTATCACGGAGGTATAGTATAGTAAATGATGTAAACCCAAACCGTGTATGTCTATCACGGAGGTATAGTATAGTAAATGATGTAAACCCAAACCGTGTATGTCTATCACGGAGGTATAGTATAGTAAAATGATGTAAACCCAAACCGTGTATGTCTATCACGGAGGTATAGTATAGTAAATGATGTAAACCCAAACCGTGTATGTCTATCACGGAGGTATAGTATAGTAAATGATGTAAACCCAAACCGTGTATGTCTATCACGGAGGTATAGTATAGTAACAGGATCCTGCAATTCCTGTTCTACCCACAAGCCAGCATCGTGACTATAGGGAGTATAAGGGTTAAGGACAAATTTAGGAAGTCAGAGGGATAAGGGGGTCCACCTCGTTTTTTTTCTCTTTCTCTTGTATCCATTCGGCCCCATTTAGCCTACTGTTTTAAGACGTTTTTCCCCATGCAGGTGTCGATTTCTTCCTGGCGAGCGATAGCGATTCAGCATTGTATGGAGAAATCCGGCTTCGCCAGAGACATCGTTCTATCGAAAAATTTACACATTTAGCTTGCTGGCAACACACAAATATATATATGGTGGCTCGCTACCGCTCGCCAGGAAAATATTGACACCTGGATGGGGGTAAACGTCTTAAAACAGTAGGCTGAATGGAGCCGAATGGATACAAGCCAAAGAGAGAGGGAGAGAAAGTGAAAACAAAAATGAGGTGGGCTCCCTTAAGGACAAATTTAGGAAGTCAGAGGGTTAATTGAGGTACACTTTACCATACTCATTCCTAAATGCCCTTTCAAGACTGAGTAAATTGGTATAATGGTAGCCCTCATATACTGTATAAGAACTCCGTCATTGTATACTGAAAGGGTTTAAGTGATGGGGATGATTAGTCGGGGTGGGAGTGTGTGTTATATAGTTATGTGTGTATAAATCTATCTCTATCTGTATTTATCTATCTCTCTCTCTCTCTCTCTCTCTCTCTCTCTCTCTCTCTCTCTCTCTCTCTCTCTCTCTCTCTATATATATATATATATATATATATATATATATATATATATATATACCTACCTATCTACATCTATCTTTCTACCTACCTACCTACCTACCTACCTATCTATATCTATATATCTATGTATGTATCTATCTATCTATCTATCTATCTAATTAGCTATCTATCTATCTATCTATCTATCTATCTATCTGGAATTTTATCTCCTTTACTTTTTAATGTATATATTGATCTATTAATCGAAACCGTATCAAAGTGCAAAACTGGATGTACTCTTGGCAATAGGATGAGTAACATTATTGCCTATGCTGCAGACGACATAGTAGTTTTAGCACCAACAGCTACAAAAGTTACTAAACATTGTGGAACATGAAACGAAAACTTTAGATATTCAAGTGAATGCAAAAAAATCAGTGTGTATGTTTTTTAGGGATACTAATAATATAAATGGTCTGCCGAGAATGAAGCTTAATGATGAAGTAATGATCAATGTACATGAACATAAGTACCTAGGATTTATTATTGATGATAAACTAAATAATGATAAGGATGTAATAAGGACAAGAAATAAGTTTTATAATGAATTCAATTGTATTTTACGTAAATTCCCTAATGTTAATATTAATGTTTTTATTCAACTATTTAATAGTTATTGCTTAAGTTTTTATGGTACAGAATTATGGTTTTCCAATAAGCGGTGTGGTGTTCCTCTGAAACAATTTGCGATTGGATACCACAAAGCCATTAAGAAGATTTTAAAACTTAAATACTGGGAGAGCAACCACAAAGCATGTGATTTAGCAGGGTTAATGACATTCACTCATCTAATCAATTGGCAAAAAATACGGTTTGCTCACAGATGTATGATGAAGCCTTGTATCTTTTTAAGAAAATGTTTACTTAACAATGATGATAGCTTATATTTGATGAAGGAAGTAAAGAATATTTTATTGAATATTTATAATATCGAATGTTTAATGGAAAATGCCATTGACGCAGTAAAATCTAGAATTACTTTTATTCATCTATCAAGCGGCTCGCTTGGTGTAGTGACTAGCGTCTCGGACTTCCACCCAGAAGGCCCGGGTTCGCGCCCACGCTCGGCGCATTAAAGATTTTTTCACAAGCACTGAGTCGTTACCATCCCTCATGAGCAAAGGGATGGGAGAGTAGTACAGGACCCCAATGGAAATACGCCTAATCGGCCTTATTGAGCTATCCTTAGCTAGCTTAGCATGCGCTAGCTTTAAGAACTATTATCTACGTACCTACCTACCTACCTACCTACCTATCTATCTATCTATCTATCTATCTATCTATCTATCTGGTCCATGTAATACTGGTGGTAATTGTACACTCCAGCATAGGAGGGGCTGTTAAAGGGCTACAACCAGATCGTGACTGTTGGGAAGTGATGGGGAAGGAGAGAGGCAAGCTGATGTGTGTGTGTGTGTGAGAGAGAGAGAGAGAGAGAGAGAGAAAGAGCGAGCGAGAGAATTGGAGTTGGTGGGTGTGTATATATGCGTGTGTGTGTGATGGAGGATGTGTGTATGTATGTGTGTGTGTGTTTGTATGTGTGTACGTCTGTGTGTTTGTGTGTCTGTGTGTGCTAGAGAGAGAGAGAGTGTGAGTTGGTGTGTGTGTGTGTGAGAGAGAGAGAGAGAGTTGGAGGGTGTGTATGTATGTGTGAGTTGGTGGGTGTGTGTGTTGGTGAGTGTGTATGTATGTGTGTGAGTGCTGGAGGGTATGTTTGTGTGTTGGTGGGTGGGTGTGTGTGTGTGTGTATGTTTGTTTGTATAAACAGTTTGCCCTTTCATTTATGTATCCTACTTTACATGTATAATTTGTTAAACTCATTTACCAGATATGATCCCAGTTTGATACTATGTCTAAATCATTTGGATGTATTGAATGTGTAAGGGAGATACTATTGTGTTTGTAATATTAAGGTGAGGCTGATGGACTGTTGTTGAGGTTAAGGGAAGATGGGTCGTTTATCTGGTCCCCTTTCTCCCTCGTATTTTGTTTAGAGATTATAAGACGTTCGGCCCATTAGTTTGGCGATTTCAACACCTTTCGCCCCATTTCGTTGTCAATTTTAAGACTTTTCGTGCCATTTAGGTGTCGATTATTTCCTGGCGAGCGATAGCGAGCCTGAAATTTTAAGAGGAACTGGCCTTCGGCCGGGTCACTTTTCTACCAAAATTTTACAAATTTATCTTGAAGGGGGGTCTAGGGGGTGTTTTTCTAAGCTTGATGGAGGTCTAGCGAGAAAACTAAGAAATTAAGGACAAATTAATTATTAGACAAGCAAAAAAAAAAAAAAAAAAAAAAAAAAAAAATATATATATATATATATATATACAGTATATATATATTGAAATGGTACAAATCAAGAAACTAGCTGGTCCGAACACAGATCCTTGTGTTCTACTCTTGTTCACTATTTGTTTCCTAAGAACAGTTATTTGCTATAATTCATGGACCCCCTTATGTTTTTCATTATGCAATTATAACAATCTGGATTGATTTTTGGATGAAACTTGCTTTTCAATAAATAGTATATATAGTTTTGTAGTTGATGTCTAAAAAATTGTATATTATATAATCGTTTCCAGAAATATACTTCCATAATTATAAATAGGTACAGTCCAGGAATATGTATGAGTGGGCTGGAGACTATGGCATCCCAGTGAACCTACATTTATACAATCATGGTGGTGTAATGGTTTGGGTGCTTAGGTTCTGGGTGTGGTGTCCCGAGTTCGAATCCCGGGAGGCCCATATGCATTCATTAGTGTATTCAAGTACACTGGGGTTTGTATTTGATATTAATGTTGAAGAACGGGGTGTTACTTATACAAGCGTTCATTGTGTGAATCCTGCAGACATCGAGAGTATATACACCCGTCCACACACATAAACATTATAACATACACATATACACCCGTCCACACACATAAACATTATAACATACACATATATACTCATGCCCACACACCAGACCAGTATGAAGGGCTAACAATATATGTATGCTCGTTTAATTACTATAATTTAAGTAAACGACAATAACAACAAATGCACACACACACACACACACACACACACACTAACACACACACACACACTAACACACATACACACACACACACACTAACACACACACTAAATACACACACACACACACACACACACACACACACACCAATATTAAGTACTTACCTCTATATATGGATGCTTGCTTGCCACCAATTATATAAGCAAGCGACCTTCTCTTGCCATTTGTATGTCTTCTCTTGGGTACTTCCGTGTGTCTGCCGCCGCTAGTATCTCTCTCTCTCTCTCTATCTCTCTATCTCTCTCTATCTTACTCTCTATCTCTCACACTCTCTCTCTATCTCTCTATCTCTATCTCTCACACTCTCTCTCTCTCTCTCTCTCTTACGATGTGGGCTAACATTATTTGAAGGCGGGTGCCCGAACCCGAAAGGGGTTGAAATAGGGGAGCTATCCCCCCGCCAAAGGCGGCTTTCTAGGGCCTTTCCTAGCTGATGCTGAGAGGATTGGGTTCTAGTCATGTGGTGATGGGCTGGTCTATCAGAGTGAGAACTGAGCGATCTCTGCCATACCCATAGCTTACTCTGACTGTTCCTTTAACTTATATATTTTCTAGATCTCAAGTGACGGCGTCTTTTCCCAATCTACCAAGATTGGAAGCCAAAGCGTCACATTTTTCCCTTGCCCCTCAACTTTCTCTTCATAATTGCTGAGGGGCACAGGGCCCTGGGTTGGGGCTTTGGTTTCCCGGGCGTTTCCGCACCCTCCTGAGCTCCCCGCCATGGAGTGGCTTCGGTCACCCAGGCTTTATTGTGGTCGGCAGGGAGGGTTCTGTGGGGGCGCTCAGTTATGGCCTTGGAATTGCTCGGGGCCTTGGGGCTGTTCGGCCAGGCAGCTTGGGGAACAACAACAACAACAACAACAACATTATTTGATTTTATGGAGCTTAAGAAGGATCTTTGGACACGGGAGATAAAATTTATCTCACTTAACTCCTCTGATTCCTAAGCTTAAACACTTATTAATAAGCTGAAAATGTTAATAAATATAAAGAGAGGATGAGATAGGAAGACAATAAACGCATTGCTCTCTATATTCTGGCTGACATTGGAAGATTGTATTGAGTCCTAGAAGACTCTGTACGAATCAAAGGGGTATAACTCTCAATTAACCCTCCAATCAAAGGGGTATAACTCTCAATTAACCCTCCAATCTCCCACAAGTTCTTAAGCTGAATATAATGGTCTAAATATAGCAATATATAAGGCCGATTCGGCGTAACCATAAAGTGAAAGGGTTATATACATTTGAGTTACACTAGTGCGTTTTCTGGCAACTTTTAATTTCGCACAGCCTAAACTGTCTTATTAGTAGTATGTTCTGGCTGGTCTGTTTTAAGGGGGGTCACCTGCTTTTTGTTATTTCTGTCTTTTCTCTCTTTCTCTTGCTTGTATCCATTCGGCCCCATTCAGCCAACTATTTTAAGACGTTTATCCCCATCTAGGTGTCGATTTCTTCCTGGTGAGCGATAGCGAGCCAGCATTATATGAAGAAATCCGGCTTCGCCGGAGAAATTTTTCTATCGAAAAATGTACAAATTTAGCCTGCTGTCAAACAAAAATAAAAAAAATGCTGGCTCGCTACCGCTCACCAGTAAAAAATTGACACCTGGATGGGGGTAAACGTCTTAAAACAGTAGGCTGAATGGGGCCAAATGGATACAAGCCAGAGAAAGATAGAAAAGGACAGAACAAAAGCAGGTCACCCCCCTTAAGCAAGCGTACACTCTTTATACTCTAGTGCAGGGAATTAGCAGTGGTAGATGGTATGGGTTGGTTACCATACAACACACAGAGCAATATATGAAGGACAATTAGCAGTGGTAGATGGTATGGGTTGGTTACCATACAACACACAGAGCAATATATGAAGGACAATTAGCAGTGGTAGATGGTATGGGTTGGTTACCATACAACACACAGAGCAATATATGAAGGACAATTAAGACAATTATTATTAATGATAACCTTAAGAGTAGCAAGTAATGTACTATACAAAGATTATATGTATAAGGTAGAATTTGTGGGAAGAATTAAGTGATAATTGGTGTGGTGAGGGGTTGAGTTTATGAGAGTGTAAATGGTGGTTGTTGTATTAGAGTTAATAATACAGTAAATACTGTAGTTATGTCTTCACCAGCAAAGGCGGAGTCATTTTTGAGGTATTCGAGGTATAATTATATCTGGTAAGGTAACAAAGACAGTGTGTGTATTGTATATAGATACAACTAGTCTGGTGACTAGAAGGGGCCCTCAAGTGAAGGCCAATTATTACTCTACTTATTTAGGTATAGTTAATATGTTTCCCTGGCGTGGTAGGGATTCAATCGTCAGGGTTGGTCAGCTCGGAGATAGGGGAGATGGGACAGGTAGTTGTCCTCGGCTCTGCAGAATCACTTGGGCGTAGGACGTCTGGGCTGGACCGTCGTGGGTGGCAGCTCCTCCTCGTATCTCGGGTGCATTTACGTTTGTGTCGAGAGTGGCCCTTGCCTGCGCCAAGTCGATCTTGGGCAGCACTAAGTTGTCCTTTGAAAGAATTGTGGCGGTCTTGGGAAGCACCGCTGGTCGAGTCGTGGAAAGCACTCTGCAGGAATTTGGAATCATCTGTGTGACCTTTGGGAGCAACTGGGCTGTCTTTGGAAGGACATTAGGTCATGTTTTGGTAACACACTTGTGGCCTTTGGAAGTGCCATAGCGGTCTTTGCAAGTACCACAGGTCAAATCTTGGGAAGCACTCTTCAGGCCTTGGGAAGCACCTGTTACAAATTGTAAGTCTTGGGAAGCACCATTATGTCAGCCTTCATAAGCAACGAGGAGCTTTGGAGGTGAGAAGCTACCGAACAATTCCCTCTTTCGATAGTCATCAGTTATCTTGTTTCTCTTACTCTACTTTGGTGTCTGTGGAACAGGGGCAACTTCTCCTAGGTGTGAGGTGGTGGATTTAGTGCCTTTCTGCCTGAAAGTATTCAGCTCCTTTGAAGAGATTTCCTGAGGGCGGCTGGCAGGTAGCTCGGGTGGTGTGACGTCATAAGGGTCGGGGTTTGTGACGTCGTACGGGCCGTGGAGCTAACTCGCTAGCTGGTAGATGACGGCGTGGGGTGGACTGTCCTGTGTCTCTCTTTTGCTCCTGGTATCTCGAAGTTGTTTGTTTTCCTCGTCTTTGATTTCTTACTTGGTGACTTTGTTGATGTTGTCTTTGTCATGGTAGTTGTTGTAGATGTCCGATTCGACAATGCCAGTTTCTGTGGGGTAGAGTTCTTCTCTTGTTCTATGGTGGATGGCAGACTTCCCTATTTTCTTTTCCTCTGGCTGGCGTTGTAGCTGTTGTTGTAGGAGGTTGTTGGGGATGCAGGCATTACAATATTTTCGGCAACTGTATTTGCCTGAAATCTTATAAGTTTCCTGATTAGATTAAACAGTGATGTAGTAGACTCAAGAATGAAGGAGAAATTCAAGGTTAAGATAACTATATGGATGAGATGGGCCAGGTATGAGAGGGATCTGTTTTGTGTGGGCCAGTTGGCTTTTTGTAGTCTCCCATTGAATTGTCAAGAAGGTATGCCAGAAAAACCCCAGCTCCTTTGATTTTCACCGGCTTTTTTTTATCTTTATCTTTCTTTCCCTGGCTTGTATCTATTCGGCCCCATTCAGCCAACGGTTTTAAGACATTTATCCCCATCCAGGTGTCGATTTCTTCCTGGCGAGCGATAGCGAGCCAGCATTGTATAGAGAAATCGAAAAATGTACAAATTTAGCTTGCTGTCAGAACAAAAATATATATATGCTGGCTCACTACCGCTCGCCAGGAAAATATTGACACCTGGATGGGGGTAAACGTCTTAAAACAGTAGGCTGAATGGGGCCGAATGGATACAAGCCATAGAGAGAGGGAGAGAAAGAGAAAAAAAGCGAGGTGGGCTCCCTTTACGTTACGTAACATAATTACAAATGACACAAAGCCCACCGAGGTCTAGACATCAAGGTCATTCCAAATACTTTATTGCCTACCTCAATTTCCTTCCACCTTAAGGGGAGATTTCCACTTGAGGGATTTTTTCTGGACCCCTTTCTCCCTCATGTTTAGCCCCATTGCTTTTGAGATTTTAAGACGTTCGCCCTATTAGTTTGGACATTTTAATACATTTTGCCCTATTTCTGTCAATTTTAAGACCTTTCGTGCCTTTAAGGTGTCGATTTTTTCCTGGCGAGCGATAGCGAGCCTGTAATTTAAGAGCAACCGGCCTCCGGCCGGGACATTTTTCTACCGAAAAATGTACAAATTTATCTTGAAAGGGTGTCAAAGGGGTGTAATTTTAAGCTTGATGAAAACGTAGGGAACAAACTAAATACCTCCCCTTAAGGGAAGGTCTTTGTTTTTTGCTGGACCTCTGTTTCCCTTATGCTTAGCCCCATTAGTTTTGAGATTTTAAGACTTTAGGCCCCATTAGTTTGCCGATTTCATGACCTTTTACCTCATGTATTTGTCAATATTTGTCTCTTACTGTAGGTGTCAAAATCGGGAAAAAAACAGTCGTTAAGTTTCTCTCTTCACGAACTATCCTTTGACCGTGTATATTTCATCCTGCGAGTATACGACCAACTGTTAATGTTTACATAACCTCAAATATGTTCTCTAAATCATCTTCCAGTCGTTTCCTGGATGCCAATAACAGATGATTAACCCCTTCAGTACCAGGGCCGTCTTTTAACTTTACTCATGGCTACTATTAGACGATGTTATTCAATTTAAAAGTGGTCTCGAGCAATTAACAGGCTTCGACCTATCCCACTTAACCCTTTGTACTACCACATATCCTGCTAACACTGCACAGAATCGTCTACATATAGCTAAAATGATAAAGACGTCGCTGGTACAGAAAGGGTTAAGATGCAACTAAGGCCCACCACTGAATCCATGCCATAAAAGTCCTCATTGTATTCCTTATTTACCCTTGGCTTATTTCCTTGTTTGGAACTTGTTATTAAGAGAGAGCGAGAGTAGGAGTGCGATAGAATGAGTGAACCTATTAACCCCTTGAGAGGGGGGGGGGGGGAGGAGAGAGAGAGGGAGGGGGGGGCAGGAGAGAGAGGGGGAGGGGGAGGAGGAGAGAGGGAGAGGGAGGGGGGGGGGGGAGAGAGAGGGAGGGGGGGGCAGGAGAGAGAGAGAGGGAGGGGGTGGGAGAGAGAGAGGGAGGGGGGGCAGGAGAGAGAGAGGGAGGGGGGCAGGAGAGAGGGAGAGGGAGGGGGGGCAGGAGAGAGAGGAGGGGGGGGGGGAGGAGAGAGAGAGAGAGGGAGGGGGGGGGGGGGGGGCAGGAGAGAGGGAGGGAGGGGGGGGGGCAGGAGAGAGGGAGAGGGAGGAGAGAGGGAGAGGGAGGGGGGCAGGAGAGAGAGAGGGAGGGGGGGGCAGGAGAGAGAGAGGGAGGGGGGGGGCAGGAGAGAGAGAGAGAGAGAGATAGATAGAGAGACAGGAGAGAGAGAGAGAGGGTGGGGGCAGGAGAGAGAGATAGATAGAGAGAGAGAGAGAGAGAGACCGGAGAGAGAGGGAGGGGTGGGGGGCAGGAGAGAGAGAGAGAGATAGATAGAGAGACAGGAGAGAGAGAGAGGGGGGGGGGCAGGAGAGAGAGATAGATAGAGAGAGAGGGGGGGCAGGAGAGACAGATAGATAGATAGATAGATAGAGAGAGAGACAGGAGAGAGAGAGAGATAGATAGATAGAGAGAGAGATAGATAGATATATAGATAGATAGAGAGAGAGAGAGACTACCAGTATTCACACCACCTTGTCCTTCTGTTCGCCTCCATTATTAACAGTCACGGTTGTCGCAATTCTCTTGTTTGCTTGTTTGGGGCGGACGGCCTTGGAGACGAGCCCACCTGCTTTGTTTCCCTCTTTCTCTCCCTCTCTCTTTGGCTTGTATCCATTCGGCCCCATCCAGCCTACTGTTTTAAGACGTTTACCCCCATCCGGGTGTCAATATTTTCCTGGCGAGCGGTAGCGAGCCAGCATATATATATTTTTGTTTTGACAGCAAGCTAAATTGGTACATTTTTCTATAGAAAAATTTCTCCGGCGAAGCCGGATTTCTCCATACAATGCTGACTCGCTATCGCTCGCCAGGAAGAAATCGACACCTGGATGGGGATAAACGTCTTAAAACAGTTGGCTGAATGGAGCCGAATGGATAAAAGCCAGGGAAAGAGAGAAAAGGAGAGAACAATTAAAAAAGCCGGTGACCCCCCCTTAAATACTTGGGCATTACCAGTCACGGTTGTCGCAGTTCTCTTGTTTGGGTGGGACGCCCTTGGAGACGAACCCCCAATGCAGGATGTCAGGATTACACTCTCTCACTTGCCCACCTCGCTTTTTTTATCTGTCTCACCCTATTTCTCAGGCTTGTATCCATTCGGCCCCATTCAGCCAACTGTTTTAAGACGTTTATCCCCATCCAGGTGTCGATTTCTTCCTAGCAAGCGATAGCGAGCCAGCATTGTATGAAGAAATCCGGTTTCGCTGGAGACATTTTTCTATCGAAAACTGTACAAATTTAGCTTGCTGTCAAAACAAATATATATATATGCTGGTTCGCTACCGCTCGCCAGGAAAATATTGACACCTGGATGGGGGTAAACGTCTTAAAACAGTAGGCTGAATGGGGCCGAATGGATACAAGTCAAAGAGAGAGGGAGAGAAAGATATAAAAGGCGAGGTGGGCCCCCTTAAGGTTGCATGCTGTATCTTCGCTCTTCTTAAGGGGAGGTATTTACTTTGTTCCCTAAACCTCCATCAAACTTAAAATGATAACCCCTTGAGTCCCTTTCAAGATAAATGTGTACATTTTTCGGTAGATAAATGTGTACATTTTTCGGTAGAAAAATGTCCCGGCCATAGGCCGGTTCCTCTTAAATTACAGGTTCGCTATCGCTCGCCAGGATAAAATCGACACCTGAATGGCACGAAAGGTCTTAATATGGGGTGAAAGTTCTTAAAATCGCTAAATTAATGGGGCGAACGTTTTATAATATCAAAAGCAATGGGGCTAAACATGAGGGAGAAAGGGGTCAAGAAAAAAATCCCTCAAGTGGAGATCTCCCCGGTGCTGTCACACAAGCGCATTTTCCGTCAATTTCCAACTAACAAGTTTTTTCTCGTACTATTTTGAGGCTCTTTAGCATTGGAATGGGAAACTAGATCAAGTTATGTTATGATAAATAGTTTAATTCTTATGGAACATATTTTCAAGATGCCAGACAACAATTGCACGTACAAATTGACGGAAAATCCGACGTGTAGCACCCTCATGAAAAATCCTTATAATTGTATCACTGTTTAATTTATGTTAAAGCATAATTGATACTGCACAGTTGTCTTGGTTTGCCATCAATTTTGACCTAAAATAGTAAACACAGCCATGTAAGATATCTTAATCTTATAGAAAGTTGATGGCAAACCCTGTCGCCTCTCTCTTGTGGTAGTGATAAAGGAATTAGACCGCAGGATTCGAATCTGTTTTTATATTGCCTTTATCAAGCTTATCCTGATATATTTTGTACATGATGAAGTAATGTGAAGGCAGTATTTGATATTTTTATCACATGAGTGTAAAATTTGTCTATCCTTAACCCCTTGAGTACCAGCGACGCACGTTATGCATCGCCTATGTATGTAGCGCTAAACCCCATCGACGCAAAGGTTGCGTCCGCGCGGCTTAATTACTCTTGTCCTATGGCACCTACAGTAGATGGTTCAGATTTGTGTGGGAACTACTTTAGGATCCCACGGAACCCTCCCAGTCCAGCCACGTGCGTGTGGGCGGGCGCGGGAGTGATTTTCCAGTATATTGCCTACCCATCCCCCCTTGGTAATTGTGACTTTCCGCTGCCTCCCAGGACCCCTAAATGACCTACAGGTAGGTTAGCGTTTTTTTGTTCTCCCTTCATTACGAACCCATCCCATGTGTTTTCAGGAAAACAAAAAAATTACAAGTGGCTGGTCCTGGAGTGTACATTTATATATAATCGCTTGGGGTCCAGCGGGTTAGGTATCTATCAATAGAATTATTCATAATTTGGTCTCGTTAATCATAAATAAATACGTATTGGCAGCTCAATCCATATGACAACACTAGCGGTACCGGCCCTAACGGTAAAAAGGTGTCTTTGTAAAATAGCGTACGGCCAATGTATCAAAATATTCCATCTTGATTTTCACTTTCTCAGTGCATTATTCGATAGCTTGCCATTATTTCTACATTTCATTATTAAGCTTATGCTGCTCATACAATTACTCATACCTCTCTTTAAACATCTGTCCATCTTTGTAACTGCTTTCACAGCATGGAGTGCTTAACAAAAATACTGAGAATCAAAATGGTGGCCAGTGACCTGACTCCTGAAACTCTTTGTCTGATTGTGTTATTCTATGGGTATTCTTAATATCTCCGTGTAAGTCATGGTATGTCGGAAATGCCTCTCACCACCACCATCCAAAACACACATTTATTTATATTTATATATCTAAGAAACTCGGACTACCATTATTGCACATAGGAGGTATGTTGCACACTAACATTTATGATAATGATGATAGCTGACCTCGTAATCACTTTGGTCCGTTTTGTCTCCTGGTGGTTTAAGTTTAATGTGTTTGTCTTTCAGTAGCATCAGTTATATACAGTATATCATCAATATAAATATGATGTGAACTCCTATTACCCTCAGAGAACAGCTGTCTCATGTGTCTACCCCCTCCCTACCATACCTTATGAGCCCTATAAGGAGACGTTATGCTATTTTTTGGTCTATCTATTTATCAATCATTTATTTTTTTAGTTTCTTCGCCAGGTCTCCATCCTGCTTTTAAAACACCCCCAAGATCCCCTATAAATTTGTAAATTTTTAAGTATAAAAATGTCCTGGCCGAAGGCCGGTTCCTCTTAAAATTACAGGCTAGGTACCACTCGCCAGGAATAAATCGACACATACATGGCACGAAAGGTCTTAACATTGACAACAAAAATGGAGCGAAAGGTTTTAAAATCATCTAACTAATAAGGTGAACGTCTTAACCTTAAAGTCTTATCACTAACGGGGCTAATCATGAGGGAGAAGGGGGTCCATAAAAACCTAATACTCCACCTCCCCTTAAAGAGAGAGAAAACACCTGAGAGTATAGTGGTGCTGGGGGGGGGGGGGGGACATGTTCTTCACTCCCTGCCTGGGCTTCGCTATTAAGGGGACGTTATTGTATTTGTATCATTATTTTAGATTATTACTGGTATATACTGTATATATATTATTTTAGATTATTACTGGTATATACTGTATATATTATTTTTTAGATTATTACTGGTATATACTGTATATATATTATTTTAGATTATTACTGGTATATACTGTATATATATTATTTTAGATTATTACTGGTATATACTGTATATATATTATTTTAGATTATTACTGGTATATACTGTATATATATTATTTTAGATTATTACTGGTATATACTGTATATATATTATTTTAGATTATTACTGGTATATACTGTATATATATTATTTTAGATTATTACTGGTATATACTGTATATATATTTGTCTTAGTTTACGCCCTAGACCTCTATCAATCATAAAAATACAACATCCCAAAACCACCCCTTCAAAATATATATGTACTCGGTAGAAAAATGTCCTGGCCGAAGGTCAATTCCTTCTAAATTACAGGCTCGCTGTCGCTCGCCAGGAAAAAAATTGACACCTAAAGTGGGCGAAAGGTTTTAAAGTTATGCCCTTTCCTCCTAAGACACCCTGTATATATATATACTGTATATATATATATATATATATATATTTATTTATTTTTACAAATCTAAATACTTTATTACCTGAATAGCCTTTAATATCACTTAAAATAAATAATAAAATAAAATATTTATGATTTATTATGATTTATGGGTAGTAGTTTTTAGGTAGGTCAACAGAGAGAGAGAGAGAGAGGGTCAGGATAAGTCAAGGAGAGGCTGTGGGGAAAGGTGGAGAGAGAGAGAGGGCGGGGGGGGGGGGGGTACTTTACATAATGTGCTGGATACATAGTGTAGCATTTGTTTATCTGTATACGTACCCTTGTGTATTGTGATTGGTAGATTGAGAGAGTAAGTGTGTCAGTGAATGAAAGTGATTATCTGTTCCTGAGTTCCATTATGTAAGATTCTTGAGAGAGAGAGAGAGAGAGAGAGAAGGAAAAGAAGGGTGGGGGGGGGGGTACTATGCCTGTATAAGAGAGAAATACAATATGACACTTCTGTATGAGTTAATATTCAATAGGTCAGTGAACTGTAATTTACATAGTTACGCGGATACACTGACTAAACAGACCTAGCGGGGCAAGCGGCAAGAAGTACTAAATAGATAAATAAAGGAAAGTGAAAGTAAGGAATAGTAAAATATAGTGTTTCATGCAGAACAAAACAAAAATATCTATCTATATACTCAGGCCCAATCCCCACTTTTCCTTTCTATTATTGTTTATTTATTTATTTATTTTTTATTTTTTTACTTTTTTTTTGGGGGTGGCCGACTCAAGACAGCCAAAATAGGGACAACACAACATAAAACAATGAACACACAAAAACAAAATACAAATTCACACACATCTAGGTCATCCAGAAGACCCCCAAAAATATAAAATGATAACAATTATAAAATTATAAAAAATATAATAATGAGAATACAAGCATATATGAAAGTGTAAATAAAATATAGGTCCTACATTGATAGTAATGTTTATCTCCCCACCCTCCACTCCCTCTTCCATAAAATTCCGTATAAGAAAAACTAGAAGTGAAGACCCTTGCATGTTACGAAATTGGACGAAGGAATTTCCTGAATGTTACAAATGAAATAAAGAATTCACATGAATATCATCACCTGTTCCTGTTATATATACAGTATATACAGTATAGCATATATATACATGTGCGGCCATCCGATCCTCCCAGCCGGCAGCTCTTGTGGCACTTTGGCGCTGCGGACTGGGAGGCTCTCCGGCAGTACTTCTTTGATTTCCCATGGAATGACTTCTGCTTCCGTGGCCGAGGATCCTCGGAGAGTGCTGAACGCATTACTGAGGTAATCCTCTCGGGCATGGAAGCGTACATTTCATTTTCTTTCTCTCAGTCTAATGCAAAAAATCTTGGTTTACTCACGCTTGTTCTACTGCTGTCCGCAATAAGGAGGAAGCATTCAAACGGTACTGACGCCTTAAAACTCAAGAATCTCATTCTTCTTATGTTTCTGCCCGGAATCAAGCCAAATCTGTTCTTCGACTTGCCAAGCACTCTTTCATCAATAATAAATGCACTGAACTATCCAACTATAGCTCTTCCCAAGCTTTCTGGCATCTAGCCAAAAAGCTCTCCAACAACTTCTTCTTCGTCTTTCCCTCCCATTTTCCACTCTGATGGCACAACCATCACTTCTTCCTCTGACAAAGCGGAACTCTTTGCTCAAACTTTACCTTGGATGATTCCGGTGCTATTCCTCCCTCTCCACCTACTTATACTTATGCTTAATATCCTAATCTCTTCTAAAGATGTACTTTCTAGCCTCTCTGGGCTTAATACTGAGAAGGCGTACGGTCTGGACGGTGTTCCTCCTGTTGTACTTAAAAACTGTGCTTCCGTGCTGACCCCCTGCATAGGCAAACTCTTTCGTCTCTGTCTCTCCTCTAACGTTTTTCCTTCTTGCTGGAAGTTTGCTCTCATTCAACCTGTCCCAAAGAATGGTGACCGCTCTCAACCCTCCAACTATCGTCCAATTGCTCTCATATCTTGTATCTCTAAAGTTTTTGAAACTATTCTTGCTTCCAAATTTCTTAAGCATTTCTCTTCTCATAATCTGCTCTCAGATCGCCAGTATGGCTTCCTTAAGGGTCGCTCTACTGGTGATCTTCTATCATATCTTACTAACTCTTGGTTATCCAACTTTCGGGACTTCGGTGAGACTTTTCTGTTGCACTAGACATATCGAAGGCCTTTGATAGAGTCTGGCACAAATCTTTAATTTCCAAACTGACCTCCTTCGGTTTCTGTCCCTCCATCTGTGCCTTTGTCTCTAATTTCCTTTCCGGCCGTTTCATAGCTGCGGTTGTGGACGGCCATCCCTCATTTCCTCATCCTATCAACTCCGGTGTTCCTCAGGATTCTGTCCTATCTCCTATTATCTTTCTAATTTTCATAAATGATCTTCTCAACTGTACATCCAGTCCCATCCATTCATATGCAGACGACTCTACTTTACGCCACTCAGTTAGTTTTCCAGAACGCCCCAGCCAGCAGTCCCTCAAAAGTAAACGTAATGAAGCTATAAAATGCTTATCTTCTGATCTAGCTACTATTTCCAATTGGGGTAGAGAAAACCTTGTTGCATTTAATGCTTCCAAAACTCAATTTATCCATCTTACTACCCGTCAGGAACCTCCAGAGGACTATCCCTTATTCTTCAACAATACAAATATCAACCCTTCATCTTCCCCCAATGTTCTCGGTGTCTCTTTTTCTTCTGCTCTCACTTGGAAAGACCATATTACCAGTCTCGCTAAGGCAGCCTCCCAGAAGCTGGGTGTGCTCAACCGCCTCAAGGGGTTCTTTACCCCTGCGCAGCTTCTTGCTCTGTACAGGGGCACAGTGCGTCCTTGTATTGAGTATTATTCACATGTGTGGGGAGAATCCTCTCACACCGCACTCCTAGATAAAGTAGAAAGGAAAGCCTTTCGTATCATTAACTTCCGTCCACTCACCAACTCTCTGCAATCTCTCTCTCTTCGCCGCAATGTTGCATCTCTCTCACTATTCTATCGCTACTACAATAATCAGTGTTCCTCGGAGCTTTCCCAGTGTATACCACCTCCTCTACGTAGGGTACGTAGTACCCGCCTTGCAACACAATCCCACCCCTACTCTGTGCAACTCTCCAACCCAAGAGTGAAACACATTCTCAGACTTTCTTCTATTCAACTGCTGAGCTCTGGAACTCTCTCCCAGAATCAGTCTTTCCCTCTTCCTATGACTTAAATTGCTTCAAACTCCGTGTGTCCAGGCATTTTAGCTCGAACGTCCCTTGATTTCGGCCCTGTCACTCTTTGAAATCTGGGGGAGGCACTCGCTGCAGGCAGTTATGCCTTTTGTCTCCCTCTTTCACTTAGAAAACAAATAAATTAATATATATATATATATATATATATATATATATATATATATATATATATATATATTAAACCCCTTCTATACCGGCGACCATTTTTTAATTTCATGAATGTATATATAGAGGATTTGGTGCCGTTTGAGAAGGATCTGTGGTAGTAAAAAGGGTTAAAGGAAATAGTTCGAACTCTGTAAATTGCCCTTCTTAAACTTTATTGAATCGTCTAATATTAGCCAGAATAAAGTTAAAGGAACAGCGCC
>CM064568.1:47100624-47113124 GCA_032716605.1 Paralithodes platypus | reverse complement strand
ATGTCAATTATATATTACGAGTGATAGCGATATATTAGGAACCAGCCTTCGCCCGGTACATTTTTCAACCGAAAACTGTATAAGTTTATCTCGAAGGGGGTTTTTCGGTGTGTGTGTGTTTTTTTTTTTTTTTTTTTTTTTTCAAATAAGCTTGATAGAGGTCTAGGGAGCAAACTAAAAACCTACCCTTACTATACTCTATTCGCTGTAAGTAGGCGAGAAATCATGACCTCTATCCTCTGTAACTCCAAAACGACTAGAGTAATCGAGCTAATATTTCTACCATTCTCTAGCCCTTTTTGAGTTACAGAAGATAGAGGTCATGATTTCCCGCCTACTTAGAGTGAATAGACTATAGTACCCATCACCTCAAAATATCATCTACGTTATTTACAGCCAATTTTCTCTAGCCCTTTTTGAGTTACAGAAGATAGAGATCATGGTTTCTCGCCTACTTAGAGCGAATAGACTATACCTTACCCGATAAAGCTTCCCCAACTTCTCCATACGCCCCTTTGAGGTGAGTATTGTAGGTTAAGGGGAGGCTGGCCGTTGGTTTGGTCTATTAATTCATTTATTCATATATTTGTTTAGTTTCCTCCCTAGACCTCCATCAAGCTTAGAAAAACACCCCCTAGACCCCCCTTCAAGATAAATGTCTACATTTTTCGGTAGAAAAATGTCGCGGCCGAAGTCCGGTTCCTCTTAAAATTGCAGGCTCGCTATCGCTCGCCAGGAAATAATCGACACCTAAATGGCACGAAAGGTCGTAAAATTGACAACGAAATGGGGCGAAAGGTGTTAAAATCGCCAAGCTAATGGGCCGAGCGTCTTACAATCTCAAAACTAGTGGGGCTAAACATTATGGAGAAGGGGGTCCAGAAAAACGGTCTGCCTCCCCTTAACTCTTTCAATATATGATGACACGATTTTTATTTTCCCATTATTCTGGCTATTAACCCTTTCAAGATCCAATGTGCATTTATTTTACGTTTTTCGGCTATTTGTAGACGATTTTATTCAGATTAGGAAGGGTATGTGGAGGTCAGAGGGTTAATTGTGATAGTCTTTACCCATATAATTGCGACAGATTCTTCTTGAGCTGTTTAAAATCGTCTAATGATTGCCCGAATAAATTTTCATGATGCGTCACAATCGTCAATGAGTTAACAGACTTAAATTCAGTTTGCACGGGAATTGTAGGAGTAGAGGGGGATAATTAATAGATTCGCCCCATCTGATTCCTAGAGTGCCTTCCAAAGCTGAATATATATATATATATATATAGATTCTTTGAGTGATTGCTTGCTGGGGGGTTCTGAAAAACTAGTTGAATAGTGTGAGGTAGATTCATCAGCATATGAATGGATATGACTGGTGGTACAGTTGAGAAGATCATTAACCCGGGAATAGCGAGAACACTCTTAAGAGGTATTACTGGGCGACGGCGAGAAAGCTCTTAAGAGGGAAGGCCTAAAAAAAAAACATCTTAAAAGGCCCCAGTAGCACTTAAAACATTTTTTTTTTTTTTTTTTTTTTTTTTATTATACCTTATATCACTCCTCCACATCCCCTCCTTCCCCCCTTTCCCCTCCCCCCTTCAATTATCATCTATTTTCCCTGTTATTCCCTAATTCATTGGTATATTTTCGTGTAAACATCTCCAACCCGATCTTAGTGTGTGTTCATGTGTCTGTTACGTAAGGTAGAGACAGGGAGGGTGTGACTCAGTAGCTCAGTACTGCGTCAACCCTCGAGAGAGGAGGGTGTGTTGCCAGCTCTCTCACACTTCATGAATGAACCGCTCGCTTACCATTCGCGATATTGACCAGAAAAATTATATTCTCACTTGTTTTATTGTTGTTACAGGTTACTATCTTTATATTAAACGTAAAATAGGCGCATATGAATAAGTAATAACGATATTTATCGTAAAATGACGATTTTAGGCGGGAAAGAGGCCTAATATCGTCGCCCAGTTATATGGTGTCCACTATATACTGCTCGCACTTTAGAGGTTAATGAATATTTGAAAGAGAATTGTAGATAGGACAGAAGCCTGAGGAACACCGGAGTTAATAGGTTGAGGAAGTGAACCGTGGCCGTCCACAACCGCAGCTATGGAACGGCCAGAAAGGAAATTAGAGATAAAGGCACAGATAGAGGGATATAAACCAAAGGAGGGCAGTTTAGAAATTAGAGATTTGTGCCAGACTCTATCATAGGCCTTCGATATGTCTAGTGGCAACAGTAAAGATCTCACCGAAGTCCCAAAATGAGGATGACAAAGCGTTAGTAAGATGTGAAAGAAGATCACCAGTAGAGTGATCCCCAAGGAATCCATACTGGCAATCTGAGAGTAGATTATGAGAAGAGAGATGCTTAAGAAATTTGGAAATAAGAATAGTTTCAAAACCTTTGGAGATGCAAGAAATGAGAGCAATTGGACGATAGTTGGAGGGACAGGTTGCATGCGAGCAAACTTCCGGCAAGAAGGGAAGACGTTAAAGGAGAGACAGAGACGGAAGAGTTTGCCTAGGCAGGGAGTCAGCACGGAAGCACAGTTTTTGAGTACAACAGGAGGAACACCGTCTGGACCGTACGCCTTCTTAGTATTATGCCCAGAGAGGATAGAAAGTACATCTTTAGAAGAGATTAGGATATTAGGCATGAGTAAGTGAGAGGGGGGTGGAGAGGGAGGAATAGCACCGGAATCATCCAAGGTAGAATTTCTAATGAAAGTTCGGGCATAGAGTTCAGCGTTGTCAGAGGAAAAAGTGACGGTAGTGCTGTCAGAGTGGAAAAGGGGATGAAAAGATGAGGAAGAAAAATTGTTGGAGAGGTTTTTGGCTAGATGCCAGAAAGCTTGGGAAGAGCTAGAGTTGGATAGTTCAGTGCATTTATTATTGATGAAAGGGTGTTAGGCAAGTCGAAGAACAGATTTGGCTTGATTCCGGGCAGAAACATAAGAAAGAATGAAGATTCTTGAGTTTTAAGGCGTCGGTACCATTTGAATGCTTCCTCCTTATTGCGGACTGCAGTTGAACAAGTGTGAGTAAACCAAGATTGTTTTGCATTATTCTGAGAGAAAGAAAATGGAGTGTATGCCTCCATGCCTGAGAGGATTACCTTGGTAATGTGTTCAGCACTCTCCAAAGGTCCCCGACGGAAGCAAAAACTATTCCAAGGGAAATCAAAGAAGTACTGCCGGAGAGCCTCCCAATCGGCAGCGCCAAAGTGCCACAAGCGCCTCAGGCTTGGAGGATCGGGTGGCCCTACCGAAGAGATAGGATAGGTGACAGAGATCAGTTTGTCCTCAGAGGAGCAACAAGGAGAGAAAAGATCGACAGTATCTAATATAGTATAATAATGTAGTATAATAATATAGTTTGATAATATAGTATAATAATGTAGTATAATAATATAGTATAATAATATAGTATAATAATATAGTATAATATATAAGTATAATAATAATATAGTAATAATATAATAATATAATAATAATATAGTAATAATATAGTAATAATATAGTAATAATATAGTAATAATATAATAATAATATAGTAATAATATAATAATAATATATTTGAATATAGTATAATATATAGTTTGATAATAGTATAATAACTAGTATATATAGTATAATATAGTATAATAATATAGTATAATATAGTATATAATATAGGAAATAATATAGTATAATAATATAGTTGATAATATATAGTAAATAATATAGTTGATAATATAGTATAATAATAGTTATAATATAGTATAAAATATAGTTTGATAATATAGTTAAAATATAGTATAATAATAGTTTTGATAATATAGTATAATAATATAGTTTGATAATATAGTATAAAATATATAATAATAGTATAATATAGTTTGATAATATAGTATAATAATAGTATAAAATATAGTTTGATATAGTATAATAATGTTTAATAATATATAGTATAATAATATGTTTAATAATATAAAAATAGTAATATATAGTATAATAATATAGTATAATAATATAGTATAATAATATAGTTTGATAATATAGTATAATAATATAGTTTGATAATATAGTATAATAATATAGTTTGATATATAGTTAGTAATAATATAGTTTGATAATATAGTATAAATATAGTTTGATAAATAGTATAATATAGTATAATAATATAGTTTGATAATATAGTATAATAATATAGTTTGATAATATAGTATAATAATATAGTGATAATATAGTATAATATAAGTAAAAATATAGATAATATAGTATAATAATAATATAATATAGTTTGATAATATAGTATAATAATATAGTATAATAATATAGTTTGATAATATAGTATAATAATATAGTTTGATAATATAGTATAATAATATAGTTTGATAATATAGTATAATAATATAGTATAATAATATAGTTTGATAATATAGTATAATATATGTATATATAGTATATAATATAGTATATAATATAGTATATAATATAGTATAATAATATAGTATAATAATGTAGTATAATAATATAGTTTGATAATATAGTATAATAATATAGTATAATAATATAGTTTGATAATATAGTATAATAATATAGTATAATAATATAGTTTGATAATATAGTATAATAATATAGTATAATAATAGTTTAATATAGTATAAGGTAGTATAATAATATTTTGTAAATAGTATAATACATATAATATAGTAAATAGTATAGTAAATATAGTATAATAATATAGTATAATAATATAGTTTGATAATATAGTATAATAATATAGTTTGATAATATAGTATAATAATGTAGTATAATAATATAGTTTGATAATATAGTATAATAATATAGTTTGATAATATAGTATAATAATATAGTATAATAATATAGTATAATAATATAGTATAATAATATAGTATAATAATATAGTATAATAATATAGTATAATATAGTATATAATATAGTTTGATAATATTAGTATAATATAGTATAATAATATAGTGATAATCTAGTATAGTGTAGTAATATATAGTTTGATAATATAGTATAATAATATAGTTTGATAATATAGTATAATAATATAGTTTGATAATATAGTATAATAATGTAGTATAATAATATAGTTTGATAATATAGTATAATAATATAGTATAATAATATAGTATAATAATATAGTTTGATAATATAGTATAATAATGTAGTATAATAATATAGTTTGATAATATAGTATAATAATATAGTTTGATAATATAGTATAATAATATAGTATAATAATATAGTTTGATAATATGTTAATATAGTATAATAATATAGTTTGTAATATAGTATAATATATAGTTGATATAAATAAATATAGTTTGATAATAAGTATAATAATCTAGTATAATAATATAGTTATAATATAGATAATTAGTAAGTAAATAGGATATATAGTTATAATAATATAGTATAATAATATAATATAGTATAATAATATAGTTTGATAATATAGTATAATAATATAGTATAATAATATAGTTTGATAATATAGTATAATAACATAGTTTGATAATATAGTATAATAATATAGTTTGATAATATAGTATAATATAAGTATAATAATAGTTTGATAATATAGTATAATAAAGTATATAATATAGTAAGATAGTATAATATAGTTTGATAATATAGTATAAAATATAGTATAATAATATTTGATAATATAGTTTGATAATATAGTATAATAATATAGTATAATAATATAGTATAATAATATAGTATAATAATATAGTTTGATAATATAGTATAATAATATAGTATAATAATATAGTTTGATAATATAGTATAATAATGTAGTATAATAATATAGTTTGATAATATAGTATAATAATATAGTATAATAATATAGTTTGATAATATAGTATAATAATGTAGTATAATAATATAGTTTGATAATATAGTCTAATAATAGCCAGAATTAAATGAAAATCATGAACCTGGTATACTGAAAGGGTTAATTTATTAGATTTTTCTCCTCTGATTCTTAAAGGGTCTTCCAAAGCTGAATAAAATCGTCTAATATTAGCCATAATAAACTGAACGACTGCGAGCTGCTGTACTGAAGGAGTGATGGGGAGATTATTATTGATTTGTTTATATATAGTTATGTATTATTATTGTTTATTCTAGTTTCCTCCATAGGCCTCCATTAAGCTTAAAAAAATACCCCCAAGACCCCCCCCCCCCCTCCCCCCTTTCGAGATAAATGTTTGCATTGTTTGGTAGAAAAAATTCCCCGGCCGAACGCCGATTTCTCCTAAATTATAAGCTCGCTATCGCTCGCCAGGAAAAACTCAACACCTGAATGACACAAACGTCTTAAAACCACTAAACTAATGGAGCGAATGTCTTAAAATTTCAGCACTAATAGGGCTAAACATGAGGGATAAGGGGGTCCAGAACACCCCCTCCCCTCCTTAAGTTTGGTTGAGCTCACCCCAATAAACTGTATATATATACCGGTATATAGGCCACGAGGCTTTATGGTTTATCGTGACGGGGGGAGGTAAGGATAACATACTGGAGCACTTTTGGGTTTCGTCTGTCTCTCTCTCTATATATATATATATATATATATATATATATATATATATATATATTAGTAGGGCAATGAGAAGAAATACGTTGTGGAACATCATGATTTATTCTAATTTTCGGCGACGTCACGCAGCCATCCTCAGGAAAGGGTTACCAACAGATCACCCTTTTTCGGAGAGGGATTTTGAAATCATCGGCAGGTTTAGCAGCACGTATGAGGCTTTAATAGGCGAAAAAATGCTGATAAATAAGAACAAACAAGAAATAAATCTTATCAATAATAGTTGAAGGTTCATTATTAGATACAATTGGTTGCTTTTTGTGTGTTCATGTAGTTTGTTTTTTCATTTTATTTCGTTTAATTTTCACCATATATTGAGTTTACATATAGAGTTCAAATGTGTTCAGTTAATCAGTCCCTCATCGTCTTTCATTGGAGACTGGTGGTATCATGGTGAGTTCCGATTTGTTTGTGACAATTTTCCTTTATGTGAATTTTCAACACTTATCTTTTGATTCTTAGAGTAAATTAATTCAAATGTACTTTTTTGCTTTATGTTGCGGTTCGATGTGATTAGGATTACTATGATTTGCTTTTAATTTGTATTACTAGATAATTTGCAATGTTTTGTAAAGTCCTTCATTTTAATATTTTCGTTTATTATGATTGTTTTTGCTAAGTCTTGTCCTCACATGGTTGGATATTAGCATAATACTTTGGACGCTGTTTAGCGGTAGGTTAAATTTTGTTTAATAGATTTTAGCCTTTACAGTTCAGAATAATATTTGAATTGAAAAAGAAATGATAATATAAATTTGATATCTTATGCGTTTTGATTTCTTTTGTTGCATTGAGATTTAGCAATTTTGAATTTGATGGTGTCTAACCGTAGATTTATTTTATATTCAAACCTTGCCTAGTTGGCCAAAATTATGTTGTTTAATTGTTTTTTAGATAGTCAAATTGCCATGTTTAACAATGCATTACATTTTGGTGAATTGTTTTAGCATAGATATACAGATGACTCAATTTTTAGGATCTGTTGGTAACCTTTCCTGAGGTGGCTGCGTGACGTCGCCGAAATTAGAATAAATCATGATGTTCCACACGTATTTCTTCTCAATTTCCCTACTAATTTGGAAGTTGCGGTGTCCAAGATCACCTGCTAGTTCTCATACCTATATATTATATATATACACTTCTATCTAATGTATTAATATATCCTTCAAAAATGTGTCAACCTAGTTTAACCAAATCTTGTTATGGTATTTGATGGTGATGATGTGATGGTATGATATAGTGGAAATTAAGAGTGTGGCAAGGTTTGTACATATTATGAGGATGGTGATGATGTGATGCTAATGGTATGATATGTAGTGGAAATTCTTGTAAGAGTGAAGGTGGTCAAGGTTTTGTTTACATTATTATGAGGATGGTGATGATGATGCTAATGGTATGATGTAGTGGAAGATGTCATATAAGGTGGTATTTGTTATACATTATTATGAGGATGATGATGTGATGCTAATGGTATGATATAAGATATTGTAGAGTGAAGGTGGTCAAGGTTTGTTTACATTATTATGATGATGGTGATGATGTGATGCTAATGGTATGATATGTAGTGGAAGATGTCATTGTAAGAGTGTGGTCAAGGTTTGTTTACATATTATGAGGATGGTGATGATGTTTGCTAATGTATGATATGTAGTGGAAGATGTCATTGTAAGAGTGAGTGGTCAAGGTTTGATGATTATGAGGATGGTGATGCTAATGGTATGATATGTAGTGGAAAATGTCATTGTAAGAGTGAAGGTGGTCAAGGTTTGTTTACATTATTATGAGGATGGTGATGATGTGATGCTAATGGTATGATATGTAGTGGAAGATGTCATTGTAAGAGTGAAGGTGGTCAAGGTTTGTTTACATTATTATGAGGATGGTGATGATGTGATGCTAATGGTATGATATGTAGTGGAAGATGTCATTGTAAGAGTGAAGGTGGTCAAGGTTTGTTTACATTATTATGAGGATGGTGATGATGTGATGCTAATGGTATGATATGTAGTGGAAGATGTCATTGTAAGAGTGAAGGTGGTCAAGGTTTGTTTACATTATTATGATGATGGTGATGATGTGATGCTAAATGGTATGATATGTAGTGGAGGATGTCATTGTAAGAGTGAAGGTGGTCAAGGTTTGTTTACATTATTTTTATTTTTATTTTATAGTTTTTAGTATATGGATCTACTGGTATTTCTAATTGACCTCTTTCATGTTTCAGGTTGTATGGAAGTTGGAGCCGTGATCATCGGTAAGTAGAAGAATTAACAACTAAAATACAGTCGTAGTACATCTATAGATACATAAGAGCCAAATTAATGATACTTTCTATCCATCATAAATCTACTTTAGTATTGCATTTCTGTTCTGTGTCGATGTTTACAGCTCCAACTTCCTTATAGCCTGAAACTTGCAAGTGGTGAATTGTGTACATATAGTCTATTCGCTGTAAGTAGGCGAAAAATAATTACCTCTATCCTCTGTAACTCAAAAATGACTAAGGCAAATTGGCTGTAAATTTCCACACCTATTCTCCAACTGACCCTTCCCAAATGGTAGAAATATTAGCTCGATTACTCTAGTATTTCTGAGTTACAGACGGTAGAGGTCATGATTTTTCGCCTACTTACAGAGAATAGACTATAGCCATCAACGACAATCCAACCTGCCCAGCTCGAAGATAGTTGTAGTCCACATACCTGACCCTCGCACCAGAAGAGAGATGTTTGTAATGTTTGTGATGGTGGCGTGTAGTGGATGTTGCGATAGTGGTAATGGTGGTTGACGATTGTGGTGAGAGCAGACTATAGGAGTAATGGTGGTAGGGAGATGGTGGTGGTTGTCATATAGAGGGTTATTGGTTTCTGATAGTGGTAATAGTGGTGGTGGATTGTGGTAATTATGAAAGGTCGGGAATGGATTTAAAATGTATAAAATTGTAGTTGTTACGATATATATATATATATATATATATATATATATATATATATATATATATATATATATATATATATATATATATATATATATATATATATATATATATATATATTTATTATATATACTTATATATACTGTATCCGGACGGCCATTGTTCACTTCCTCATTCTATCAGCTCCGGTGCTCCTCAGGGCTCTGCCCTATCTCCAATTCTCTTACTAATTTTCATAAATTATCTTCTCAACTGTACCTCCAGTCCTATCCATTCATATGCAGACGACTCTACCTTACACTATTCAATTAGTTTCCCAGAACGCCCCAGCAAGCAATCCCTCAAAAACAAACGTAAAGAAGCCATACAACACTTATCTTCTGATCTAACTACCATTTCCAATTGGGGCAGAGAAAACCTTGTTGCCTTTAATGCTTCCAAAATCAATGTCTCCATCTATCTACCCATCGTGAACTCCCAGAGGACTATCCCTTATACTTCAACAATACAAAAATCAACCCTTCATCTTCTCTCAGTATTCTTGGTGTCTCTTATTCTTCTGCTCTCTCTTGGAAGGACCCTATTACCAGTCTTGCTAAGGCGGCCTCCCAGAAGCTGGGTGAGCTCAACCGCCTCAAGGGGTTCTTTACCCCTGCGCAGCTTCTTGCTCTGTACAGGGGCACAGTTCGTCCTTGTATTGAGTATTGTTCATATGTGTTGGGAGGATCCTCTCACACAGCACTTCTAGACAAAGAAGAAAGGAAAGCCTTTCGTATCATTAACTCCCGTCCACTCACTGACTCTCTGCAATCTCTTTCTGTGCCGCAATGTTGCATCTCTCTTGCTATTCCACCGCTACTACAATAGTCAGTGTTCCTCAGAGCTCTCTCAGTGTATATCACCTACTCAACGTAGGGTATGTAGTACCCGTCTTGCAACACAAGCCCACCCCTACTCTGTGCAACTCTCCAACCCAGGAGTGAAACGTTGCTCTCAGTCTTTCTTCTATTCAACAGCTGAGCTCTGGAACTCTCCCAAAATCAGTCTTTCCCTCTTCCTATTACTTAAATTGCTTTAAACTCTGTGTGTCCAGGCATTTTGGCTCAAACGTCCCTTGATTTCAACTCTGGGGGATGCACTCGCTACAGGCAGTTCTGCCTTTTGCCTCCCTCACTCACATAAATATTTGTGTTTTAGATTCACCCTATGATCACCATCACTTTACTTTTATATATATATATATATATATATATATATATACTGTATATATATATATATTTTTTTTTTTTTTTTTTTTTTTTTCTATGTGATTGAGGGAGGCAAAAGGCATAACTGCCTATAGCGAGTGCCTCCCCCATAGTTGAAAGAGTGACAGGGCCAAAATCAAGGGACGTTCGAGCCAAAATGCCTGGACACACGGAGTTTGAAGCAATTTAAGTCATAGGAAGAGGGAAAGACTGATTCTGGGAGAGAGTTCCAGAGCTCAGATGTTGAGTAGAAGAAAGTTTGAGAGTAACGTTTCACTCGTGGGTTGGAGAGTTGCACAGAGTAGGGGTGGGATTGAGTTGCAAGACGGGTACCACGTGCCCTACGTAAAGGATGGTGGTATGCACTGGGATAGCTCTGAGGAACACTGATTATTATAGTAGCGATAGAATAGCGAGAGAGATGCAACATTGCGGCGGAGAGAGAGAGATTGCAGAGAGTTGGTGAGTGGACGGGAGTTAATGATACGAAAAGCCTTCCTTTCAACCTTGTCTAGGAGAGCGGTGTGAGAGGAACCTCCCCACACATGTGAACAATACTCAATACAAGGGCGCACTATGCCCTGTACAGAGCAAGAAGCTGTGCAGGGGAAAAGAACCCCCTAAGGCGGTTGAGCACACCCAGCTTCTGGGAGGCTGCCTTAGCAAGACTGGTAATATGGTCCTTCCAAATGAGAGCAGAAGAAAAAGAGACACCAAGAATATTGAGAGAAGATGAAGGGTTGATTTTTGTATTGTTGAAGAATAAGGGATAGTCCGCTGGGAGATCCTGACGGGTAGATAGATGGAGAAATTGGGTTTTGGAAGCATTAAAGTTAACAAGGTTTTCTCTGCCCCAATTGGAAGATCAGATTTAGATCAGAATTTAAGAGTTCTATGGCTTCATTACGTTTGTCGTTGAGGGATTGCTGGCTGGGGCGTTCTGAAAAACTAATGGAGTAGTGTAAAGTTGAGTCGTCTGCGTATGAATGGATGGGAATTAAGGTACAGTTAAGGAGATCATTTATAAAAATTAGAAAGAGAATAGGAGATAGGACAGAGCCCTGAGGAACACCGGAGTTTATAGGGTGAGGAAGTGAACAATGGCCGTCCACAACCGCAGCTATGGAACGGCCAGAAAGGAAATTAGAGACAAAGGCACAGATGGAGGGATAGAAACCGAAGGAGGGTAGTTTAGAAATTAAAGATTTATGCCAGACTCTATCGAAGGCTTTCGATATGTCTAGTGCAATAGAAAAAGTCTCACCGAAGTCCCGAAAGGAGGATGACCAAGAGTTAGTAAGATATGAAAGAAGATCACCAGTAGAGCGACCCTTAAGGAAGCCATACTGGCGATCTGAGAGCAGATTATGAGAAGAGAAATGCTTAAGAAATTTGGAAGCAAGAATAGTTTCAAAAACTTTAGAAAGACAAGAGATAAGAGCAATTGGACGATAGTTGGAGGGTTGAGAGCGGTCACCCTTCTTTGGGACAGGTTGAATGTGAGCAAACTTCCAGCATGAAGGGAAGACGTTAGAGGATAGACAGAGACGAAAGAGTTTGCCTAGGCAGGGAGTCAGCACGGAAGCACAGTTTTTGAGAACAACAGGAGGAACACCGTCCGGACCGTACGTCTTAAGTGTTAAGCCCAGAGAGGGTAGAAAGTACATCTTTAGAAGAGATTAGGAT
>CM064568.1:47040624-47093124 GCA_032716605.1 Paralithodes platypus | reverse complement strand
GGGGACTCAGAAGTGGGGTCTGATGCACTGGAATCCACACCTAGTCATGAACAATCCTTGAGTGTGTCTCCTAATGTTACATTTGCCATACCTAAACTAAATTATGTACCTCGTAGTGTTAGATCGGCAGGCCCATGTAGGGTTCTGGCTGACCAGTACAGGGGATATCCGTCAGGGTCACAATTGCATTCTCAAGTGATTCCAGACTCCCAGCCCTTTGTGGCAGGGGGTTACTGGCATCAATCTGAACCTTCTCAACCTCTTTTTAACGTCAATCACGCAAGAACTGAGGAGGGTAGCATAGACATGTTGCCATCATCGGTCCCAGATTTAACGTGGCCCCCGGCGGATAATGAAGTAGTGATTGAACAGGAGAATCCTGAGCTAAGTGAAGAGCCGGAGGAGGTTATGTTCTCTCCGGCTCCCCAGTCCTCACAGGAGATGATTCTGAGGCAAGTTCCCACTCATCCAGGGACTCCCACAGTAAGTGTGTGACTTCAGATCAGATAAGTGAGTTATTGCACAAGGTTATGCAGCATTATCAACTCCCTGCCTCTTCGGAGCCCCCGGTTTCTCAACCTTTGGTGACCCCTAGTACTTCTGTTGTCAGACCCCTAGCTTCCCCGGGTTTTCTCCCATCATGTCCTACCCCGGTGGTGGCCGCGGCTTCTGGCACTACAGTGCCGGCGGCGCTGGCTACCTCCTCTTTGAGGGTTATTGCAGATATTCCTCCACCTCCTTTAGATAAGGCGCCTCTGAAGAAGGGCCCCATGCCCCTCCTCTATGGCCCGGATTGTTCCTGGGTCCCTGTGACTCCAGTGAACCCTCAATTAGCTCAACCTTCTGTGTCAGGAAACTTCCAGTACCCGGCGAGTGGTATATTGAAATTAATAAGACCAGGAAATTTAGGGCAAAAGATGAGGCTGGGAGAGTGATGGATGTATCAATTAAGGCTGTACCAAGTTCGTACAACCCGGATTATTTTGTGTATACAGCTGCCCCGGCGATCCCTCCCGCCGCGTCTGCATGACTGTTTGCGGATTGGTCAAAAGCTGATGGCATCAATGATGCCATCAGCTGAATGGAATAGGTGAATGGAATAGGCTCGGGGTGGAGGGAAATTACAAGTGGGGTTCCTCAGGGATCTGTGTTGGGACCACTACTGTTCGTTATATTTATCAACGACTTACCTGAAGTTATAACTAATGGAAGTGAGGTATACCTGTATGCGGATGACACTAAGCTGTATAGAAGAGTGAGGAGTAAGGAAGATGTGGGTTTGCTTCAAGGAGATGTGGAGGACATGAAGGAATGGTCTGAGCATTGGTTAATGCCTTTTCATCCAAAAAAATGCAAGTACATGAGGATTGGGACAAGCAAGATAGACAAGGTAGGATACAGTATGTATGAAGCAATGGAGGAAGTGAATGCAGAAAAGGATATAGGAGTATTGATAGACAATAAGTTAAATTTCTCAGAACATTTAGCGTAAAAGATAAACAAAGCCAATAGAATTGTAGGGCTGATAAGGAGGACATTTGTGTCACTTGACGAAGAAATCTTCAGGAATCTCTATACAGCGCTGGTTAGGCCGCACCTGGAATATGCGAACCAGGTGTGGGCTCCATATATGGCAAAGGATATAGAAGCAGTGGAGAAAGTGCAGAGGAGAGCTAGCAAGCTAGTACCAACGTTGAAGAACGCGGGCTATGAGCAGAGGTTGAGGACACTGGGGCTTCCGACACTGGCATATAGGAGAAAGAGAGGGGATATGATAGAGACTTTTAAGATAGTGTCAGGAAAGTATGATGAGGATGTGTGTGAAGGTATCTTATTGATGCGGGAGGGAACAAGAACGAGAGGACACTCAAAGAAAATTTACAAAGAAAGAAATAGGCTTGAGAAGGCAAAGAACTCATTTTGTGATAGAGTGGTAAATGAGTGGAACGCACTGCCCCAGTATGTAGTCGATTCCGAATCAATAAGGGAGTTTGAAAGTAATCTTGATAAAGCATGGGGAAGACAAGATTTGAAGTTTGATTATAAAGCAAAAATACAGAATAGTAAAAATGTTGCGTCTGCTACCGCCGCCGCCAACACCGTGAACGACCGCAGCAGTGCAAGTATTGGTACTGAGCTGGATACACAGGCCTAGTTTGCCTTTTTCCAGAGGATCTACTGTAAGAAACTGTAAGAAATGTCAAAGCTTTGAATGCTCTCACGCCGGAATTGGCTACAACTCCGGTCCTAGACCAGACGCATAGACCAGTCCTGCAGATGGGGCTGATGGGGTTAGGCCCCTGGGTAGACTGGGAGATAGAACTCAGGTTTTTGCTGCTACAATTGCTTCTAAGTATTCACATCAGGTTCCCCAAGAAAATCATGCTTACTTTTCTTTGCCAGTAGCCAAAGCAGAAGGAGTGTCCTCAGATTTACTTACCTTTCTTGCGGCGTCCAAAGTTTCCTTGCACTCCCTTGATGAACCCTTCTCTACTCCCCCGGCTGCTTACCTTGACAGGGATTCAAGTTAAGAAATAAGGCTTACCGGATGTTCTCTCAGTACTTGGTTAGTCACCAGATCGCCGCCTTCCTTTCACGTACTATTTCAGCTATAGCTGACCCCCAAATTAAGAAAGCTACTGAATTGTCTAGGAGACTTTTGCTACAAAATTCTATTCAGTCCTTAGGAGACATCAGAATTGCAATTATGGAGGCGGTTCGAGCCCGCCAAGATCTGAGAGTCCATCTGGTTAGGAAGTTGCCGGCGGACATAGGTCGCCGAGTAACTCTCTCGCCGGTACTTACTGCCACCCTCCTTAACTCAGAAACATGGAGTCTAGTGTTTAATATGGTTAATGGTTGGAAGCAGGTTACCTCCCAAGCTCGGAAGGATCCTGCTAAGAAGCCCTTTCATAAATCAAAGGGTGGTAACAAGCAATACCAGCCACAAGCTAAACAGTCACCAAGGGATCCCAGACTCCCTCTGCAGCAGGGAGGTAATCCGTACAAGTCCAAACAAGGTAAACATTCTGGGTATAAAGGTAAGGCCCCTCAGAAGGGTAATCAGGGCCAGTCATCAGCCAAATCTAGCCAAGTGTCAGATGCCAACCCACCTCCCCCTCCAAAAAACTAGCCACCCAGCCTCTCAGCATCCCAACGCCGTGCTTAAGGACACAGGATTTGAGAGTTGCCTTGAAGGTCGGACCCCGGTTGCACCTGGGTTCGTTTCGTTCATTCCGCTCGGCCTGGCCCAAGAAGACCTGGTCCAGGAAAGTAGTGAGCAAAGGAATCACCTGGCGGTGGCTCCGGCGGCCTAGACTGCGTCAGCCGCGGGAACACACCAATGTGTCTCAGGAGGAGGAGACTCTACTTCAGGAAATGATTACCAAACAAGTCCTTATCCCGGTCAATGCCAATCACCCAGTATTCACTTCAAGACTTTTCTTAGTGCCAAAAAGGGACAGTGTGCAGATGCGACCAGTTCTAGATCTCTCGCAACTGAACACATTTATAGAGAATTCACCCTTCAGGATGCTTACAGTTCAGCAACTCAGACTCGCGATTCCGCCGCAAGGTTGGATGTGCTCGATCGATCTCAAAGATGCCTACTGGCATATCCCTATAAACAAACGGTTCCAAAAATTCCTCGCCCTGAGGGTCAGGCGAGAGACTTATGTCTTCCAAAGAATGCCTTTTGGTTTGAACCTGGCACCGAGAATTTTTCACAAAACTCATCCGGCAAGCTCTTTTACCCCTGTTAGTCCAGGGCATACAGGTGTTTTGGTATCTAGACGACTGGCTAGTAGTGGCGAACTCTATGGAGTTATGTCAACATCATGTAAACCAAGTGTTAGCTCATGTACAAACCCTAGGGTTCAAGGTGAACTTGGCGAAGTCTCGCCTTGTCCCCACAAGGACTATTCAGTGGATAGGGCTGGTCTGGGACACGGCCAATCTGACGCTTACTCAGAGTGTGGACAACCGGAACAGGTTCCGCAAGAAACTGTTCCGTTTTCTCCACAGTCTGGATACGACCAGGAAAACGTGGGATTCCCTAGTCGGCTCTCTCAACTGGATACAATTAACTGTGAAGTTGGGCCGGTTGAAAGTCAAACGATTAATCCTGGAAGGCAACAAAGTTTTCCCTCTCTCGCCGGAGAAGAAATTATGGCCAATTCCTCCATTAATCCACAGCTTACTCTCGGTCTGGACCAAGCGAGAAGTCCTCCACTCTATCACAACATGGGTTTCTCCCCCTCCTACGGTATGGGTAGACACAGACGCCTCAGGGGCACTAGGTTGGGGCTATCAGTCCAACCTGGGCCATCAAGGTCAAGGCACATGGTCAGCCGACAGTCGGTCCCATATTAACAGGCAAGAGCTTTTAGTCCCTCTCTTTTTTCTCCAAACTCACGGCATGACTTTGAAAAACAAATCAATAGCGTTCCGAATGGACAACCAAACTGCAGTTTTTTTTATTCAGAAACAGGGCTCAGTGAGGTCACGAGAGTTGTTGAAGGTTTCCGAACGGATTTTTGCCCTGGCCGAATCGCTAGGAATTTCCCTGCGTGCAGCATATCTCCCCGGCGTGGCGAACGTCTGGGCAGACGCTCTCTCTCGCCGGCGGAGCACTCTAGTAGAATGGACAATCAAACAGGCTATCTTCGACAAGATGATTGCAAAGCCGTCCCGTCCACAAGTGGACTTGTTTGCGTCCACAGAGAACCACAGACTCCCCCTCTTCCTCACTCGTCAGGAAGTAACCCCGGCGGGGGGACCCGATGCATTGTTGGCAGATTGGAACAGGTGTACCTCAATCTATCTGTTTCCTCCACCAGATTCTGTGCTAATGTGCAAAGTAATTCACAAGCTGAGGGATTACCGAGGCTGAGTTGCGATGATCGCGCCGCTATGGCCAGCCCAAGTGTGGTACCATCAATTGCAACAGTGGTGCAGGAACCCGGTGTCCCTCCAGGTCTCCGCTTTCCACTTGGAAACAATTGGCAACCTTCGGACCTCGCTCATTTTTGCCTTATGGATATTTACCATGCCAAATGGTTAGCTCAATTTGGGGAGAGTGTCACTAATAAATTAATGAACCAGTACACTATGTCTGATGAGGAATTTGGAAGGAATCTGAGTGTAAAATGGAGGGAGAGTAAGAAACTGTTCTGGAAACAAGTTGAGAAAGTTAGGGAAGGGAAGGGAAATAGTAAGGTGTGAAAGATAAGAATGGGAGAATGCTAGCCGAGAAGCAAGAGAGAGTCGAAAGATGGAGGGAGTACTTCAATGAATTGCTAAATGTAAGGAATGAAGAGCCAGCAAACATAGCTGGATATGGTATGGGAGGGAGAAGAAGAGAAGTAGTGGAGGAGGAGGTGGGGATCAGGAGGTCAGAAGTGTGGGAAGCCATGAAAAGAGTGAAGTTGGGGAAAGCACCAGGAACAGATGGAGTGTGTGGGGAAATGTTGAGGTATGGTGGTGAGATAGTGATCGAATGGGTATGGAAAATGTGCAAACTAGCATGGGAGAAGGGGAGTGCACCCGATGACTGGAAGACTGGCATAATAGTCCCTCTATATAAGGGCAAAGGGGAAAGAGGAGTGTGTGGTAACCACCGAGGAATATGTCTTCTAAGCGTAGTAGGGAAGGTATACAGTAGGGTAGTGATTGAGAGAGTGAGAGTGAGAATGGTGAAATGGATAGGCGACGAGCAGGGAGGTTTTAGGAAGGGAAGAGGATGTGTAGATCAGATTTTTACCCTGAATTGTGTTGTGGAAAAATATCTGGAGAAGAAATAAAAGGTGTATGTTGCCTTTATCGACTTGGAGAAGGCCTATAACAGAGTGGATAGAGAAGGTTTGTGGAAAGTACTTAGAATATATGGAGTAGATGGCAAGTTGCTGACAGCAGTGAAGTGCATGTATGAGGGTGCAAAGTTGGCAGTACGTGTGGAGAGTGAGCAGAGCGAGTTCTTTGACCTGAATGTTGGTTTGAAACAGGGGTATGTGATGTCCCGTGGTTGTTTACTGTATATATGGATGGAGTCATGAAAGAAATACTATCAAGAGCAGTGGATGTTGGTGTATCGCTGAAAAGGGAGGGAATTGAGTGGAAGCTACCTATACTGCTGTTTGCGGATGATACAGTTCTGATGAGTTATAATGAATGGGAGTTGCAGGGTATGGTAAATGAGTTTGGAACAGTGTGCGAAAAACGGAATTTGAAGGTAAATGCGGGGAAGAGCAAGGTTATGGTCTTCGAAAGGGGTGAAGTCACAGAGTGTGAGGTGAAGCTGAACGGTCAGGCTATGGAGATCGTCAACTCTTTTAAGTATCTGGGCAGTGTGTTGAGTAAAGATGGGACTATGGATGAAGAAGTGCGGGAGAGGGTACAACAGGGGAAGAGGGTTGTAGGAACGCTGAAAGCAGTAACAAGAAATAGGGTGGTCAGTATGGAAGTGAAGAAGTCCTTGCATGACAGTGTGGTAATCCCGACACTAACTTACGGAAGCGAAGCATGGACGTTCGGGAAGAGACTTAGACCAAGAGTGAGAGCGGTGGAAATGAGTTACTTGAGAAGTGCGTGCGGAGTTACATGGAGGGATAGACAGACGAATGAGGAAGTAAGAAGGAGGTGTGGTGTGGAGGTAGATGTGCTGGAAAGTGTGAAAAGGAACAACTTGAGATGGTTCGGCCATATGGAACGTATGGAAAGCGAGAGAATGACTAAGAGGGTGTACGAGAGCGAGGTGGAGGGACAGAGAGGAAGAGGTAGACCGAATGAGAGGTGGAAGGAGGGAGTGAGGAAGTACATGAATGAAGGCGGTGCTGGTTGGGGGGAAGGGCGTCGACTGACTGGGGACAGAGGTGAATGGGGGCGGTTCGTTCGTGGCCACCCCTTTGGGGATTACGGCGTCAGGCAATAGATAGATAGATAGATACACTATGTCTACCAGGAGACAATATCAATCCCATTGGAAAACCTTCACAACCTGGATTGTAGAGTCAGGGCAAACTACTGCCTCAGGGGCTTTAATTTTCAAATATTTAGACTATTCGAACAAAACAAAAATTCAGTCACCACTTTAAAAAATCATTTGTCTGCCATTAGACCCCCCTTTTTTTTTTATCTCACTGGCCTTTCCATACCGCAGGCAGCGGAGAAAGGTTTTATGAGGGCGTATTTCAAGCTACCATGAGCAAGCAGTTTCTTAATGTCACGCACTGCTTGCAAATCTTGTATACTTTTTATATATTGTCAGCTCATGCCCACTTGGTCACTTGACAAAGCCTTATCAGTACTTCAATCGCGCAAATATAATAATGCGCCGGATTTTGATTCACTTTTGAAAAAGGCTGTTTTCCTCATGGCTCTAGCCACCGGAAACAGGGTGTCTGAGCTGGCGGCGATGAGCAACGAACCTAATTGCCTTAGGTTTGGGAGACTGCACGATCATGTGCAAATCGCGCTGTCTCCCACATTTATAGCTAAGAACGAACATTCTGAACACGTATTTTCTGAATTTTCCGTCCCGGCTTTAAAGAGGGGCCTCACTCATCACCTTTTATGTCCTGTGCAAGCACTCACAATGTTTTTGAGGGCTGCGCAGCCTCGCCAACCAGGTGCTTTATGGGTCAACCGGACAGGTAAGCGTGTTACAAAACGAAAGTTAGCTTCCTTGCTTGTGGACGTTATTAGGCAAGGCTCACGATATCAGGAAATGGGCAGTCTCTCTCAGATTTCTACAAAATTTCTCAGTAGAGGACATTGCTAATACTCAATTATGGGCTTCCAATCATACGTTCCTAACACGCTACCTGTCCGTCGCTCTAGATAAACCAAAGCTTACCTGTGTAGCTTTACGTCAACGGGTATAGTAGGTAATGTTCTATTAAGTTAAGTTTTGTGGTAAAAGGGGGGGGGGGTGCGGAATAGTCCATATCCCCTCTGTGCCCCTGAAGATTGTGATGAATCACGAGCTGTGATAGGACGGGTTCTACAGTCCAATATTAATTTTATGTTAATTCTAAGAAGATATATCACATAGTTGCAACTATGTATGTTTTTTACAAGATTGTACAAATATATTTAATGTACAAATAGTTTTAAGAATGGAACGAATAACTACTGCAGAGTTACAGTTCTCGGGAACACATGTGTGTCCCACTTTATCATGCATACGATCTAATGTAAAGATCTGACCATGAGCAAGCAGTTTCTTAATGTCATGCACTGCTTGCAAATCTTTTATACTTTTTATATATTGTTTACATACAATAAAACTTAAAAAACGTTACTTGGATTCTTCGTCCCTAAGGTTAGAATATTTTACGAATGTCCCGCCTCCAGTCTTGCTAATCAGGCTAAGTCGTCAATGATGGAGGGGCCCTATTAAATTATAGGTTAGATTCCCGTAGGGAAGTAGAGAAAACCTAATATTTAGTAGGGCCCCGTAATCATTGACGACACTGTCCCTCCCGACCATCCCACTTCCCATTCGTTGATTTCTATAGTTTATTCTTGGTATATCAGTGAAGGAAGACGATGGCCGTTAGAGGGCCTGGTGTTGGGGAAGCGAAACATGAGAAATCCATGTATATGGCAAGTCATATGATAACAGATATTAAGTTATTTTTTATTTTTTATATTTTGCGGAGTTTTTTTCTGTAAGGTACCCGATCAAAATGACGATCCCGTAAGGGAATTAAGCGTGCACTTATGACGAGTAGTCCAGGTTAACTTCCCCGCGGGCTATTCAAAATGCTGGCGCGGGATGTTGAATGGAGACTATTATACTAATAGGCGAAGTCGTCAATGATTACGGGGCCCTACTAAATATTAGGTTTTCTCTACTTCCCTACGGGAATCAAACCTATAATATATATATATATATATATACTGTATATATATATACCGGTATATATATACTGTATATACAGTATATATATATACCGGTATATATATATTTTTTGTTTTGTTGTCCTCCTCAGACTTCCATCATGCATAAAGAAACATCCCCAAGAACACCCTTCGACATAAATTTTTAAATTTTTCGGTAGAAATGTGTTCCGGCCAGAGGCCGGTTCCTCCTAAATTACAAGCTCTCTATCGCTCGCCAGGAAGAAATCGACACCTACATGGCACGAAAGGTCTTAATATTGAAGATGAAATGGGTGAGAGGCCTTAAAGTAGCCTAACTAATGGGACGAACGTCTTAAAGTATGATAACTAATGGGGCAAAACATGAGGGAGAAGAGGGTCCAGAAAAAACAATAACTCTCCTTAATAATTATGATACGATGCAATGAACCACTTGCGAAATTTGGGTTATAAGGAAGTTGGAGCTGTAGTCTAGACATCGATTATTTAACCCGTTGAGTACCAGCGACGTGTGTTATATTGTATTCTAGCTGTAATTAGACGATATTATGCAGCTTAGGGAGGATATTTGGTAGTTAAAGGGGTTGGTTGAGATAGTTTGAAGCCTAATTACTGCTAGAGATCCTTCCTAAGCTGAATAAAATCGTCTAATATTTGCCAGAATGTGAGGAAAAGGACGTCCCTGGTACTGTATTGGTTAACAGAACTAAATAATACCTGTCAGACAGTGATGGATGAACATGACGTAACTATTTAGTTAATATACAGATGTATATACAACAAGCGCCATTTAAGGGGATCGATCCGCTTTTTTTTTTTTTTTTGCTTTCTGGGTAGTAGCCATTCGACCTCATTCAGCCTACTGTTTTAAGAAGTTTATCCTCATCCAGGTGTCAACTTACAGCTGGTGAGCGAAAGCGAGCCAGCATATTTTGGATGATGTTTTAGACAGCTGACTTAATTTGTACAATTTTCGGTAGAAAAATGCCTCCGGCGAAGTCGAATCTCTCCATACAATGATGGCTCGCTATCGCTCGCCAGGAAAAATCGATACCTGAATGGTGTATTCTGTTGTCGTAAATCATCCACCCTTCTCTTCCCGAGGATAACAAACAAAAAAATCATTAAAACTATTAATCTATGTTGGCCACGGATATCAATACTTACATAATTATAGTATGGAACTACATTCAATGGTTGGAATGTATGGTAGGCATATACTGTACATGTCAACATACACCATATTCTTCTGTTTGGAAGGCTACACAGTGCTAGATAAATTCATATTTATCTTCACCAACCCACCAATCAGTTTACAAATAAACCTAACTAATGAAATCAATTAAAGTAATTAATACATGTGGTACTCCAAGGACTCGAACCTAGGATACTCACACCGAAATTATGCACGCTAAGCGTTACGCTATCAAGCCAGTGTCGACATTTAAAGAGCCCGAAGGCGGGAAAACAGCGTCAATCACTTGTTTCATTATATTGGTAGGGAAAATTGTCAGGAAAAACTAGATGGTGGCCAAAAATCGATTAACCCTTTTTGAGGATGCGTTTTCTTTTAGTTCTGGCCTTTAGTAAACTATTTGTATTCAGCTGATGAAGGAATTGTAGAAGAGAGGGTTAAGGGGAGACAGACCGGTTTTTTTTTTTTTTTTTGGTCTATTAGTTCATATATTCCTTAGTTTCCTCCCTAGACCTCCATCAAGCTTAGAAAAACACCCCCTAGACCCCCCTTCAAGATAAATGTGTACATTTTTCGGTAGAAAAATGACCCGGCCGAAGGCCGTTTCCTCTTAAAATTTCAGGCTCGCTATCACTCGCCAGGAAATAATCGACACGTAAATGGTACGAAAAGTCTTAAAATTGACAACGAAATTGGGCGAAAGGTGTTAAAATCGCTGAACTAATGGGTCGAACGTCTTATAATCTAAAACAAATGGGGCTAAACATGAGGGAGAAGGAGGAACAGAAACACGGTCTGCCTCCCCTTAATTGCGATAGACTGGCCTTTTGATAACTAGAGGTTATTCCAAAGCTGAGTAAAATTGTCCGATCTTAGCCAGAATATGGAGAAAAAAAATTGCGTGTTTGGTACTCGAGAGGCAAACAACAAAATCCATGTGCCAATTGGTGTATTCAGATGATGCGAAATTTCTCAGTTCTTGGTTTGAATTGTTGGGGATTGTAGGTTGTGGGGGAGATACTTCATTGTTGGTTGTGGGGGAGATACTTCATTGTTGGTTGTGGGGGAGATACTTCATTGTAGGTTGTGGGGGAGATACTTCATTGTTGGTTGTGGGGGAGATACTTCATTGTAGGTTGTGGGGGAGATACTTCATTGTTGGTTGTGGGAGAGATACTTCATTGTTGGTTGTGGGGGAGATACTTCATTGTAGGTTGTGGGGGAGATACTTCATTGTAGGTTGTGGGGGAGATACTTCATTGTAGGTTGTGGGGGAGATACTTCATTGTAGGTTGTGGGGGAGATACTTCATTGTAGGTTGGGGGGAGATACTTCATTGTAGGTTGTGGGGGAGATACTTCATTTACACACATGGGTATCTAGTCCCCCCCCCCCCTCCCCACACACACACACACTCCTATACGCTCTTGCACACGTATACAGTATATATATATATATATATATATATATATATATACACGGTATATATATAATTATATAATATACAGTATATATATATATATATATATATATATATACACACACACACACACACACACGACTAGACACACCTATACACATAATATATAAACACACACCACACACACATCATATCAAACCACCCCCGGCTACCAAGACAGCTGCAACCTTGAAAACAATACTTCAGGTTCCGTCAAGGTTGAAGGTTATCAAAATAAAGAGGATAAATGCAGAACAATAAATCAGTATAATATACAGTACATAACAAAAACTTGCCCTTAGCAGATGAGCAAAGAAACAAAAACAACTTCCCTGAGCTGAATAAATTACTTTGAGTTATGTTCTGTAAAAATTGTGGGTTTAAAGGTGAGGAAAAAGTAGTTTAAATGTCCATGCTAAGTTAATCTTCAGGGCGAGGTATATACAGTATATATATATATATATATATATATATATATATATATATATATATATATATATATATAGAGAGAGAGAGAGAGAGAGAGAGCGCGAGAGCGAGAGCGCGAGAGATAGATATATACAGTAGATAGATAGATAGATATAGATATATACAGTAGATAGATAGTTAGTTAGTTAGTTAATTCTTTATTTCATAAAAGGTTACATGGTAACATTTTACATATATACAGATAGATTCAGACTCAAATCTTTATTTCATAAAAGGCAACACAATTAACTTTTTACATATACACAATAGAGATAACAGTAACCTCATACATTACCGCATTCTAGGTTCATGGTTTTGTACAAACATAATTCTTGACTTGATAGCATTTATATCATTAGTTTTCAAATCTGATACGTCATATTCATGTAATAGGATATGGTTAACTTCCTTTCCTAACGATAAGTATTCATCAAGGTTTAATAAACATTTCTGTAAAAACTTGCAAGGTTTTAGGAGACATTTGTGAGCAAATCTAATTTTTAACCAATTCATTAAATGATTAATGTCATTAGTCCAGCCAATTCACATGCATGATGATTACTTTCCCAATATTTTAATTTCAGCATTTTCTTTATTGCTTTGTGGTAACCAATTGCAAATTGCTTAAGAGGAAGTTTGCACTTTTTGTTATAAAACCATAATTCAGAACCATAAAAACTTGAGCAGTAACTTTGGAACAACTGAGTAAAAACCCTAACATTAACATTAGAAAATTTACGTAAAATACAATTAAATTCATTATAAAACTTGTTACGACACCTAATTACGTCTTTGTCATTATTTAAATTATCATCTATTATAAACCCTAGATACTTTTGTTCATTAACAACATTCAATATCTCTCCACATAGCATCAACTTTGGCTTTAAGTTTTTATCTTTATTGTCTTTGAAATACATGCATGATGATTTATTAATATTAATGTCAATATCAATTTCTTTTGCTTCATTTCCAAGCATATTCAGTAAAAACTGTAATCCCGATGACGATGGTGCTAATAAAACAATATCGTCAGCGTAAGCACTAATATTACTGGATATATTTCCTAGTGTGCACCCCTTTTTACATTTAGACACTTTTTCAATCAGCTTATCTATATAAAGATTAAATAATATCGGAGACAAGACTCCTCCCTGTCTTACTCCATTCATTATTTTCCAGGGTTTTGATATTGAGTCTTTATGCTTAGTAGCAACCAGTTGATTTCTATAAAGATATAATATTATGTTCGCATAAAAGTGTGATATACCTGCTTCAATAAGTTTACTTATTAATGTGAAATGATTAACTTTATCAAAAGCTTTTTTAAAATCAATGAAAGCTGTATAAACATTTGAGTCTTCTAATCTGTATCTTAAAATTGTTTCTTTAAAAATCAAGCACGCTGAGGATGTAGAGTGATTAGCCCTAAACCCATGCTGCCTCTCATTAAAGTTCACATAATGCAAAATTTTATATTTTAAGCAATATTCAAATAATTTTAAGAAAACTGGCGATGATATAATAGGTCTATAATTATCCAAGGAGCTTTGATCTTTATATTTATCTTTAATAAGGGGCAAAATAAGTCCGGACGTCATCTCATCAGGCAAATGTCCATGTGCAATAAATGATGAAAACATTTTAGCAATTAGTCTTACCGCGCTTTCAGAACAAAAACTTCACATGATTAGAATGAATGTTATCATGGGCCAATGACCCAATTTAGCTCAGATAATGCCAAACAAACATCCTTGGTGTTGATAACTCCCAATAATTTGCCTCTTTGCACATGTACATTTAACTTGTCTCTTATAAGTTCATATTTATCTCTTTTCTGGCATTTGCTGTCATCAAAAACGTTTTTTAAAATTCTGCGAAAATTTCTCAGCAATTTTACTGGAGTCACATTCACCTTCAATTTTAACATTTAAATAACACTTATTATTTTTAGTTTTCCTGACTTCTTTCCAGAATGCATTATATCTTTTATTGCTTAAAGACTCAGCTAATTTATCATTTCTAATATTGATTTTATTATTTTTAATATATTTTAATGCGTTCTTAAACAGTTTCCTGGAAGATGTCATATTGTCAAGTAAATCACCATATACAGATAGATAGATAGATAGATAGATATATAGATAGATAGATAGATACAGTAGATATATAGATAGATAGATAGATATATACAGTAGATAGATAGATAGATAGATATATAGATAGATAGATAGGTAGATAGATAGATACAGTAGATAGATATATATATATAGATAGATAGATAGATAGATAGATAGATAGCCCAATACAGATTATGATAGATAAGCATACATAAGAGCTTAAGTAATCTAAGCAATAACTTGACAATATATTAACAAATGAATCAATATACATTCAAACAGAGATTTATCAATGAACACAACACTTATCGAGGGTAACGGTTATTAAATATTGAAGTTTTGATTATGTAACATTGATAATTAAAAAGAAAAATTATGGAAATATAAGTAAATATAATAAAAAATAATACGTATAAAACAATATTTGCTAGCTATAACAGTTAAGGAGGGATGGTTGTTTATTCTGGCCCCCCTTCTCCCTCATATTTAGCCCCATTAGTTTTCAGACATTAAGACGTTCGGCCCATTAGTTTGGCGATTTTAAGACCTTTCGGCCCATTTAGATTTTTCGAGTCATTTACAGTAGGTGTCGATTTTATTCCTGGCGAGCGATAGCGAGCTTGTAACTAGGGAGGTAGTACCTGCCTTCAGCCGGAACATTTGGCTACCGAATAATGTATAAATACTGTATATCTAGAAGGGGGATTTTGGGGGTGTTTTTTTTTTTTTTTTTTTTTTATTTATTTTTATTTTTTTTTTTTTTTTTTATGAAGGCCTAGGGAGGAAACCAAAGAAAATAATTAGTATATAAACAAATTGACAAAAACAAACAAACACACCCTCTAACAGTTAATTCCGTAAGCAAACAAAGAAACAAACCGTGCGACAAATAATGTACCCTTTGAGGATTATGACGCGTTTATTTTGGCTAGCATGAGACAATTCTATTCAGCTTAGGAAGAGTCTGTGGGAGTCAAGAGGCGTCCTTGAGTTGGTTTGGACTCCAGCACCCCTAATTAAATTACCTCTAACGTACACCTTGATTTGGGGTCTCTGTCACTCTTTCAACCTTGGAGGGGAGAGAGTGAGAGAGAGAGACGAGACGAGACGAGACACTTGTTACAGGCAGCCTTGCTTTTTGTCTCCTTCATGCACAGTGAAAACAAAATAAGATGCCTATAGTTCCTTCCTAAGCTGCATAATATCGTCTAGTGATAGCCCAACTTAACTGTCCTTGCTTTATGTCCCATGCTAATAGAACACAAAAATGCCTAGAGTTCCTTCCTAAGATGCATAAAATCGTCTACTGATAGTCCAAATGAACTGTCTTTGCTTTTTTGTCTCCTTGATGCACAGTGAAAATAAATATGATGCCTAGAGTTCCTTCCTAAGTTGCATAAAATCGTCTAGTTATACCCGAAATGAAGTGTCGTAAAGCGTGGTGATAATCGTGAAGGGGTGGGGGGGGAAGAGGGAGGCATAAAGAAAACATGATGAAGAATACCATGGACCCGTTACTCTTTAGGGTTTGGTCAAGGGCACAGGAAATGGAAATGGAAAAAAAAAGTAAATAGCCAAACACGGAGACAATTAAAGTGTGTGTGTGGGGGGGGGGGGGGGGGGTTTCTGGGCCTACTTCACTCATGCTTAGCCCCATTAATTTTGAGATTATAAACTAAATTGCCCTATGAGTTAGGCGATTTTAAGACCTTTCGTGCCATTTAGGTGTCATTTTTTTTTCCTGGCGAGCGTTATCGAGCCTGCATTTTATGGAGGAACCGGACTTCAGCCGGGGCACAAATGTATGGCGAAAGGGGGGGGGGGGGGGGGTCTTGAGGGGATTTTGTTTAAGCTTGGTGGAGGTCTATGGAGGAAACTAAGAATATATAATAATAATAATAATAATAATAATCATTATTGAAGTGAGAGTTGTAAGCACCAATCAGCAAACAGTATTATCCCAAGAAAACCATGGGAAAGATCACCCAGAATGTCGCACTAACAACACTAACGTGTCAACCAATCAGTATCGTCGCCTGGAGCCTGCCGACTTACTAACTTTGTTGCGTGAAATGCAGCTATGTTATAACTCGCCCTCATTCACTTCCCGTATTATTTATCCCAGCAAAAAACATTCTAACACCACGGTGCCAGCCTTATATTCACATCAGCCACTTAAAAATTTGGAAAATGCTTTGCCGGGATGTTATTATGGTGAAATAAAATGAGAAGAGAGAGCGAGAATTTCAAAGCTGCCGCACGCACACTGGTAATTCCGCCTACCGTTAGGGGCGGGTATTTAAGGAGGGGGGCGGGGCCGGAGGAGTCAGACAGTGAAACGGATCAGTCAAGAGAACTTCTCTCTTAAGGCATTACTCACAAGCCTACCATTCTTCCCAACCACTATGGGGGGATAACTGAAGAGATCATTCCTGGCCAACTAAATGTGGTAGAAGCATCATACTGTATATCCAGAGCAAAGAGAATATTAACCACTAAGCCTCTGGACAAATCCACCTGCGGTATCCATGGTAGCAAGTACCCATATAGCATGCTTGCACACCACATCCCAAGCCCCCAGGACCCCATTTTAGATTAATTTATAAATTTTTCGGTAGAATAATGTCCATGCCAAAGGCTGATTCCTTCTATATTGCAGGCTTGCTATTGCTCGCCAGGAAAAAATTGACACCTAAATGACACGAAAGGTCTTAAATTTGGCAAAGAAATTGGGCGAACGTCTTAAAATTTCGTGTTATTAGAGTCAAAGAAAGTGTGAGATAATGATCTTTATGAACTAGGCGATTAAATTATTGGCATTCAACCGGAAAATGTATGAAATCTAAAACAATCCAGAGATAACACTATGTAATGAATAACAAGTAACACATTATTTGGAATTATGTATCTATAATCTATTATTTGCAAGTAATAAAAAAACTAATGGAATACAGTTATATATAAACAGATCATCCAAATAAGATATATAGAGACCAAATACAAAAGTAAAGTAGAGGGGCACTCGGAAGAGCGCATACCTCCGCCTACGCTAGCGGAGGTACGCCCTCTATTGATCACCTCCTAAATTGAATCACTTCTTCCTTGGCGCATATCCTATTTGCTCACCAACTTTTGTGAAAATCGGTTCATAAGTTTTTGAGGTCTACAGAGGAAACTAACAATATAATAAATACATAAATAAATCAACAAATATATAATCCCTTCCCCCCTTAGCCCAAAAACGGCAAACGTCCTCAATAGAGGTTTTTCTGGTGCACTGCGACCGTCCTCAATAGATCCAGAGCATAAAAAAAACTTTAAAACACCCCAGTGGCACTCAAAACAAAGCAATTTGTGACTAGGTGAGATAATTCCCCTCCATTCCTTGCTACCACTCCTACACATGTGTCCCCCCCCTTTTCCCTCCTCAATTATCAGCTATTATTCCTCTTATTCCCCCTTTTATTGGGTAATTTTTGGCACGAATTTCCCTCGCGCGGTCTCTTTAACACGGGCAAGGCAGCTAGAGATCCTTGCAACAGAGAGACTTCTAGTACAAGGCCTCAGGGTCGCTCTACAGATCGGAGAGGTAACATATGCACCGCTCCAGCTCTCGCCTCATGATACAACCAGGCAGCAATAATACGTCTTTTTCACCCCCAAAAATATGCTATTCCCACTTATTTTATTGCTCTTAAATGTTCATATGTTCATAATAAAAGCATAATAGGCACATATGGATAAGTAATAATTATATATATGGTACTATGACGATTTTTGTCAGAATAGAACCAAATACCTTCGCTTGGCGGGATGGTTTGAACTACCATAGCTTCGCAGTTTATGAGTTAATGAACGGATGTAAAAACAACACCTCCGTCCAAGTTGGTTATCTGAGGTAACAAACAAGACTGCCACACAGGACATCCCCCATCATGACATATATAGAACCGCTAACTTTTATTTCCTCTTAAGCCGGTATCACACGAGCACTTTTTCCCTCAACATTTATCCTCAACACTGGTCTGGCAGCTTATGAGGCCAACATTTATAATATTTATGTACCTAAGTTCATCTACCATCAGTCTAGTTTCCGATACCAGTGCAAAATATTCCAAAAATGTTACCAGAAAATTTTGATCATCGAATGTTGACTATAAAAGCTCTCGTGTGATACCGGCATTACTATTACTTTTTCTTGTGTTTAGGGTCAAGGAAAGTGTGGGTCAAAGAACTTAAGAACCGGACGATTTACGGATTACAATATGATTAATGTATATACTTATCTTCTATGTATTTATATATTCAGCTTTTTTATGAAATCTCGAAACACAACCGGTCCAAGATAATTTGTCCATAAGCCCTTTGGTAGTTTTTTATTCTATTATTGAAGGATTTTATTCAACTTATTAAAATATTAAAGTATTAAAACCGGTATCTTTGTCTAACATTACTAATATTACTACTACTACTACTTTTAATCTATTACATTTCATCATATATCATTAATATTAGGTAACCAATAGCCGTTTGTCTCTGTGTCTGTGGTCAGCTTATGTTAACCGCTACTACTACTACTACTATCTCTCTCTCTCTCTCTCTCTCTCTCTCTCTCTGAGTCAACTAACATAGGATCAAAAAATATAAGAACCATGTGATTTAACGATTACAGTTTAATTAATGCATTAACCTGCCTTTTTAACTGTGTAATAATTTTGCAGTTTCGTATAATACTATACAATTAAAAAAACAAAAATCCTTAAGTTATTATTGTATGATCATAATATATAATTGTTCGATTATATATATTGCATATATATATATATATAATATATTATATATATATATATATATATAGATATAAATATAATATATATATATATATATATATATACGGTATATATAATTATATATATATATATATATAGATATATATATCGATATATATATTATATATATATATACAGGGAGTCTGTTTAACTAGGGATTTCACGAAATCCCTCGGGAATTTGTGAAATACAATCAGATATTTTTTTTTAAGAGACAATGAACGGAGGAAGGAAAAACACAGATAAAACAAAAAGGTCCATGTGCCTAAAGGCATCCTCCATTCATAAAATGTTTGTAACAACTGGATTAAAACATTTGTAGATTGTAGGTTTGTGGAAAGCAATTCGAGGGAAGTGAATTCCAAAGAGTAGTAGCTCTGGGGATAAATGAATTCTGATAAGCAGAAGTTCTGCATTGTGGAGGAGAAAGTGTAAATTCATGGGCGCTCTCAGCTGCCCTAGTTCTACGGGGAAAGATGTGGAGAGGCGGCACAATTGAAGCAAGTTCCTCGGAACAATTGCTGTGAAAATATCTGTAGAATAATGCAAGGGATGCAACGTTTCTTCGTATGGATAATGTAGGAAGATCCTGTGTGATTGCAGGGTTATTGATTAATCTAATAGCTTTATTTTGAATTTTGTCCAACTGCCTCAATGCAACCACTCCACTTCCACCCCACAGAGGTGAACAGTAATCCATCTGAGAACGCACATGACTTTTATATATCACGGCCAACTGCTCGTCAGTGAAGAATTCTCGAACTCTGTACAGGAGTCCCAGTTTTTTAGAGGCATTCTTAGCAATGCTTCTAACATAATGTGTCCAGCTCAAGTTAGTAGTTAATGTTACACCGAGAATGTCAATACTAGGGGAAGTGGGAATATTTACATCATTAAAAAATATATGGGAGTCAGTGAGATTCTGTCTGGTTAGAAAATTGAATGTATTTGGTTTTCTGTGCATTAAAGGAAACTAGATTCTTTTGTCCCCATCCATTAATTCTAGAAAGGTCCTGGTTCAGAGAAATTGCAGTGTTTATGCCTTTGATATATCCAGTGCTATTGTATGTGTTTCACCATGTTGGTCTGTAGCTTGGTTGATTTGATGCGTAAGAAGGCAAAGCATGTCTGCAGTTGATCGACATCGTCTAAAACCATATTGCCTATCACTGATTAATTTATTATTCTCAAGATGCTTAATTATGTGATTATTTAATATAATTTCAAAGACTTTACCAAGAGTGGAAGTTATAGCTATTGGTCTGTAGTTTGATGGATCTGAAGAGGCACCTTTTTTAGGAACTGGATGGATGTTTGCTTCTTTCCAGGGTACTGGGAAGCATGAGGTATGAGTACACAGACGGATTTTTTTTGCCAATACAGGAGCGAGCACCAAGGAGCAATTCTTAAGTACTATTGGAGGAATTTCATCTGGACCAGGAGCCTTATCTACTGAGAGATTCTGCAAAATAGTTTTGACATGTCTGGTGTGGATCTTAAGTGAGGGAATTTCAGGCGAATTAAAATTAAGTACAGGGACATCTTGATTTATTTCATCTAAGGTTGAGTTGGTGGAGAAAATATCCGCAAGAAGGTTAGCTTTACCTCGTGGGTCACTTACAAGATTGCCAGTCGGAGATTTTAATGGTGGAATGGATGAAGCAGTAGTGAAGTTGGATTTAAATGAGTTAAGAGTAGACCAAAATATTTTGTTATCATTTGGATTATTTAGAAGTTTATTTGCCTGCTTGTGGAGAAAGTTTGATTTAGTTAGGTTTAATACAGTTTTGGCATGATTTCTGATGTTTCTAAAGTAATTAAAGGCTTCATGAGTTTTTGATCTTGTGTATGCATTCTAGGCTATTGCTTTTTGTTCAGTTACTCTAGCACAATTATGGTCAAACCATTTAGGTGAATTAGATCTTTTACTGTACTTTTGATGAGGAATAAAAGTTTCCATTCCAATTTTTACAAAATCTTGTATGTGGCTCAAGGTGGAGTGTGCATCATTAGAAAAAAAAGAGGTCCAGGGAATATCAATAAAGAAACCTTGAAGACCCTCCCAGTCTGCCCTATCGTAATGCCATTTAGTCACCAAAACAGGTTCAGAGTGGGAAGGTGTGGTAGGTGATAGACAGGTGGCCTGTATCAGACAGTGATCAGAAGATCCAAGCGGGGACCTCACTGTAACATCATAATTTTCTGAATTGGTTGTTAAAAATAAGTCCAGTAGGTGGGAATTATGATTAGGATTATCTGGTACACGGGTTGGTTGGTTGACTAGTTGAGTGAGATTAAATGAGTCTGCAAATAGCTCACATTCAAGACCAGCATCATCAGTCCTGGCTGAATGAGTGAGCCATTCAACATTATGGACATTAAAATCACCCAACACAGTGATTTCAGAAGAAGCATTTAAGTTGAGGACACTGAGTTGTGAGGACAGAGAATCAAAAAGACTTTGCTCTGGAGGAGTATTTGGGGAACGGTAGATGCAACATATGTATTTAAATTTACCAGCAGAAATTAATTTGTATATAGAATAATCAAAATAGGGACAATTGAAACTAGTAACCTCCTCCAGGGCAATTTCAGATTTTGCGAAGCAACATACACCTCCTTTAGGTCTGAAATTTTGGAGCAGTTGATAACCTGGAAAATTAAATCTAGACGTGTCAGATGTGGAGGTTACTTGAGCCTCTGTCAAAAAAAGGAGAGTAGGGGATTCTGCTTGAAGAAATTGGTGTACAGAATTGATGTTAGAGTGAAGTCCCCTTATATTGCTAAAGAAAAAGCTGCACCGACGAGCAGCTTTGGGACGTTGCAATGCTCTTGACACAGTCGCATGATGACGACCGGGAGGGCCCTGTGTCAATGACCCAACCCTGCCGGGGGTGGATATCCGAGGGACCACCAGGTTTGCTCTTAACAATTGTACTGCCATATTTATTGGGTAAGGTGTATGGTGTTACATGTATGATATGTAGTGGGAAGAGTAGTGTTTTATGGATAGAGGATAGCAATGTAGGGCAATGTCGTGAAGTTGGATGTGTATGTTATATAAAGAGGGTTTTCCTGATACCCCTGATGTGTGAGGCAGAAAGATATGTATCCTGCTACCAAGGCCTGGGAGAGAAAATGGAATTCAGGCTATTCCCTGAGTCTCCCGAAACCTTGGCGGTAGTACTTCCCTGGGCGGGGCTGCCTACCCCTACTACCTACCAATATATATATATATATATATATATATAATAAATATATAAATTAAATATATATATATATATATATATATATATATATATATATATATATATATATATATATATATTATATATATATATATATATATGCGTATATATATATATATATATTATATATATATATATATATATATATATATATATATATATATATATATATATATATATATATATATATATATATATATATATATATATATATATAGATATATATATATATATATATATATATATATATATATACCCAGCAGCAGGGCATGTCATTTAGCAGATTTATTGATAATACAGTATATTTAATTACTTTATAGACTTTATAAATTATTGTATATACTTGACTGAGAAGATAGTTGTTTAGCTATGTACAGCTTTATTCAATACCTCGCAGACAATTATAAGGCGAAATTGTGTAAAGTTAAGAAACACATTAGGGGATACTTTATTTATTTGTTATTTATATATTATTATTTATTTATATATTATTATTTGTTTTTTAGTGTCCTCCCAAGACCACCATCAAGCTTAAACAAAATACTCCAAGACCCACCTTCGAGGTAAGTTTGTGCATTTTTATTTTTTAGTTAGAAAAATTCCCCTAAGCATACCTAAAAATATATTATGTATGCTACACAGACACACACACACACACACACACACACACACACACACACACACACACACACACACACACACGTAAGTGACCCTGTGTGTATCGGTAGAAATGAGAATTATGAATACTTACGGGTACATTCCCTGTTTTTATGCATAAATAACACCATCCCGATTAAACCTAACCTAACCTAAAACACTCTGTTGGTAAGTATATTTAAAGTGGTTGTACACTTAAACTGTCGACTCTAACTATTTTTTACACATAAACCAAATCTACAAATATTATGAATTGTGTACCCATGAACCCATCAATGCTTGTACACACACACACACACACACACACACACACACACACACACACACACTTCACCGTGGCGTAACAGATAGCGCCTCTGGTTCACAACCAGAAGGTACCGAGTTAGAGACCCGGGCGGGGAAGAGACATTTGGGCAAGTCTCCTAACGGTGTGGCCTCTGTTCACCTAGCAGTATAAATATGAACCTGGTATAAGTGTACGAAGTTGTGACGTCCCATCTGTGGGTTGGTGGTCTGTTACAAGGTGAGAAAGGCATCGTACAGATCAACCCAAGCCTTCGATTTCAGATGTCGCCAATTGACTGATTACAGACTACACTTACATCCACAGCCATCGGTACAATAACACGTGATAATAATGCACTTCACTCAATACATTCCCAGTTAAGGAGGCGCGATAATAATGACATGAAGCTCGCATTGCGTGGAATCCCCTTGACAAAATTAATATATTCGGTGAATTACACACACAACACACCTTTTTCCTAACTTCCCCACTAAGGTTGCCAGAAATTATATATACTTTATTCTGTGTTTTTGCCAGTATAGACCAACCTTCCATTACCCTTTATACGCCGCTCTGCTGGTCAACGTGTTAACGCTGCTGTAATAAAAACTAATATTCGAGGACGTTGTGGACTTAGTGACCTCAGCTGTAGAAGTCTGAAAGGTCTATGTACTGTACGTGGTGTCTGAATAGCTGTCTGTCTGTCTGTCTGTGCTGCGGTTACATATGCTTATCTGTTCTATATGTTACCTTCTTGTGATATCCCCCTCAAATGTAATAAATTATTATGTTCTCTACACCAACCAACTTTACTCCTAAACTCGATTAATGAAATTAACAAACACATGTGGTAGTCCGGGGATTCGAACCCAGGACGCTCACACCGAAAATCAACACACTTATTTATGCATTGCGCCACGAAGACAGTTACTATAGTCTATTTTTTTCCAGCTGATGGTAAATTGAATCCCTTAGTAGCTGATTTCACGATACTTGATGGAAAAACATGAAGCTCCTATGGTTGTGTGTCGTAATAAAACATGAAGCTCCTATGGTTGTGTGTCGTAATAAAACATGAAGCTCCTATGGTTGTGTGTCGTAATAAAACATGAAGCTCCTATGGTTGTGTGTCGTAATAAAACATGAAGCTCCTATGGTTGTGTGTCGTAATAAAACATGAAGCTCCTATGGTTGTGTGTCGTAATAAAACATGAAGCTCCTATGGTTGTGTGTCGTAATAAAACATGAAGCTCCTATGGTTGTGTGTCGTAATAAAACATGAAGCTCCTATGGTTGTGTGTCGTAATAAAACATGAAGCTCCTATGGTTGTGTGTCGTAATAAAACATGAAGCTCCTATGGTTGTGTGTCGTAATAAAACATGAAGCTCCTATGGTTGTGTGTCGTAATAAAACATGAAGCTCCTATGGTTGTGTGTCGTAATAAAACATGAAGCTCCTATGGTTGTGTGTCGTAATAAAACATGAAGCTCCTATGGTTGTGTGTCGTAATAAAACATGAAGCTCCTATGGTTGTGTGTCGTAATAAAACATGAAGCTCCTATGGTTGTGTGTCGTAATAAAACATGAAGCTCCTATGGTTGTGTGTCGTAATAAAACATGAAGCTCCTATGGTTGTGTGTCGTAATAAAACATGAAGCTCCTATGGTTGTGTGTCGTAATAAAACATGAAGCTCCTATGGTTGTGTGTCGTAATAAAACATGAAGCTCCTATGGTTGTGTGTCGTAATAATGCCAAGTTTTCATAATTAACAACATATTTCGCTACAAAATCTACCTTATAACTGAGTAACCAAGATAGTTACATGGCAATTTACCCTCAGCTGGAAAAAAATAGACTATAGAGGACCGTAAATCGCATAGAAGTTAGGGATTATATGTATATATACAGTACTGTATAATAATATATATATATATATATATATATATATATATATATATATATAGATATAGATATATAGATATAGATATATATATATATCAATTATTATTATTATTATTATAATAAAATAATATTATATAAAAATAATAATAATAACAAATAAATTAATAATTTAATTTCTGAATATTAATAAAATTAATAAAATATTATTTAAAATAATAATAATAATATAATAAAATAAATAATATAAAATAAATAATAATAATACATTTATGGGTGGCCCTTATTTTCGAAAGTAAGAAATCCTAACCTCTCACCCCCTGGCTTTGTTCCATTCCTAATGAGACATATTGTGATCAAATTTCGTGACGATTGGAGCATATTTATTGCTAGTCCAGCAAAGTCTGTTTGGCTGTTTTTGTGCTGGTTGGCGGAACTTACCTGGCACGCACCAAAACCCAGACACAGCAACAAGACTGCTTCAAGACTATCTCGACACATTACATGAATGGTGCACTACAAACAGACTCAATTTAGCCCCAGCTAAATCCACTGCAACCCTCCTCACAAGCTGGACAGGAGATCACGATTACGTCCCGGGACTCAACATAAACAACACACCCCTAACACACACACACACCCAAAATCCTAGGAGTAACATACGACACCCAAATGACATTCAAACAGCACACCACAAACACGTAAAAGAAACTGACACCCAGACTTAACGCCCTCAGATCACTTGCCCACACGAAATTTGGACACAACAAAGAAACCACCACCACAGTCTACAAACAATACATAAGATCAGTTATGGAATACGCAAGCCCGGCCTGGGCTTCTAACCTAGCTGAAACACATCATAAGACCTTACAGACTATTCAAAATAAAGCCCTGAAAATCATCACAGGATGCGCAGCTACTACACCCACAGATCACCTACATCAAGAAACCAAAGTCCTCAAAGTCAAAGATCATCTAGACATGAGAGGCACTCAATTCCTGGCAGCAGCCTCCACGAATCAACACCACCCTCTACACTACATGGCAACACACCCAGACACCAAGAAATATCAAAGCAACATCCAGCACACGCTATCACACACAAATACTGTCTTATCTCCCTCCCTGCCCACCCCAAACCAACTTCCGGAAGCACATCCATACTCGTATCACTCGCCGTTCCATCCATTCACTCATAGACAACACGCAGCTGCAAGCACGACCTCCCGAAATCCATCCTTCTGAATCCTCCCTTCCTCGCGAGGACAGAGTCCACCTGGCCAGGCTGAGATGCAGACACCATCCAGCTCTTCTGAGCTATCAGAAGAGACTGGATGAATCCGTCGTTGACACCTGCCCAGGCTGTAACACAGCACCCCATACCATTAAACACATCATAGAAGACTGCATTTCACACAACCACTTATGCCAACAACACAATTTACACTCTTTGAGAGCTCTGTGGGAAAGCCCGACCGTGGCCATGACCCCCATATGGGTCGGAAAGGCCTGGATCCCCGTTAGGGGGGAGCAACACATCATCAAAAAGCTGGAAGGTCAAACCTGGAAAGACCTAAAACGCTTGAGGGACCGAAGGACACCAGGGCAGGTGAAGAAGGAGGAAGCTTTCCGGGACTCAATGGACGACCTCTTTGATATCGCTCACGCGGACGCCCTGTCTCTCATTGTCCTTCAAGAGGACAAAGATTTTTTCCTTGCTCAGCGAGTGAAGGGCCGTAGAGCCTTCATGGGGTCCGCGGACAATTCCCTGGCCTCCAAAGAACGGAGAGCTGCGGAGAAGAAAGAGGCTGAGGAAAGGCGTCGGGAGAAGGCCCGTGAAGAAATGAAGGCATCCACCTCAGTGGCCGTCTTTGCTTCTTCAAGCAGCAGTGCTGAAGGAGAGGACAGCAGCAGTACTGAGGGAGAGGACAGCAGCAGTGCTCAGGAGGCAAAATCCTGCTCTCCACCCAAGCGGCCACGAAGAGCTACAAAAAACATAGTTTCACCATCTCTCGCAGCTGCACTGGATTGTACTCAGCTTTCCGACCGAAAAGCCACCATCGTGCTGACAGAAGCTGCAAAAAGCCTCGGCCATGACACTACGGACCTGGCCATCAACCGCACAACCATTGCCCGGTCTCGACGTCAAGCCAGGAGACGTTTCGCGGAAAACCTCAAAAAAGATTTCCAAGCGGATGTCCCCTTGACTGTCCATTGGGATGGAAAACTCCTTCAAACCCTGACAACCAAGGAGCATGTGGATCGTCTGCCTATCTTGATATCCGGAGTAGGAGTCAGCCAGCTCCTCGGCGTCTCTAAACTCCCTTCGGGGACCGGTGAAGTGCAAGCTCAAGCTGTTTTCCATGCTTTGGAGGAGTGGGGAGTGACCGAGAAAGTGGTCGCCATGTCTTTTGACACGGCCGCTGCAAACACGGGACATCGGACCGGCGCATGCGTCCTTCTGGAAAAGAAGATCGGAAGAGATCTTCTTTACTTGGCCTGCCGCCACCATATCATGGAAGTCATCTTGGCTGCTGCTTTCGGAGCTATGATGGGAGGAGGGACTTCCGGGCCCGAAGCGCTCCTATTCAAGAGGTTTCACAGCCAGTGGGATTTAATCGACAAGGAAGCATTTCAACCTGGGACTACGGATGATGCAGTGAACGCGGCGATAACTCTAACTCATCGAGATGAAGCAGTCGCCTTTGCGATGGAGCAACTGACAATCCACCACCCTCGAGACGACTACAGGGAGCTGTTGGAGCTCCTGATCTTGTTCCTCGGGCATATACCTCCTCGTGGAGTTCGATTCCGAGCTCCTGGTCCCATGCACCATGCACGATGGATGAGCAAGATCATTTACGCTTTCAAGGTTTGGATGTTCAAGAACCAATTCCGACTGACAAACCATGAGGAGAAGGCTTTGAGGGATCTCTGCATCTTCGGAGCTCTTCTCTACGTCGAGGCATGGATCACCTCTCCTTCTTCAGTCCAAGCTCCTAGGAGGGACTTGCACCTCATCAAGGCTCTCGTCGACTTCCCTAACCAAGAGATCAGCAAGGCTACATCAGAGAAGATTAAAAGGCACCTCTGGTACCATGGAGAATAAACTACAGTCCTGGCCCTTTTTGATGATGCCGTATCCATTCGAACGAAGAAGGATATGGTCAACGCAATGTCGGGAGAAATGGACGAAGAGGAAGAGCCTCCCAAGCGAGCTCAGCACGTTCTCGGATTCTTGAAAGATGCCAACCTCGAAGACTTCGTGTCACCAAGAAGTCGGGGTTTCTTCGAGAAGGTGCGACTTCCAACGGATTTTCTCCACTATGATCCTGAGGAGTGGCCAAATCGCGGTGATTATCAGGAGGCCTGCCGTCTCGTTAATGGTTTGGAGGTTGTGAATGATCATGCTGAACGAGGGGTCTCTCTCGTCAAAACATACAACCGGCTCCTCACGAAGGATGAAGAACAGCTGCAGTTTCTCCTCCAAGTTGTGAGCGAGCACCGGAAGCTATACCCGGACACCCGGAAGAAAACCCTGGCACAAACCAGGCAACAATGAACGGAGTGGTGCCCGTGATACCCCTGTCCTTGAGCAGCTAATACCCACTAAGTTTACTGTTTTAGAGTGGGGGGGAACTGGATGACCAGAGCCAAAGTATACTTCCATACGTAGAGGCCACCCAAAGAGTGGCCTTCAAACGCAGTGGACTACCAATAAATATTAAACAATCTTCGCGAATATTTTACTGAATCATTTTTGGACCAAACTGACTCGATGAGAACCCTGAGAGCAGTAAAAAGAGCAATTTTGAAATTTTGCCTATAGCATAGGGCCACCCCAAATATATATATATATATATATATATATATATATATATATATATATATATATATATATATATACCTGTATATATATATATATATATGTTAGTATAGCCAGGTAATAGATTCTCTTTTAAACAGACGAGGTTAAAGGCAATAGCAGTTTCAGCATTCAGGATTTTATTGTTACAGCTTTCAATAGTTCTAACAATTTTCCTCTGGGGTTCAGAGATGAGGTACAACAGGTTAGCAAAATTCATGGTGGATCCAACGTTTTACAAGTAAGGGGAGGTGTGGTGGAGTGGTCTTGCCACTGGCCTGGTAATCCAAAGGTCCCGGGTTCAAATCCCGATGTATCAATGGGAAGATATTATTGGGATGGAATTTGTGCTGTACCTGGTATCAGTGCATTACCACAAGCCCACCGAAACGTCAATAAAATACCCTCATTGTTCCCTCATTAAATAGCACTGTATGAATATTCCCATATTCAAAATATGCTATAGGGGTGCAATGCCTGGTGAGTTATCTGCTCAACAGGTGGCGTTGTGTGTGTGTAAGTGTGAGAGTCTGAGTGTAGGGGGTGAGACAGTGAAGCACGGGAACGAGGTGGCTTCAGAGATGGGGTCGTTTCGGGCCATGAGTGAGCACCGTGCCTCATGTGAAGGCAAGATGGCAGGTGCTCGTTGTACTCTACGTGCTTCACATGTCTCACTACCTAGACTGGAACAAGACCTCACAGGCTTCACTGTTCATTGTAAAGCGGTGAATGTTAAGGCTCTCAGCCTATGCCCGAGAGGAAGTAAGTTGGAATATAGAAAAAAAAAAAAAAAAACATCTTGCATCTTCAGGGAATGGAGAGGTAATGATTAGAATAAGGACAAAACAACATATTTATACAAAATTCGAGGATCAAGAATAGGTAGGTGGGCGGAGCTACTGGGTGTGGGGTGGCTGTTCATTGGTGGAAGGCAGTCTATTCGCGAGACGGGCACTAAATCTTATCGGTGGTTGGTTGTTGGCTGTGGGTGGCTGTGATTGGTTGGTGTTGTCAGTTGTGTGCTGAGCACGGAAAGGTAAGGGAGGGGGGCACAGGGCGAGAGGAAGGGGGGCAGTATGCCTGTAGCGCTTGCCTGAAGGAAGAATTTGAAGGTCTTGTGTTTGGTTGTTGATGCTGGGGTTGAGTGTTTGGATGTATAGAGCTTCTAAAATAGCTAGTCTTCTGGGGTCTGATTCTTTGTCGAGTATGGTAGTTTGTTTGTCTAGGTCGGCGCGAGTTAGGGCAAGATGGTGGGGGGCTTGATAGTGATCTTTTATAGCGCCAGATTGAAGGTGGAGGGTTAGTCGACGGGAAAGGCGAGTCTGTGTCATTCCAACATAGGATAGGGGTCCACAGTCCCCAGAGGTGCAAATATGCTGGTATATCACATGATCGTCTTTCGGTTGGTTGGTGGAAAAGGGGCGGTTACGGAGGACAAGGTTGGAGGTCTTAGGAGATTTGTAGTAAATAATGAGTTTTATTTTATTGTCAGGGTTGGTGGGGAGGACGTTTTTGTGAATTATTTCTTTCATAATGGATTCGTCTGTTGTGTGGTCGGAAGATATGTAGTTTCTGTAGAAAAATGTAATGTCATTGGCCGGGTTGGTGCTAGGGGGGTCTTGTTTGTACCATTTTTCTAGGTGGTGGTTGATGGCATTGGTGACGTCAGTGTTGGAATACCCATTGTTGACTAGGACCTGGGTGAGCCTTTCCAATTCATTGTGTGTCATTCCAGGTGGTGCAATGGGTGAGGGCTCTCCTGACATAGGCGGCGATGGTGGACTGATGGTATCGTTTAGGGCATTCACTTTCCCCATTAAGACATTGGCCATTGTTAGTAGGTTTGGTGTACACTGTAGTTTTGAAGCCGTGGTCGTGGAGGGAGACAAGGAGGTCGAGGAAGGGTAGATGTCCATCGGTGGTTTCTTCGTATGTGAAGTTGAGTCCGGAGGCGGCCATGAAGCGCTGCTGGAGGTCCCTGAGTTCGCCCAGGTCCTTCACCCGCACGAAGATATCATCGATGTACCTGCAGTAGACAGTGGGCCGGTGGGCAGCCAGGAGTTCCTCTTCGATAGTTCCCATGAAGAAATTGGCGAACAGGACCCCCAGGGGGCTTCCCATCGCTACACCGTCGATTTGCTGGTACATATTCCCGCGGGGGCAGAGGAAAGGGGACTCCTTGGTACATAGTTCCAAGAGCGTCTTCAGGGCCTTCTCTGGGATGTCCAGGGGGGGCGTATTAGGGCAGTGGTAAACTCGACGTAGGATAAAATCTATGGTCTTGTCAACAGGCACGTTGGTAAACAAACTCTCTACGTCGAGGGAGGCGATGATGTGGTCGTTAGCAGGGGGGGCATCTCGTAGAATTTCTAGGAAGTCATAAGCAGAGTTGAGGTTGTATTGCCGAGGAACAAAAGGGGTGAGGAGTTTGTTCAGGGCCTTGGCGGTCTGGTAGGTAGCAGTAGGGATCTGTGATATGATGGGGCGGAGGGGGTTCCCGGGTTTGTGGGTTTTTATAGTACCGTAAGCATAACCTGGGGTGAATTCGCCGATGAGTTTCTTCAGGTGTACGCCATCGGCTTTGGCGTTGATAGCAGTGATGGTGGTGTTGGCTTTCCTTTTTATTTCGTCAGTAGGATTGCGAGTGATCCTTTTGAATTTGTTTTTATCACTAAGAATGTCGTCCATTTTCCGTAGGTATTCTTCTTTTCCATGTATCACAAGGCAGGAGGCCTTATCAGCTCGTCGGATGATGATGTTGGGGTTCTCTTTAAGTTGTTTAGCGGCTTTGAAGTTGTGTTTGTTGAGGAGCTTGCGTTGGTGGGATCCCCTGGTTTTGGCGGCTTCTGCTAGTAGGGTGGGTTGTAGGGCTGGGGTGGTGATCTTGCAGTCTTTCTGGGATCGTAGGATGTCATCCAGTAGGACTTCAATTTCAAGGCGTTTTCGGTGGGGTCCCGGCTTGGAAATGTAGTGGCAATTTAAGCCTTTGTTCAGGAGGTCTTCTTGGTCCGGCGTTAGGGTGGTGTTGGTGAGGTTAATATATCCTTTTGTTGGCTTGGGAAGTTTTATGTTTCCACCATATAGACGGAGAGTTTTTGGATGGTTGTGTTCTCTGTTTGTCGTCTGTGTTGTTCGTTGAGTTGTTGGAGTTTTTGGTTGATTTCTGTTTTGATGTGGTTAGGGGTGGTTTCTTCTTCATCCCATTTCTGTAGCAGGGCGTCACGTTCATATCGGAGATTGATGGTGGTCTCTCGTTTCTCAGCTAATTCTTCTCGTATCAGTTCTTCACGAAACTGGCGGGTGCTAGTACGATGTCTGGCATTCTCGTTGTGGAGTTTTATGTTAGTATAGCCAGGTAATAGATTCTCTTTTAAACAGACGAGGTTAAAGGCAATAGAAGTTTCAGCATTCAGGATTTTATTGTTACAGCTTTCAATAGTTCTAACAATTTTCCTTTGGGGTTCAGAGATGAGGTACAACAGGTTAGCAAAATTCATGGTGGATCCAACGTTTCACAAGTAAACATCTTGCATATTCAGGGAATGGAATTATGACTTCCTAGAAATTCTACGAGATGCCCCCCCTGCTAACGACCACATCATCGCCTCCCTCGACGTAGAGAGTTTGTTTACCAACGTGCCCGTTGACAAGACCATAGATTTTATCCTACGTCGAGTTTACCACTGCCCTAATACGCCCCCCCCTGGACATCCCGGAGAAGGCCCTGAAGACGCTCTTGGAACTATGTACCAAGGAGTCCCCTTTCCTCTGCCCCCGCGGGAATATGTACCAGCAAATCGACGGTGTAGCGATGGGAAGCTCCCTGGGGGTCCTGTTCGCCAATTTCTTCATGGGAACTATCAAAGAGGAACTCCTGGCTGCCCACCGGCCCACTGTCTACTGCAGGTACATCGATGATATCTTCGTGCGGGTGAAGGACCTGGGCGAACTCAGGGACCTCCAGCAGCGCTTCATGGCCGCCTCCGGACTCAACTTCACATACGAAGAAACCACCGATGGACATCTACCCTTCCTCGACCTCCTTGTCTCCCTCCACGACCACGGCTTCAAAACTACAGTGTACACCAAACCTACTAACAATGGCCAATGTCTTAATGGGGAAAGTGAATGCCCTAAACGATACCATCAGTCCACCATCGCCGCCTATGTCAGGAGAGCCCTCACCCATTGCACCACCTGGAATGACACACACAATGAATTGGAAAGGCTCACCCAGGTCCTAGTCAACAATGGGTATTCCAACACTGACGTCACCAATGCCATCAACCACCACCTAGAAAAATGGTACAAACAAGACCCCCCTAGCACCAACCCGGCCAATGACATTACATTTTTCTACAGAAACTACATATCTTCCGACCACACAACAGACGAATCCATTATGAAAGAAATAATTCACAAAAACGTCCTCCCCACCAACCCTGACAATAAAATAAAACTCATTATATACTACAAATCTCCTAAGACCTCCAACCTTGTCCTCCGTAACCGCCCCATTTCCACCAACCAACCGAAAGACGATCATGTGATATACCAGCATATTTGCACCTCTGGGGACTGTGGACCCCTATCCTATGTTGGAATGACACCTGGGCGAACTCAGGGACCTCCAGCAGCGCTTCATTGCCGCCTCCGGACTCAACTTCACATACGAAGAAACCACCGATGGACATCTACCCTTCCTCGACCTCCTTGTCTCCCTCCACGACCACGGCTTCAAAACTACAGTGTACACCAAACCTACTAACAATGGCCAATGTCTTAATGGGGAAAGTGAATGCCCTAAACGATACCATCAGTCCACCATCGCCGCCTATGTCAGGAGAGCCCTCACCCATTGCACCACCTGGAATGACACACACAATGAATTGGAAAGGCTCACCCAGGTCCTAGTCAACAATGGGTATTCCAACACTGACGTCACCAATGCCATCAACCACCACCTAGAAAAATGGTACAAACAAGACCCCCCTAGCACCAACCCGGCCAATGACATTACATTTTTCTACAGAAACTACATATCTTCCGACCACACAACAGACGAATCCATTATGAAAGAAATAATTCACAAAAACGTCCTCCCCACCAACCCTGACAATAAAATAAAACTCATTATATACTACAAATCTCCTAAGACCTCCAACCTTGTCCTCCGTAACCGCCCCATTTCCACCAACCAACCGAAAGACGATCATGTGATATACCAGCATATTTGCACCTCTGGGGACTGTGGACCCCTATCCTATGTTGGAATGACACAGACTCGCCTTTCCCGTCGACTAACCCTCCACCTTCAATCTGGCGCTATAAAAGATCACTATCAAGCCCCCCACCATCTTGCCCTAACTCGCGCCGACCTAGACAAACAAACTACCATACTCGACAAAGAATCAGACCCCAGAAGACTAGCTATTTTAGAAGCTCTATACATCCAAACACTCAACCCCAGCATCAACAACCAAACACAAGACCTTCAAATTCTTCCTTCAGGCAAGCGCTACAGGCATACTGCCCCCCTTCCTCTCGCCCTGTGCCCCCCTCCCTTACCTTTCCGCGCTCAGCACACAACTGACAACACCAACCAATCACAGCCACCCACAGCCAACAACCAACCACCGATAAGATTTAGTGCCCGTCTCGCGAATAGACTGCCTTCCACCAATGAACAGCCACCCCACACCCAGTAGCTCCGCCCACCTACCTATTCTTGATCCTTGAATTTTGTATAAATATGTTGTTTTGTCCTTATTCTAATCATTACCTCTCCATTCCCTGAAGATGCAAGATGTTTACTTGTGAAACGTTGGATCCACCATGAATTTTGCTAACCTGTTGTACCTCATCTCTGAACCCCAGAGGAAAATATTTAGAACTATTGAAAGCTGTAACAATAAAATCCTGAATTCTGAAACTGCTATTGCCTTTAACCTCGTCTGTTTAAAAGAGAATATATATATATATATATATATATATATATATATATATATATATATATATATATATATATATATAGTATATACTGTATATATTTATATATATATATATATAGAGATAGATAGATAGATAGATATGTTTAAAGTTTTTCAACCATATATTTCAGACGTTATCAGTACACATTTTGTCTGAAGTTAGCAGTACAAAGTTTCAGAGAAAAAAAATCAGCAAAATGGTTTGAGTGTGTAGAATGTTATGTGGTATTGTGTGTGTGTCTGTGGTTGTGGTTGTTGTTGTTGTTGGTATGTTGTAGTTTGTGGGCGAGCGTGTTTATATTGTATTTCCTAGTATCTATATATTTTTTATTTTTTTCTATGTGATTGAGGGAGGCAAAAGGCAGAATTGCCTATAGCGAGTGCCTCCCCCATAGTTGAAAGAGTGACAGGGCCAAAATCAAGGGACGATCGAGCCAAAATGCCTGGACACACAGAGTTTGAAGCAATTAAAGTCATAGGAAGAGGGAAAGACTGATTCTGGGAGAGAGTTCCAGAGCTCAGCTGTTGAGTAAAAGAAAGTTTGAGAGTAACATTTCACTCTTGGGTTAGAGAGTTGCACAGAGTAGGGGTGGGATTGAATTGCAAGACGGGTACCACGTGCCCTACGTAAAGGAGGTGGTATGCACTGGGAAAGCTCTGAGGAACACTGATTATTATAGTAGCGATAGAATAGCGAGAGAGATGCAACATTGCGGTGGAGAGAGAGAGATTGCAGAGAGTTGGTGAGTGGACGGGAGTTAATGATACGAAAGGCCTTCCTTTCAACTTTGTCTAGGAGAGCGGTGTGAGAGGAACCTCCCCACACATGTGAACAATACTCAATACAAGGACGCACTATGCCCCTGTACAGAGCAAGAAGCTGTGCTGGGGAAAAGAACCCCCTAAGGCGTTGAGCACACCCAGCTTCTGGGAGGCTGCCTTAGCAAGACTGGTAATATGGTCCTTCCAAATGAGAGCAGAAGAAAAAGAGACACCAAGAATATTGAGAGAAGATGAAGGTTTGATTTTTGTATTGTTGAAGAATAAGGGATAGTCCGCTGGGAGATCCTGACGTGTAGATAGATGGAGAAATTGGGTTTTGGAAGCATTAAAGGTAACAAGGTTTTCTCTGCCCCAATTGGAGATAGTATTTAGATCAGAATTTAAGAGTTCTATGGCTTCATTACGTTTGTCGTTAAGGGATTGCTGGCTGGGGCGTTCTGAAAACTAATGGAGTAGTGTAAGGTTGAGTCGTCTGTGTATGAATGGATGGGAATTAAGGTACAGTTAAGGAGATCATTTATAAAAATTAGAAAGAGAATAGGGGATGGGACAGAGCCCTGAGGAACACCAGAGTTTATAGGGTGAGGAAGTGAACAATGGCCGTCCAAAACCGCGGCTATGGAATGGCCGGAAAGGAAATTAGAGACAAAGGCACAGATGGAGGGATAGAAACCGAAGGAGGGTAGTTAGAAATTAAAGATTTGTGCCAGACTCTATCGAAAGCTTTCGATATGTCTAGTGCAATAGAAAAAGTCTCACCGAAGTCCCGAAAGGGGGATGACCAAGAGTTAGTAAGATATGAAAGAAGATCACCAGTAGAGCGACCCTTAAGGAAGCCATACTGGCGATCTGAGAGCAGATTATGAGAAGAGAAATGCTTAAGAAATTTGGAAGCAAGAATAGTTTCAAAAACTTTAGAAAGACAAGAGATGAGAGCAATTGGACGATAGTTGGAGGGTTGAGAGCGGTCACCCTTCTTTGGGACAGGTTGAATGTGAGCAAACTTCCAGCATGAAGGGAAGATGTTAGAGGATAGACAGAGACGAAAGAGTTTTCCTAGGCAGGGAGTCAGCATGGAAGCCCAGGTTTTGAGAACAACAGGAGGAACACCGTCCAGACCGTACGCCTTATTAGTGTTAAGCCCAGAGAGGGTAGAAAGTACATCTTTAGAAGAGATTAGGATATTAGGCATAAGTTAGAGAGAGGAGGGTGGAGAGGGAGGAATAGCACCGGAATCATCCAAGGTGGAGTTTCTAGCAAAAGTTTGAGCGAAGAGTTTAGCTTTGTCAGAGGAAGAAGTGATGGCTGTACCATCAGAGTGGGAAAGGGGAGGGAAAGACGAGGAAGAGAAATTGTTGGAGAAGTTTTTGGCTAGATGCCAGAAACCTCTGGAAGAGCTAGAGTTGGATAGTTCAGTGCATTTATTATTGATGAAAAAGTGTTTGGCAAATCGAAGAACAGATTTGGCTTGATTCCGGGCAGAAACATAGGAAGAATGAGAGTCTTGAGTTTTAAGGCGACGGTACCGTTTGAATGCTTCCTCCTTATTGCGGACAGCAGTAGAACAGGCGTGAGTAAACCAAGATTTTTTAGCATTAGTCTGAGAGAAAGAGAATGGAATGTATGCTTCCATGCCCGATAGGATTACCTCGGTAATGCGTTCAGCACTCTCCGAGGGTCCCCGGCCACGGAAGCAGAAATAATTCCATGGGAAATCAAAGAAGTACTGCCGGAGAGCCTCCCAGTCGGCAGCGCCAAAGTGCCACAACCGCCGCCGGCTAGGAGGATCGGGTGGCCGTACTGGAGAGATAGGACAGGTGACAGAGATAAGTTTATGGTCGGAGGAGCCCAAAGGAGAGAAAAGATCGACAGTATAAGAAGAAGGGTTAGAAGTTAGAAACAAGTCAAGAATGTTGGGCCGATCTCCGATGCGATCCGGGATACGGGTGGTTTGCCTAACTAACTGCTCTAGGTCATTTATGATAGAAAAGACGTAGGCTTGTTCACCAGGTGGATCAGTAGTGTGAGAGGAGAGCCATTGGCGGTGGTGAACGTTGAAATCTCCTAAGATGGAGATTTCTGAGAAAGGAGAAATGGATAGAATGTGTTCCACTGTAGAGTTTAGATAGTCAAAGAATTTGGGAAAGTTGGTAGAGTTAGGGGAAAGATAGACAGCACAGAAATATTTAGTAAGAGAATGACAGGAAAGTTTGAGCCATAAAGGTGAGAATTCAGAGGAGTCGAAATTGGGAACACGAGAGCAAGTGAGTTTGTTGTGCACATATGCACAACATCCGCCTTTGGCTTTGAAACTAGGATAGAGAAAGTAGGAGGATACAGAGAAGGGGCTGCTGGATGTTGCTACAGACACCTGAGTTTTGGTGAGGAAGAGAAGATCAGGTTTGTAGGAGGAGAGATGGTGTTCAACAGAGTGAAAGTTAGAGGAAAGTCCGCGAATGTTGCAGAAATTAATAGAAAGACAGCCGAGGTCCAGGTAATTTTGTAGGGTCGTCAGGGGATGGTCGGTCGGGTGTGGGGGCATTTATGGTCCCCCCCCCCTGGGGACTCCAAGGCTGGGCAAGAATTCATCATTTTGTTTTTTTAAATTTTGGTGTGGAGGAATGAAGTGTGGTGTGCATGTTTAGTGTAGTGAAGTGGATAGGAGGAGGAGGTGCTTGTGAGAGCTAGCTGGATTGCTCTCAGTGTAAATGAGGCACAATGAAAATCAGTAAGAGAGGCCAAGCAAATGAAACAGGAGTTCCAGCGACTCTTTATCACATGCCTATAACCTCACCTGGGTCCTAGCCCTGATCGATTGGTGCCTACAATCTCCCCGCTCAGATCTAAATCTATCTATTTATCTCTCTCTCTCTCTCTCTCTCTCTCTCTATATATATATATATATATATATATATATATATATATATATATATATATATATTGTGTGTGTGTGTGTGTGTGTTTGTTTGCGCGAGTGTATTCTTGATAAACGCAAAAATTATAATGATAATTAAAACATGAACACTAACACTTGTGGTTAACCTAATAGATATCAAACTATGAATAACTCTTCCTATATGTCGTTCCCAAGAATTGAACTATTCTAGATAAAAGTCACCGATATATCACATGATTCGTTTGAGGTCCGCATGACAGCCTTGCTCGGATTTGTTCCTGGGTACCCTTAAATAGAGAAGTTTTCCTTGTGTAACCTCTTATAGAACCCAAGGTGAGGGGTTACACTGTATCACAGATTATGGGCTGTACCTTTATGTAGTTTTTAAATATAGATAGATTGGTTGGTTGGTCTATATCTATCTATTGCCTGACGCCGTGATCCCCAAAGGGGTGGCCACGAACGAACCGCCCCATTCACCTCTGTCCCCAGTCAGTCGAATATTCCCATATTCAAAATATGCTACAGGGGGACAATGCCTAGTGAGTTCACTGCTCAATAGGTGGCATTCTGAGAGTGAGGGTCTGAGTCTGGAGGGTGAGACAGTGAAGCACTTGAACGAAGCAACCAGCGGCTTCAGAGATGGAGCTGCTTCGAGCCATGAATGGATGCTTCACATGTCTCACTCCCCAGACTGGAACGATACCTCACGGGCTTCACCGTGTTGAGCGGTGGATTGTAAGGGCTCTCAGCCTATGCCCGAGAGGGAGTAGTTGGAATATAGAAAAAAAAAAAAAAAACAGCGCTGCCTTCATCCATATATTTCCTTACTCCATCCTTCCACCTCTCCTTCGGTTTACCTCTCCCTCTCTGTCCTTCCACCTCGCTCTCGTACACCCTCTTAGTCATTCTCTGGCTTCCCATACGTTCCATATGGCCGAACCATCTCAAGGTGTTCCTTTTCACACTTTCCAGCACATCTACCTTGGTAGGTGGATATATATATATATATATATATATATATATATATATATTGGGAATATATCACAAATACACGTGAGCCACTAAATGTTTCTAATCTCTCAGTGGGGATCGAACTCAAACTAGACTTTTTTTTTTTTTTTTTTTTTTCTATGTGATTGAGGGAGGCAAAAGGCATAACTGCCTATAGCGAGTGCCTCTCCCATAGTTGAAAGAGTGACAGGGCCAAAATCAAGGGACGTTCGAGCCAAAATGCCTGGACACACGGAGTTTGAAGCAATTTAAGTCATAGGAAGAGGGAAAGACTGATTCTGGGAGAGAGTTCCAGAGCTCAGCTGTTGAGTAGAAGAAAGTTTGAGAGTAACGTTTCACTCTTGGGTTGGAGAGTTGCACAGAGTAGGGGTGGGATTGAGTTGCAAGACGGTACCACGTGCCCTACGTAAAGGAGGTGGTATGCACTGGGATAGCTCTGAGGAACACTGATTATTATAGTAGCGATAGAATAGCGAGAGAGATGCAACATTGCGGCGGAGAGAGAGAGATTGCAGAGAGTTGGTGAGTGGACGGGAGTTAATGATACGAAAGGCCTTCCTTTCAACTTTGTCTAGGAGAGCGGTGTGAGAGGAACCTCCCCACACATGTGAACAATACTCAATACAAGGGCGCACTATGCCCCTGTACAGAGCAAGAAGCTGTGCAGGGGAAAAGAACCCCCTAAGGCGGTTGAGCACACCCAGCTTCTGGAGGCTGCCTTAGCAAGACTGGTAATATGGTCCTTCCAAATGAGAGCAGAAGAAAAAGAGACACCAAGAATATTGAGAGAAGATGAAGGGTTGATTTTTGTATTGCTGAAGAATAAGGGATAGTCCGCTGGGAGATCCTGACGGATAGATAGATGGAGAAATTGGGTTTTGGAAGCATTAAAGTTAACAAGGTTTTCTCTGCCCCAATTGGAAATAGTATTTAGATCAGAATTTAAGAGTTCTATGGCTTCATTACGTTTGTCGTTGAGGGATTGCTGGCTGGGGCGTTCTGAAAAACTAATGGAGTAGTGTAAGGTTGAGTCGTCTGCGTATGAATGGATGGGAATTAAGGTACAGTTAAGGAGATCATTTATAAAAATTAGAAAGAGAATAGTAGATAGGACAGAGCCCTGAGGAACACCGGAGTTTATAGGGTGAGGAAGTGAACAATGGCCGTCCACAACCGCGGCTATGGAACGGCCGGAAAGGAAATTAGAGACAAAGGCACAGATGGAGGGATAGAAACCGAAGGAGGGTAGTTTAGAAATTAAAGATTTATGCCAGACTCTATCGAAGGCTTTCGATATGTCTAGTGCAATAGAAAAAGTCTCACCGAAGTCCCGAAAGGAGGATGACCAAGAGTTAGTAAGATATGAAAGAAGATCACCAGTAGAGCGACCCTTAAGGAAGCCATACTGGCGATCTGAGAGCAGATTATGAGAAGAGAAATGCTTAAGAAATTTGGAAGCAAGAATAGTTTCAAAAACTTTAGAAAGACAAGATAAGAGCAATTGGACGATAGTTGGAGGGTTGAGAGCGGTCACCCTTCTTTGGGACAGGTTGAATGTGAGCAAACTTCCAGCATGAAGGGAAGACGTTAGAGGATAGACAGAGACGAAAGAGTTTGCCTAGGCAGGGAGTCAGCACGGAAGCACAGTTTTTGAGAACAACAGGAGGAACACACCGTCCGGACCGTACGCCTTATTAGTGTTAAGCCCAGAGAGGGTAGAAAGTACATCTTTAGAAGAGATTAGGATATTAGGCATAAGTAGAGAGAGGAGGGCGGAGAGGGAGGAATAGCACCGGAATCATCCAAGGTGGAGTTTCTAGCAAAAGTTTGAGCGAAGAGTTTAGCTTTGTCAGAGGAAGAAGTGATGGTTGTGCCATCAGAGTGGGAAAGGGGAGGGAAAGACGAGGAAGAGAAATTGTTGGAGAGGTTTTTGGCTAGATGCCAGAAAGCGTGGGAAGAGCTAGAGTTGGATAGTTCAGTGCATTTATTATTGATGAAAGAGTGTTTGGCAAGTCGAAGAACAGATTTGGCTTGATTCCGGGCAGAAACATATGAAGAATGAGAGTCTTTAGTTTTAAGGCGTCGGTACCGTTTGAATGCTTCCTCCTTATTGCGGACAGCAGTAGAACAGGCGTGAGTAAACCAACATTTGTTAGCATTAGTCTGAGAGAAAGAGAATGGAATGTATGCTTCCATGCCCGATAGGATTACCTCGGTAATGCGTTCAGCACTCTCCGAGGGTCCTCGGCCATGGAAGCAGAAATCATTCCATGGGAAATCAAAGAAGTACTGCCGAAGAGCCTCCCAGTCGGCAGCGCCAAAGTGCCACAAGCGCCGCCGGCTAGGAGGATCGGGTGGCTGTACTGGAGAGATAGGACAGGTGACAGAGATAAGTTTATGGTCGGAGGAGCCCAAAGGAGAGAAAAGATCGACAGTATAAGAAGAATGGTTAGAAGTTAGAAACAGGTCAAGAATGTTGGGCCGATCTCCGATGCGATCCGGGATACGGGTGGGTTGCTGAACTAACTGCTCTAGGTCATTTATGATAGAAAAGACGTAGGCTTGTTCCCCAGGTGGATCAGTAGTGTACACCACTGCCGTGGTGTAGTTGATAAAGCGTCGGCTATCGTCCTGATGGTCGACGGTTCTATCCCCACTGAGAGATTAGAAACATTTATATATATATATTCACTATATAGTCAGACCAACTTTAGCCGGTTTTATACAGTTTTGGAAAGACCTTTAGCAATCATAAAAGTAAAATTTATCAATTATCCCATTAACCTCATTAGTACGATGACCTGTTTTTCATCATGTTCTGGCTAATACTAGACGATTTTATTTGCCTAAAGCCGGTATCACACGAGAGCTTTTATAGTCAACATTCGATGATCAACACTTTTCTGGCGACATTTCTGGAATATTTTACACTGGTATCGGAAACTAGACTGATGGTAGATGAATTTAAGTGACCGAAATAGTATAAATGTTGAGTGAAAAAGCGCTCGTGTGATACCGGCTTTAGCAATACCCTCGTAAGAATCAAAAGACTACAAAATTACTCAAATCTTAAGGGGGGTGACCTGCTTTTTGTTATTTCTGTCCTTTTCTCTCTTTCTCTGGCTTGTATCCATTTGGCCCCATTCAGCCAACTATTAGCATTATATGAAGAAACCCGGCTTCGCCGGAGACATTTTTCTATCGAAAAATTTACAAATTTAGCCTGCTGTCAAACAAAAATAAAAAATATGCTGGATCGCTACCGCTCACCAGCAAAAAATGTACACCTGGATGGGGATAAACGTCTTAAAACAGTAGGCTGAATGGGGCCAAATGGATACAAGCCAGAGAAAGATAGAAAAGGACAGAACAAAATCAGGTCACCTCCCTTTAACTCCCACACTGTCCACACATCACTCCGAAGCTGAATAACATCGTAGAATAATGGCTAAGATCTAAATCAGAGAGATATCACCGTACTGAAAGGCTGAAGGGGGCCCACCTCGCTTTTTTCTCTTTCTCTCCCTCTCTTTTTGGCTTGTATCCATTCGACCCCATTCAGCCTACTGTTTTAAGACGTTTACCCCCATCCAGGTGTCAATATTTTCCTGGCGAGCGGTAGCGAGCCAGCATATATATATTTTTGTTTTGACAGCTAGCTAAATTTGTACATTTTTCGATAGAAAAATTTCTCCGGCGAAGCCGAATTTCTCCATACAATTGTGGCTCGCTATCGCTCGCTAGGAAGAAATCGACACCTGGATGAGGATAAACGTCTTAAAACAGTTGGCTGAATGGGGTCAAATGGATACAAGCCAGAGAAAGAGAGAAAAGGAGAGAAAGAGAAAACAAGCAGGTGACCCCCCTTAATACAATCTTGCAATCAAAACTGCAATAAAATTAACGAACGCGTCATGGACTCATGGTACATTGAAAGGGTTAATATATTCCCGACCCAATAAAATGTATATAGTGTTTATTTTATATACTGTAGTTCGGGGCGCCGCGGATCCAACGAACCCGGCAATTGGTTCCGGATTTCCTTGTGAGCACGACGAGTTGGTGTGTTGATCTCGCCTTTGTCTTCCCCTCAGCTCTACTTCTTCTTCTTCTTCTTTGTTTTCTCCCTCCTTCCTTCTTCTTTCTTGTACTTCCTTCCTTTCTTCTTCTTCATTCCTTCTTCTTTGTTATCTTCTTCTTGTTATCCTTTCCTTCTTCTTTCTCCTCTCCCTTCTTCTTCCTTGTTGTCTTCCTTTCCTTCCTTTTATTCCTTGTTGTCTCCTTTCCTCCTTCCCCTCCTCTTCTTCCTTGTTATCTTCCTTTCCTTTCTTCTTTCTCCTCCCCTCCTCCCTTCTTCTTCCTTGTTGTTTTCCTTTCTTTCTCCTCCCCTCTTCTTCTTCCTTGTTATCTTCCCCTCCTTTCTTCTTTCTCCTCCTCTCCTTTCTTCTTGTTCCTTCTCTTTCTCCTCCTCTCCTTTCTTCTTTCTCCTCCCCTCCTCCCTTCTTCTTCCTTGTTGTCTTCCTTTCCTTTCTTCTTTCTCCTCCCCTCCTCCCTTCTTCTTCCTTGTTGTCTTCCTTTCCTTTCTTCTTTCTCCTCCCCTCCTCCCTTCTTCTTCCTTGTTGTCTTCCTTTCCTTTCTTCTTTCTCCTCCCCTCATCCCTTCTTTTCTTCTTTATCTTTCTTAATTTATTCTTCCTTGTTATCTTCTTCCCCTCCTTCTTTCTCCTCCCCTAATCCCTTCTTCTTCCTTGTTATCTCCCGTCCCATAACCTTCCGTGTTATCTCCCTTTACTTACTTTTCCTTCCTTGTTATCTTCCTTCCCTTCTTCTTTCTCCTCCCCTCATCCTTTCTTCTTTTTTTTTCCTTCCCTTCGTCTTCTTTGTTATCCCCCTTCCCTCCTTCTTCCTTGTTATATCCCTTCCCTTTAAAGGGAGCTCTCCTCGTTTTTTGTTATCTCTTTCTCCCTCTCTCTCTCTAGGTTGTATCCATTCGGCCCCATTCAGCCTACTGTTTTAAGACGTTTATCCCCATCCAGGTGTCGATTTTTGTTTTAAATGTTTTTGACAGCAGGTTAAATGTGTACATTTTTAGATAGAAACATTTCTCTGGCGAAGCCGGCTATCATTAGACGATTATATACAGCTTAGAAAGTATCTGTGGGAATAAAAAGGGTAAATACTATCTCAATTGAGCCCCTGACTTCCATATACCATTCTTAATCTGAATAAAATTGTCTAATAATAACCAGGAAACAGAAAATAATTGCGTTATTGTATCTTGAAAAGGTTAAGTTGGTACTCTTCTGTTTTTCCTCATCTTAAATCCCTCCTCCTCCTCCTCAACCTCCTCCTCTTCCCCCCTTGCCTTCTCTCTTCTCATTTTATGTTTCTATGTCTCATATTTCTTAATTTTTAGTGGTTCAAGCTTTCAGCGGGTAACCCCAATTGAAATTGTTCGGATTATTATTTTATTTGTATATGTATTTATTATCATTATTGCATATATTTGTTATTCTTCTAAATTATTTTTCTGCATTTGTTTTTATGCAATAACTCCGGAACTGATTGTCGAAGCACGACCAAACTTTGACACAAGGTGCGTTTATATTGGGCAACTTTTGATATACTAAAGATCCATAATGGCGGCCAGACACGCTCGTGTCGGCCACATTTCTGTGAGTATTTAAAAGTAATTACTTTGTCTCCCACTTACAGCAGATCATCGCACTTTGGTGTATGGACTCCTCTACCAATTCCCCACAAATGTTACAGAGAAAGATTTTGCCCTACACGTCGTTTTGGCGGCCATCTTGGAAAAACCTTAATTTCACTTAGAAATCCATATCTTAAAACTACATGGATGACCAGCACCATTTTACATAGTTTTGTATGGCTCATGATTCCAAATATGTTGGTACCAAATACATACAAATTGGTTGAATAGTTTAGCCACAGCATTTAAAAAAAATCTAACTAAATATCAATTTCAAAGATCTTCGCAAAATGCCAAAAATAAAATCAGTTTTGGAGTGTGTCACCTGATTTTTCTGGTATTGCTTTAACAACTTTGACAAAATTATTAAGATCCATTGATTTTTGTGGCTGCTACCTTCATTATTCTGAAAACCGGGGCAAAGCACTTCGTCTCCTTGCGAAGCAAAATTCCCTGTGTTGGATTGTTCGCCTATTTATCCAACATAATATTCCACGCACAACATAGCTTGAATCCCAGACAACGTTGCTTGCATCTTTAAATAAATTATTGTTCTCATCTCTATCTCTTTTCCCTTCCTCCTACTCTTCTTGTACTTCCCTCCTTCTCGACCTCCATTCTGTTCCTCCTTATCCTGCTCTATCTTCTCTCCATTATAATTATTTGTTTATTCCTTCCTTCCCCCCCCCCCCCCTGTTCTCCTCTTCCTCTTCCTCCTCCTCCTCATCATCATCATCATTATCATTACCATCATCATCATCATTACCATCATCATTCTTCCCTTCCTCATCCTTTTTGTTTCCTTGTTATCTTTATAGCTTGTCTGTTTATTCCATCACAGATCAAATTAATGTTAAAACAATGGATTACATGGTCAGGAAGTACGTGTGTGTGTGTGTGTGTGTGTGTGTGTGTGTGATTGTACAAATGTTTGCTTGGGTGTTACTTTGTGTGTGTAGATATGAGTGTGTGTGTGTGTAGATATGTGTGTGTGTGTAGATATGAGTGTGTGTGTGTGTGTGTGTAGATATGAGTGTGTGTGTGTGTGTAGATATGTGTGTGTGTGTCTTTAAATATGAGTGTGTGTGTGTGTGTGGATATGAGTGTGTGTGTGTGTAGATATGAGTGTGTGTGTGTGTGTGTGTGTGAGTGTACAAATGTTTGCTTGGGTGTTAGTGTGTGTGTAAAAAATTATAAGTATGATGATTGGACAGTTTTAATATTGGCGCTCTTAAGGAACTGGGCCGTTTAAAGGGAAGTTTATATATATCCAAGCTTTAAGGAGGCCAACCTTGTTTTTTTCTCTCTCTCTGGGTTGTATCCATTTGTTCCCATTCAGCCTACTGTTTTAAGACGTTTATCCCCATCCAGGTGTCGATTTTATCCTGGCGAGCAATAGCGAGCCAGCATATTTTTATAAATGTTTTTGACAGCAGGCTAAATTTGTACATTTTTCGAAAGAAAAAAAGTCTCCAGCGAAGCCGGATTTCTTCATACAATGCTGGCTCGCTATCGCTCGCCAGGAAGAAATCGACACCTGGATGGGGATAAACGTCTTAAACCAGTAGGCTGAATGAGGCCGAATGGATACAAGCCAGAGAAAGAGAAAAAAGGAGATAACAAAATCAGGTCACCCCCCTTAAGAAACGTAGACACAGGTAGATAGATAGAGTATATAGATAGATAGATGGATAGATACAGGCAGGTAGATAGATAGAGTATATAGATAGATAGATGGATAGATACAGGCAGGTAGATAGGGTATATATATAGATAGATGGATAGAAACAGGTAGATAAATAAATAGAGTATGTAGATTGATAGATGGATAGATACAGATAGATAGATAGGGTATGATAGATATATGGATAGACACAGGTAGATAGATAGAGTATATAGATAGATAGATGGATAGATACAGGTAGATAGATAGATATAGTATATATATAGATAGATGGATAGACACAGGTAGATAAATAGATAGAGTATATATACTGTATATATATAGATAGATAGATGGATAGATACAGGTAGATAGATAGAGTATATACAGTAGATAGATAGGTATAGAAAGATAGGCCGAGGGATAGATACAGGTAGATAGATAGGTATAGAAAGATAGGCCGAGGGATAGATACAGGTAGATAGATAGGTATAGTATATATATATAGATAGATGGATAGACACAGGTAGATAAATATATAGAGTATATATACTGTATATATAGATAGATAGATGGATAGATACAGGTAGATAGATAGAGTATATACAGTAGATAGATAGAGTATATAGAAATATAGATTGATAGATACAGGTAGATATATAGAGTATATAGATAGATAGATGAATAGATACAGGTAGATAGATAGATATAGTATATATATAGATAGATGGATAGATACAGGTAGATAGATAGATATAGTATATATATAGATAGATGGATAGACACAGGTAGATAAATAGATAGAGTATATATACTGTATATATAGATAGATAGATAGATGGATAGATACAGGTAGATAGATAGAGTATATACAGTAGATAGATATATAGAGTATATAGAAAGATAGATGGATAGATACAGGTAGATAGATAGAGTATATACAGTAGATAGATATATAGAGTATATAGAAAGATAGATGGATAGATACAGGTAGATAGATAGAGTATATACAGTAGATAGATAGATAGAGTATATAGAAAGATAGATGGATATATACAGTACAGTCCAAATCAATAGCTCACCGAAAACCTTGAAGAAAATGTGTGTGTGTGAGAGAGAGAGAGAGAGAGAGAGAGAGAGAGAGAGAGAGAGAGAGAGAGAGAGAGAGAGAGAGAGAGAGAGAGAGGGAGAGAGAGAGAGAGATTAACCCAACACTCATTCGACGTAAACAAACAATTGGCTACTGGTCACTGTTTGTCAAGGAAAATTGGTAATAGGTTACAATTACACACTTTATGAGAAAGGTTTTCGGCGAACTAGGATCTGACTGTATATATATATATATATATATATATCGGTATATGCAATCCAAGTGAATCCTCCATAAATTTAGAAAATGCCATTAATCAGGAAACGAGGAAATGAAATCACTTTTTTGTCAAGTCATTTTTTTGCCCCTATGCGTTCGTGATGAGTGGTACGACCTTCTGGCTAGATTGGTAAAATGTCTGAGGTCTAGCTCTCTCTGTGTCTGTCTGTGTGTGTGTGTGTGTGTGTGTGTGGCTTTGTGTGTATGATTGTGTGTCCAATTGGTTTATTGTCTTTGTTTGTATGTGTGAGAGTATTTTCTATAATGTATTCTTCCGGAGGGGAGATACATTGGACCCAGTTTTTGGAAGTATTGGTGAATGTGTACCGGTACTGCCATTTTTTTTTTTTTTTTTTTTTTTTTTAATATATAGATTATTATTATATATATTTTTTTATTGTTGGTATGGATCAGGCACTTGACGACCTGCGTTTTCTTGCTATATACCTCAATTCGTTTTCCAACCCAGTTTCGGCAAAGCCATTTACCAGCTTCTGTCCCTGGTTGGAGTACTTACTGTTTGTTGTTGGCCATGTGCAAGCGGGAAGGCCCATGCATGTCAGTCTTGTTTAACCCCTTCTGTACCGGTGACGTATTTTTAACTTTATTCTTGCTACTATTGGACGATTTTATTCAGTTTTAAAAGGACCTCCAGCAATTAATAGGCTTCGAACTACCTCACGTAACCCTTTGTACTGTACCACCACAGATCCTTCTTAAACTGCACAAAATCGTTTAAATATAGCAAGAATAAAATTAAAAAGACATCGCCGGTACAGAAGTGGTTAAATGCGATCCACCATTGACACTGATCATCAGCAGCTTGTAAACATGGGGTCTCAAAAACCCCGTGGCAATGTTGCATCTCTCTCACTATTCTATCGCTACTACAATAATCAGTGTTTCTCGGAGCTTTCCCAGTGTATACCACCTCTTCTACGTAGGGTACGTAGTACCCGCCTTGCAACACAATCCCACCCCTACTCTGTGCAACTCTCCAACCCAAGAATGAAACTCTATTCTCAAACTTTCTTCTATTCAACTGCTGAGCTCTGGAACTCTCTCCCAGAATCAGTCTTTTCCTCTTCCTATGACTTAAATTGCTTCAAACTCCGTGTGTCCAGGCATTTTAGCTCGAACGTCCCTTGATTTCGGCCCTGTCACTTTTTGAAATCTGGGGGAGGCACTCGCTGCAGGCAGTTATGCCTTTTGTCTTCCTCATTCACATAGGAAAAAAAAAAAACGTGCGTCAGCGTTATGATAAATTCAATCCCTATCAATTTACAAGGGGCTAGGTCCTCCTCTCCCCCACTAGTGGCTATTTTGTCTTGTGCTTATTGTTTCTTCATAATCAACATATGTTTATAAAGCACAAAATGGTATGTGTATTAAGCCTATGATATAGTAAACAATTACCAATTTTCAAGGGTCCCCCCCCCCTCCGCCCCTCCTACTATGGCCTGATCCCATCAGCAATCCTGAAGGGCTGTCAAATATTTAGAAGCCCCATCAAACTGTTAGGTCACCCAACCACTCTTTTGGCTGCTCAGTCAAATGTTGGCTGAATTTCTGAACTCTTGGTCGCCAGGTCACCCTATTGCACTTTTGGACACCCTACCAAACATTTGGTAGTCCTGCCTATTTGTTGGCAGCTCGGGCAAACTTTTGACTGATAGTTTGAAATATTGGCTGCCCTGCCTAGCTTTTGGCTGCCAGACATACTTTGTTCTGCCTCAATGAGCTTTTGGTTGCCTACTTAAATATTTGGCTGTCCAGCTGAAAATCTGGCCACCCAGCTGAACTTCTGGCCATCCCATAAAAGTTTTGGAAGCCCAGCCGAACTTTTATAATTTTGGCTGCCCCGCCGAACTTTTGGCTAACCAGCTGAACCTTTGGCTACCCAGCTGAACCTGTGGCTACCCAGCTGAACCTGTGGCTACCCAGCTGAACCTTTGGCTACCCAGCTGAACCTTTGGCTACCCAGCTGAACCTGTGGCTACCCAGCTGAACCTTTGGCTACCCAGCTGAACCTTTGGCTACCCAGCTGAACCTGTGGCTACCCAGCTGAACCTTTGTCTACCCAGCTGAACCTGTGGCTACCCAGCTGAACCTGTGGCTACCCAGCTGAACCTTTGGCTACCCAGCTGAACCTTTGGCTACCCAGCTGAACCTTTGGCTACCCAGCTGAACCTTTGGCTACCCAGCTGAACCTTTGGCTACCCAGCTGAACCTTTGGCTACCCAGCTGAACCTTTGGCTACCCAGCTGAACCTGTGGCTACCCAGCTGAACCTTTGGCTACCCAGCTGAACCTGTGGCTACCCAGCTGAACCTTTGGCTACCCAGCTGAACCTGTGGCTACCCAGCTGAACCTTTGGCTACCCAGCTGAACCTTTGGCTACCCAGCTGAACCTTTGGCTACCCAGCTTAATGTATTCCCATCAATCTGAACTGTAGGCCACTATGGTCACATTTAGCTGCCCAGCCTATCTTTTGGCTACCCCACTGGTTGTCCAGCCTATTTTTTGGCTTATCAGCTAAACAGTTGACCGCCCTGCAGGCTGTCCGTGTGTCCAGGCATTTTGACCCCAACGTACAAAAAAGTACAAAGGAGTACAAAGGAAAACAAGCAACAACAGGTCATGCGACCCCTCGAGGTTACTTGCCCTCCATAACACTGCTGTTGCAACAGGATTTCGGAGAGAATGTGGGAAAGATGTGAGAAGGAAGTTCTGCCCTGGGGCTTAGTTCATGGTAGGGGAAATTATATTAAGATCTATTAGGTAATTGAAACAAACACTACTAAAGATTATTATTTTTTTCAATTACAAATGCAGTCAACCTTGGGTTTCAGGGCAAGGTGCTTGTCTAGGCAAACTTTGAAGGAATCAACGGTGTTGCAGTCTATGACATCTCGGGGAAGCCCATTCCACAAGTTGACAACTCGATTGAAGAAGAAATTCTTAGATTCATTAGAGTTGAATGATTTACCAATGATTTTGCAGCCATTTCCCCGCCTGTAGTTTGATCGGTCAATCGTAAAATATGTATTACAGTTCATATTGTCGATGCCTTTATTTATCTTGAAAACTTGAATAAGGTCACCTCTCAATCTGCTCTTTGTTAATGGATATGAATTTAGTTCTTTAAGACGTTCCTCGTATGGTTTGTTTCGAAGACAGGGTATCATCTTGGTAACTCTACGTTGAACTCGTTCCAATTTGTCTATATCCTTTTGATAGTAAGGGCACCAGAACTATTTTGGCTGTGGGAGAGACACTCGTTACAGGCAGCATACCTTTTGTCTCCTTCATACGCATATGGGAAATAAGAAAACTAACACAAATCAAGCCTTCCTCTTCATATCCTTCTTTGAAGTATCACACAACATGAGTTACTAAATTAGCTTCTCAGCAGTTATGGTGGTGAAGGGGTTAACTGTGAGACAACGGGTGGTGTGTGGAGACCTCCCATCCATGTACTGTACCAGTAGCCATGCTCCACAATCCTCCACAATCATAGTCCAGTTCTCTAGGTTATGAGCTGAATGCACTAACCAATGCGCCAACAGATAGCTGAAGCATATATTCACTGTGTGTATATACCCTAATATACTGTATATACAGTATATTACGTCTGTTTCCTAAGAATTTTAATTTTCTATTTAATTACTCTCTCTCTCTCTCTCTCTCTCTCTCTCTCTCTCTCTCTCTCTCTCTCTCTCTCTCTCTCTCTCTCTCTCTCTCTCTCACACAGTTAAGAATAACATAGTATAATGTGAAGTACAGTATGTTTGCAACTTTTTGTATGTTATTAAATTATTACATTAATAATCATTGATGTACAAATCTGGCCGAAAAAAAACGTCTTCTTTCACCAAATGTGCCAAATAACGCAAATGTTATTGTGGGGTTAATAAGTATACATATATACTGTATATATTGTGTTTATGCATGTAAGTATGTGTGTTTGTGTTTGTGTTTATAATATGTATGTGTAGTTACAATATATGTGTGTGTGTGTGTGCGTTTACAATATATATATATATATATATATATATATATATATATATATATATATATATATATATATATATATATATAATATTGTTTTTTTTTTTTTTTTTGTTCTTATATTCCAACTTACTTTCTCTCGGGCATA